>CM053751.1:26955421-27052930 GCA_028658305.1 Pachyuromys duprasi
CCCCAAAAGGAAATGTTCAAAGTCTTGAAAGCAAGTACAGAATTCTCCTCCCCTTCTTTCTCTTAAATTCTTTCCACCATTTCTTCCGCAATGTCCTGTAAGACTTGAGACCCTGATATTTTTTCCTCTATCTATAGCTAACTGCAACAGTAACTTGTTCTTGGGTTACTGGTGAATTGTAAATCTCTGCAGTACACCTCTCATTCCGCAAAAAAAGATCCCTTCCATGATCTATTGAAACTGAGAGCAAAAGCAATCTATGGGCATAAGCACAAATATTTACATGGTGGGTTGAATGTCACATCCAATAAACAAAACAACAGCAGTGTTTTCTCAAATGGGGCCTGTGACCTCCTTATTATCAGCTTTTGCTTTGGCCTACAATGCTAGACACAAATTTTCTTCTCTGGAGTAATTCTTAAATCCAATGAGAAAGTAGTTGCTTAATAATGAGTCAAACAACTATTGCACAAACAACTTCTTGACTCACATGTTGGTACACCTTTAAACCGAGGGCTTAGTTGAACATGACTGTTGCTAATAAATCTCTCCTATTCACTCTCACAGTGCCTATGTAATCTAGCCAGGAGGGAAGCAACTAACTCATTTTACAACCAAAGTGTGTGGTGTTCTCAGTATGTGAATAACATCAGTAGTAATGACCTTTATGATGAGTAGGATTTTTTGGGACTTTCATGTTCAACTATACACAGGGTAGTAGGCCATCCCTGACACTGAGATTTCACCTCACAATCTTACAACATTTTCTCCTGTCTGTACGATATTTTTGTTTTAAATCCTTATTTGCTTTCTTTTATGCTCTTCCCAATGCTTCTAGACATCTAGAAGATATTTAACATTTAGCACTATGTAGTGAAACATTTTTACTGAAGTAAGCCGGCTCTTTGAAGATCTACTGTTATTCATTCAAAGTAAGTTCCAGTTGGTCTTGGGCAGCTAAGGGTGTGTTAAAATGAAAGTTAGCTATCTCTAATACAGTATGAACCAGGTCTATCACTTCCATCAATTCTTTTATCAAAGAGTAATACTGAGTATAGCTGCACAGATAGGAGATAATTCCCTCTATCAAATACTTCATATTCCATAGAAATCTTCTATCTGGTCTCCTCATTTGGGGATGCTGCTGCTTCTTCTTTGGGGAGCCTGTGCACTGCATAATCTGTGGTGGCTTCAGTGGGGCTGCTATCTATTCTTTTTCTCAGACATTTTCCAGGAATCTCAAATAAGAGAGTTCTGAATGTTCTTTCAATGAAGTAGTATTCTATGTTGCCTCTTCAAACCAACTCAAGCAAGTGACACAAAAAGCCTTTCTTTCCACTTTGTAAACTTTGTGTGCTTTATAAACTTTATAAACCCTCAAGGCAAAAAAAAGTGGTCAGGACCCCACCTAAGAAGCTTTAGCAGCCAGGCTCCACCCCACAGACTACCAAATACCCCTAACAGTCATTTTCTAATACTTTTGTCATTCCCAGCGCCAAGGTGGGAGAGTTTCCAGATCCCATTCTATCCCTGAGCAGAAAGACCCACCAATTCCTGAACTCCCCCAAATTCAGGTCTTGAAATTCCACCAATCCTCACCCTGGAAATTTTCCACTTTGGAAAGCTGTACCCCCTAAGAAATCCTATATAGACCTTGTCTACTGTTTAATTCCCTGCTGTCTTCTCCCAGGAGCAGAGGCAGCCACCCCTGGATTCATCTCTTCAAAGAGAGGATTTGTCCCTCCCAATAAATCTCTTTTATGAGATTTCCTGTCTGCTGTGACTCTTTTATCAGAAGAAGCCAAGAGGCAAAAAAGTGAAAGGAAGAAGCCAAGAAGCAGAGCTGAGGCTCCTGAGCTCCTGAGCTCAAATGGGGATACTTTCCCCTGGGAGCTGCAACCTTGAAGAAGAGCAGTGCAGTAGAGCTGTTACACTGTAGCACTCCAGCTCAGCCAGGAATGCCTGTCCTCAGGACTTCAACATCTCTGCTGAGGAAGCTTCCTCCTAAAGCTGTGTGGTTCCTGACCTCCCTGTCTCAGGATGCTGTATCACCTCAGGGCCTTGTATTTCCTGGACTCGTGTGTTTCAGGATACCCTTCTATTGGGATCCTGTCTTATCTCAGAGTTGTGTGATTCCTGGGTTCCTGAGTCCCAGGATACTTTTCCAGCTGAGCAGGAACACCAACACTCTACCTTCTACCCTACTGGTGATCTTATCAACTAACTGTATTACTGTCAGGCGCCCCTGAGAAACCATGGGCAATCTCATTAAATTTTTCAAAACACTCTGAAGATAATAATTTCAAATTTACTAAAATGTTATACATGCTTATTATTTTTTCTGTAAAGTTTTTTATTTATTTTTGAGAATTTCATACAGTGTATTTTAGTCACATACAGTAGTGTCCACTAACTCCTCCCAGATCTTTTTCCCACTCTTTATAACTCTACTGCATATTTTCTCCTTTCCTTTTTATTAAAAACAGATTCTTTTCTCATATAATATATCCTGATTATAGTTTTCCCTCCCTCTACTTCTTCCAGTTCCTTCCCACTTCCATTCCCATCCCAATCTACTTTCTTCCTGTCTCTCATTCAAAAAGAACAGGCTTCTAAGAGATAACAACCAAATATGACAAAATAAGATATAATAAGACAAAACAAAACCCATCATATCCAGGCTAGCCTAGGCAACCCAATGGAAGAAAAAGAGCCTCAAGATCAAGGACAAGAATCAAAACCCACTCATTTACACAATCATACATCCCATAAGATGAAAACTATAATATATATGCAGAGGATGTGGTGCAGACCTTGTCAATGCTATGCTTACTGGACCAGTCTCTGTGCATTCACAGGAGCCTTGCTGAGTTAATCCAGAGAACATTGTTCTGCTGATGTGCCCCATTATGTCTGGCTCAACCCTTTCTAATACCTCTTTCATGGGGTTCCCTACATTCTGATTAGAGGGACTTGATGAAGACATTCCATTTAGAGCTGTGTTTTGTAAGGTCTCTTTCTTTCTGCCTAATGTAGCACAGTGAATCTCTGCATTTGTTTCCATCTGCTGCAGGAAGAAGCTTCCCTGATAATGACTGAATAAGGCACTGATATATGAGTATAGGAGAATATCAATAGGAGTCATTTCATTGATACTTAAATTTAAAAAAATGATTCCTACTGCTTATTTTTACCTAGGTGTTGAGGGTTGGTCTGATGCTTGTATTCTGATGCTAGTGACTGGCCCTAAAGATCTGGTTACTGCCTAGATACACCTGTCCTTGTTGTGTAAATATGTCTAAAATATTATATCTGACTGGTTGATTAAAAGGCCTAAAATCTGGGCAGGGCAGAATGAAGTAGGCATGTCTAAGATTTCTGGGCTTTGGGAACAGGTACATCATGGGAAACAGACAAGAAGAGAGGAGGAAGGAGGCTTCCATGATAGGTTAGCATGGGAAACAAACAAACAAACAAACAAACAAACAAACATGTGGGCCAGGAGTAAGGACTCCAATAATGTGGTGAAAAGGCCCAGGCAAAGAATACAAGCAAGCATTATAAGATTATGGGTGGAAGTTAGCCCACATAAGGATGGTTAAGGGAGATGGCATTGGATAGGGACTGGGAGGTGGAGAGTGAGGTTATTGAGACAGTGTAGGTGAAATATCTGCCTAGCCAACTATAAAATTATAAGGCAATTATAAAATTCAACAGGTGCCTGTGTCTTATTAATTTTGATAGAGAGTTAAATAATACCACCATAACAATTATAGGGCAAATAAAAACATTAGTTAGTCCAACATCTTTACATTTACTACAACATCTAGCTCTCTGGGATATCTAGTTTCTGTTCCTTATTCACCCAAGCAGTGTCAGATATGGATTCCATCTCATGGAGTGGGCTGTAAGTCAAATAAGATATTGGTTGTTTACTCACCAGTAGACATGTCATCCTGATAAAAATAATAAACAGAGAAATGTTGGAGCTAAAATATGTTATAAACCAAACAGAACTAACAAATGTTTATAGAACTTTTTATACAAACACCCCAAACAAAACAAAACAAACAAACAAAAACCTTCTTCTCTGTACCTCATAGAACTTTCTCTAAAGCTGGCTTTATAAAGATACTCAAAGAAAGTCTCAACAGATACAACAAAATTGACATAACTCCTTTCATTTCTTAAACCACCACAAATTAAAGCTTGATATCAACAACAGAAACAACAGAAAGCCTAGAAAAGATCTTGTTCTAAAAGCTGTAGCGAATCACAGTGTGTCCCACAGTATACCCCTCTGTACAAACCTCTTTGCTTGTAAATGTTCATTGCAATGAGTCATTGGTCTGGTTCAAGGCCTTTGGCTTCTCTCACACCATCAATATTGGATCCTCTCTGGGACGCCTTGCAGTTATCATGTTGTTGCTCTGTGCTACGGAGATCCTGTAGCTTTGAATCAGCTACAGTAGCCCTCTTAAGTGCTTCAACAGGTCACACATGATGTAGATTTTGGGGTGAGCCTGGGTGGTACATGAGCTGCTCAGCCCATTGGCTCTCCCACTAGGGTGAGTTCTTCAGCAATGATTTGGCTATAAGCAGGAGGCAGGATCAGAGCTCCTGCTCTCATGCCTTTGCAGTTAGCCTAACTCACACCTTTTTTCCAGAGCCAGCTTCATTGCACTGTCCAATTAAGGCACAGACCCATTCTGCCAAGTGCTGCAGCCGGAGAGAGGCTGGACCAGCTCTTCTGCTCCCCAGGGCTGCCTCACACATACCTTCACCATCAGGGCTAGCTCTATTGTGTTGCCCAGGCGAGGTGCAGGGCCCCTTCCCCTTTCCTGGTGAGGAGCAGGGATAACTCTCCTCCTATCATGACCTTGGGGCCAGTTCTCCAGCTACCACAGAGGACAAGCTATGAAGGAGGGGATGGCATCACCACCTAGATTGCTAGATTGTGGTAGGGCTAGCTCTCCAGCGCTCATGCCCTTGGAGCCTGCTCACCTGTGTTCCCCCTTCCCACTGCCACCAGGACCAGCTTTGCTGTGTTGCCCATTGAAGGTATGGGGGCCGTTATCCTGAGTGCTGCAGCCACAGAGGGGCAGGGTTTCTGGATTTCTTTAAGGAATTTATTCATTTCCTCTTTAAAAAAAACTATTATCTTCATACAGCTGTTTTAAGCTTGTTTGTTTGTTTCTTATGCTTCAGTAATGTTGGTTCATTCAGGGCACACTATGATAAGCTTTCTGTGCTTTAGTAGAGATATATTGCCTTGGCTGTTACTGATTGTGTTTTCACACTGGCATCTAGGCATCTGGGAATGGGACGATGATAGGTCTAGCTGCTGAAATCTGTTGTTGTTGAGTGAATGAGTATTTTGCTCCTTGGTTTCTGTTTCCTTTCTGCATTGTGGGAGTGTGATGGAAACTTTTCTGTGGAACTGATAAGTGTGGACATGGAGTGTTCCAGGTAAAATGTGTTTCTATGTTAGGAGCTGACACTTAAGAATGGGCATAGACTACAGATTTGAAGGGGTTCACAGGAGGGAAGAGAGCAGAGTACTAAACTAAGACCTGCTAATTTAGTCTCCCTGAAAGGGATTAAGAAAATTGGATGTCTCCTCAGAAGTTCTTCAGCAGAACTGGGGATAAGACTGGAGGATTGGACTTGGAAGGATAGAAGAAGAAGAGAAGATCTACAGTCAGCCTATTTGATTTCCTGCCAAGAGTAGCCTGTGGGTTAGCAGGGAGTGCCTGCTTGTTTTGGAGGATGTGATAAAGTAAGGAGTGGTTAGGAGGGGGAGGTCTTTAGGATCCACAAGAGATGTGGGGGGGGGGAGCTGATAGAAGACTGAATCAAAGGTATTTGGTATTTTGTTGCAGAGCTAAAGATTAGATGTGGGCATTGGATTTTTAGAGGAAGAGGGAGTGGTAAAGGTCTTCACCCAATTTATCTGTTCCTATGGCCTGTTCAACATTTGTGTTTCCAGAGAATTTGTGCTGGTATTGGAGGCTGGCATAATGGATAAGTTGGGGTAAGGAAGGCAGATGTTTGTGGTCCATTGGATATCGGGTCAGAGAAGAATGTTTATTGTTGAGATAATGAAGGAGGGATCTTTTCTGAGAAGTCCACACGAATCATCCGGGGTGTATCTTTTCTTCTAAGTACCTCTCTTTCTCTTAACCTTCTTAGTGTAGAAAAGTCTGTACTAAAATGTGATTAATAAAATCCAGTTCTGATTAATACTACCTAGACCTAAAATTCCCTTCTTTGTAGAAGCTGTGGACTCTGGTTGCCCTAAACCTAGAGGATTAGGGGAGTGCCTCAAGAAACCAGATCCCTAGAGGATTAAAGGAGTCCCTCAAGCTGCTAAGGTTACAGTGTGGCCCTGTGTTTCTTGTGGAAGAGGTTGAAAGTCAGTATTGAAAGACGACATTGCTTTATGAAAGGATATCTGCAGAAAGATTGTATTAGATGGTAATTGTGAAATCTCTTTCTGTCCTGTTTCGGTGGAGATGAGTGTGATCTTTCTAGCTGCCAATGTCAGTTTGTTGGAGGGCTTTTTAGTTTTGAGTTGTGGATATTTAAAGTTATAGGAATAGATAAAATCATTGTTCTAAAAAAATGAGAATAAAACAAAATGGACATTGTGAGAAATGGTAGTCTAGGACCAAATTTGGAAGGACAAATAAAGACAGAACAACATGAAAAAATGCCTGGAATAGAAAAATGTTTAATTTTTATTTTTATTAATTACAGTTTATTCACTTTGTATTCCCTGTATCTCCCTCCCTCCTCCCCTCCCAATCCCACCCTCCCTCCCTCTTCTTCACCCATGTCCCTCCTCCAGCCCCCCGGTAGAGGAGGTCTTCCTCCCCTTCCTTCTGATCCTAATCTATCAGGAGTGGAAAATTTAAAAGCAAGAGAAGAGCTAGAGAGAGTGAGTGTGTGGAATTAAAGGGAGTATGGCATTGTAAGAATGAGGCAGTCTACTCCAGGATCTTAAGTGAGCAGCATCACAATCAAAATAGAGCAGAAGTCTTTCTTCTAAAAGTAGGAACCTCATGGGAAGCCTCAAAGTAAGGAACTTCCCAAAGGGGCAAATGGGGGGGTAGAAGTTGAATGAAGAGAAAATGCAGCATAAGAAACAATTTTTTGTAAGCTTCCATCTGGAGAATCATCCTACCTTTAGAGCACATTCTTCTTCAGTAGGAAGGCATGCTTGGTAGAAAGAAGGTGGGGAACAGTTTGTTCAATTAAGCTAAGGAGACCAACCAGACCATAAAGGAAAGAGATGATTCAGTGGGCATATGTGCTTGTTGCCAAGTCTGACCACTCAGTTTGATAGCCAGATTCCACCTTGTAGGAGATGGCTATAAGTTGTCCTTTTGAGAATTACATGCTTCCCCTAGTATCCATTTACACACATATTTATATACATATAATTTAACAAATAATTCACAATAATTTAACAAATATGATTTTTTATTTATAAAAATCTGAGCAGGTAGATCATTTGAACTTGTTGATAAAACACTTTTTTTTTCAATAACAACAGATGATATAAACAGGATATCCCTGTTCCCATTACTAGAGAACCCACATGAAGCCCAAGCTGCCCACCAGCTACATCTTTGTAGGGTTTTTTGATCACTTCCCTCTGCTGCCTCGCCAGGCAACAGGGGAAGAGGATGAGCTCAATCCTGATTCCACTTGATGTGCTGGGTGGGTTGGAGGGATGGGGGGCTTCAACTTTTTGAGGAGTAGGGGAAGGGGGTTGGGGAAAGAGGAAGAGAGGGTAGGGAAGGAGGGACTGGAAAAAGAGAAGGGAGGGGCTACAATCAGGAAATAAAGTGAATAAATAAATACACTGTTTAAAAAATGGAGGCAGGTGTGGAAAGGTGTCAATGTTTGTTGACAAATAAGGTGATATTCATATTTTATCATTTACGTATGTAGCAGTATCATGACCTGAGGGTTAGGGCAGTCATAAGACTGGAATTTTGAGGACAAAGGGGAAATTTCTAACATGATATAGGGAGCTTTAGGAAGCAGTTACACAGAGAGCTGCTCCTAATATGTGGTAGGGTCTTTACCCATGTTAAACAAAGTATTATATAACATTTTAAATGTAATAACTCATGTGTTTACAATTACACTCAGAGGGAAATCTAAGAAGGTTCTTTTCTTTTTGTTCAGACAGTAGCTTTAATTAATGATTACCTTCATTGAAAGTCACTTAAAGACTCAAGTTTAAGAATTGGCCATTTTCCAACCACAGATGCAAGAAGATATCATCAGGACCTGAGACAAGAAGAAAGAGCTCTCTACTCTCTAGCTTCCAATGGTTTTCATTCTCCAGTTTGTATGAGAAAAGCTGATGAATGCAGGTTTGCTGAAGAAGAGTTTGGGGTATACACATCAGAGTTGTTATCATACGTAAGTTACTGTTGAAGCTACATTTTATATACATAAATGAGATGCTTATAGCACACATGGTTTTGTCTTTTTTAAAATAATGCTCAGCCAGGTGGATGTGCTAAATGCTTTTAATATAAAAACTTTAGAGGCAGAGACAAAAAGATCTCTGAGCTAGAGCCTAGTCTGATCTAATGAGCAAATTCCAGGACAGCCAGGGATACACAGAGAAACTTGTCTCCACACAAACAAACAAACAAAAACAAGAAACTAACAACAATGATGATGTGTGTCTATTATTACCTGGAAATATCCTCTTTTATTTGTTTTACATGAGGGTGTATTCAAAACACATTCCTTAACTTAAGTATTTGAGTAAAAATGTTCCAAAACTCCTGTCAGCTTCAGAGTATTGATTATCTTCTGATCCACTTCTGATTTTGCCTTGAGACTTCAGCCATAAAAGATTTAAAAGATTCTGCCCTTTGCTAAAAGCTATCATTTGTAATCCTTGCACTCACTTCTTTCAGAATCCACATGACGGAATGTCACATTCAGTCACCTTCATAAGCTCTCAAATCAAAGTTTTCAATATCAACAGCTTGCCACACTCATCATTCTTGCTTCTCAACTCCTAGTTTATTGGCCATTCTTTACTGCCCCTTGCCACTTCCTGTCTCCAGGGTTCACATGGTCAGAGCAGCAGGCAGGCTTCTCATGTCAAATAGCTTTAAAACTTCCACAAATTTCATGCAAGAAATGGGAAAACATAAAAGTGGTGCATGTCAAACATCATTGCATGTTGACAATAAATCGTGCTTAGCTGACATTCGGTTGGTTTGAAACCACTAGTAGCTGGCAGGGTTGTCTCTGTGTGTGCATGTGTGTTTCAAAGTAATTTCTTAAGCCTTCACTAAATATGGCTGTCTTCTCCTCCATTCTTCTTTTTTAACCTTTTACAAATAGCCAAAGTAATGTATGGATGTGTGATTCTCCTGTCCTTCCCTCTCAAACACAAGCAATAAAAGTTGATTTACACTAACAAGCTAAAAGCACTGAGTGCTTCTAGACTGATGCATTCCAGGAGGAAGGGCCATTCTCAGTTTCTGATGGTAAAAAGCGTTCCACAACAGACACCACAAAGATTCACAGCTCAAAACAAGTATTCACAGTATTATTCAGCAGTCATTTGAAGGGAGAAACAATCCAGCATAACACTAGGCAGGATGGAAACTGTCTCCTCCTTGTTTGCTTTTGATTCCAGCTAGTCTAATTACACAATGACCACTCTACCTTAAACCTCCCTACTTGCTCTGTTTTCTGTCGTTAGGAATCCCAATTATGATAGATTCAAAGCAATACTACTAATAAAGGATAAACATGTTTTTGAGAGAACACATGATAGAGAAATGTGCATGCTACAAACAACATATGTTGAAGCTACTAGCTTGAAGTTAATATTTCTATCAGCTGCAAAAAAAGCAAGCAAGAAAGGGAACTGTTAAAAATGTAAACAGTCTACTGGTAATTGCTTCTCTTCCTATTATTTGATATTTCACTAGCAAATATACTAAACGTGCTTGAACAGATGTCTGTGTAGTATGGAGAACTCCAGAGGAGACAAAAATTCCAGTTTTCAAAGGTAGATCAGTCCTCAAGATAGAGTATATGAGGGCTTCTTAAAGTACAACAAAACTGAATGGTTCCAGATCTAAAGTAGCATGCAGAATAGATGATAGCCACAACGTAATCAGCATGACAGCTACCTTCAGGAGACATGAAGGTGTGGTGCATGAATGAATTAGCTACCACGAGGACAGCATGGTATGGAGAAACAAACAGTTTACACCAACAAAGAAGAAGCTTTACTTTGGCATCCTGACTTGTCTCTTTCAAACCAGACAAATCCAGAAGAACTCAAGACTACCACCACAATGACCGTGAAGTCATGTTCTACATGACAGAGTTTAACAGCTTAATTTTTAGTCTGTTAACAATCACTAATGGGAGAGGGGCTCATGTGACTTTATTCCTCCTTGACTAACAATTGGACCAATGGATAGTAATGGACTCTAGGAGAGAGACCATTATTGTCTTCAGTTATATATCTGCTGGTAAGGCCATCAGGCTTCAGTGGACAATGATCACACAAATGGCTTTGATTAAACTCAGTAGGTCACAAGACAAATCCCCACGCCCCAAAAATCAAACATAAAACCAAAAAACAGTGAAGTGGGAAGGGGACATGCCAGACAGAGGAGGTTATGCAGGATCTAAGGGAGATAAAAGAGAGTGTGAGGTGAAATAATCACAATGTATTATACACTTTATGAAATTGTGGAAGAACAAACTTAATTAATGGAACAGCAAAGCTTAGATTTTGGAGCAACAGAACTACCATGTTTAAATCACAGCTGATATTTACCTATTTACATCTTATCAATTTTGGTTGATTTTGAACTTTGTGATGTCTTTATCTCCCTGTAATATCAATTTTGTTGCTGTATAAGGCAAACATTAACTTTATTTTCTTTTTAGTTACTAACAAAGGTCAATCTATTTTTTTTTTACTTTTATTGATTCCCTGTGAGTTTCACATCATCATGCCTCCCAATCCCACTCACCTCCCCATCCCTTTGTATCTAACTCTTTCCTTGAAACCTTCTCCCCAAAATAAAATAAAATAAACATCTTATCATGGAAGCTGTAGTGTGTCACAGTGTGTCCCACAGTACACCCTTTTGTCTATACATCTTTATTTGCAAATGTTCATTGCAATGAGTTATCGATCTCATTTGAGACCTCTGGCTTCTGCTATACTATCAATATTAAATCCTCACTAGGACTCCTCTTGGATGTCCTGTTGTTGTCCTGTGTCATGGAGATCCCACAGCTTTGGGTCTGTAAGATCAGCCCCTTCACGTGCTCCACAAGTTCATAGATGAGGTAGGTGTTGGGGTAAGCCAATCATAGCCCTAGAACTAAGCTTGGGAGATAGCTGAGTTGTTCTTCCCACCAGCTTTCCTGCACCCAGACCACCAGAGCAAGCCCTCCCACACTGCCCTCACTAGCTCACCCAATACTGCAGCCAGCATAGGGCAGGGACAGTTTTCCTCCTATTGTGCTCTTGAGGCCTGCTCACCTAAGCCCACTTCAACAGGGGCCAACCTCTTGTGCTGCTCTGATCTCCCTAGTGATGCAGACAGTGAGAGGCAGGCTAGCCCTGAAAAGCCCTTGAATATTAACATAGTTCCATGGTGGCAGCCCAAACCAGGGATGTCCACATGGCCTTTGGTGGTAATATGGGCTGCAAACATCAACACATACCCTTGCTGCTGCATGACCCAGATCCAGACATGGCCCTCAGTAGCAGCACAGGTTGGGACTTCGCTATGGCCTCAGGTGGCATGGCAGGCTGTTCCTCTCCACCCTCTTTTCATCAGCTCTGCCACTTTTCATAGTACTCAAATCACTCAGTTTTTCTTTCTCTCCATGTCTACCTCTTATACTTGCACACTGTAGTGGGCCACTTAGTAGGCTGGTCCTCTGGGCATTTTCAAATGTTTAAAGTCTTGGAGAGATCAGGAATACAAGGCCCATACCTAAACACAATAAAGGCAATATACAGCAAGCCAATAGCCAACATCAAGTTAAACGGAGAGAAACTTAAAGCACTCGTGCTAAAATTAGGGACAAGAAAATATTACCCACTCTTACCATATCTTTTCAATATAGTTCTTGAAGTTTTAGCTAGGGCAATAAGACAAGTAAAGGAGATCAAGGGGATACAAATTGGCAGAGAAGTCAAAGTATTACTATTCGCAGATAGTATTGAACTAGCCTTGTACTCCTCTACTAAATCTTATTGGTTTGCAGCATATCTTTATTTTTATTCATTTTGAGTTTGGATGCAACATTTTCCAGAAAAGTTTTGTGTACATGTCTAGAAGTGATATTAGATTGTAATTTTCCTCTCTAATGATTTCTTTTCTAAGTTTTTTATTGCAGTGATGAGATAAAAATATTCCTGTTCTTATTTTCTGAAATGAAAAAGCATGGAGAATTGTTCTTGGTCTTTTTCCAATTTTCTGGTGGTAATACTTTGTTCTGAGCCTGCAGAGCTGTGAGATGTGAAGTGAAGACAAGAATGAGATTTGTGTGTAAAGCCTATTTGCAATAGAGTCTAGGTGTGAAGATGAGCTTCACCAATAGCTCAGACCTTCTGTATTGGTACTCCTGCAGCTTATCATTGTAAGTTATGGTTGGCCATGCTGGAAATTTATTCTAAGGGACCTAATGAGTGCATGTATAGATTAAATCAGAGAAAGCCTCAAACAATTATTGCAGCTATAAACCAAAGAATCCTTACCTAGTTCCATACTAGGTAATGAAATATTGACTATCCATTGATTTTGTAAGCTCTGGTTGCAGATGCAAGGCACAACATTATCAACAAATTGTCTGACCATAAAGAACATGCTGTGTTCAATAAGGTCTGAAAACAGAGTAAAGAGGTATGCCTTAAAATATATTGGAATTGTGTTTTACAAATAGCTCTGCTTTGGAATAAGAAAACCCTGACATCATGTTGTTGCATTTCCAGAACCAAATGGGAGGATCGTATTCTTATAAGACCATTTAAGGGAATCAAATGGGGTGATTTAGTTTATTAATATTTTCATTGAGTACAAAAACAAATCAAAGATAGTTCTTGTCTCTACAAAGGTTGTACTTCTGAAAATTCATGTAATTATAAATATTATTTAAAAGCAAATGCCGGGAACACAATAGACTTAAAAGGTGTTCTATCACAGGACCACTGAACAGAGAGGCTCAGGTAACATTTGCTTCAAAGGGACAGAGAAAATATGTTTTCGTGTTTTTCAGTGGTGTAATTTCCATTTTAACTACTCTACATTTGAGGCATAAAAACATCCATATGAAATACACATACATATCACACATACATATACAATTTAAAAGCGCAGTGTTCTTGGTAAAGTGTCTTATTCCTGAAATTCTCTCACTTGGGAAGTTGAGGCACGGGGTTCATGAATTTCAGTATATGGTAAAGCCTATTCTATTAAAATAAAAGTTGCAGGTGGCAAGATGTATTGGTCTGTCAGCTGTACTTTCCCTATTCCTGTTCTTACTCTCAAAATAAAATGAAAGAGTTTTGTGAAAAACAATTTTTTAATTTATAAATCTCTGATCAAATGCATCCAGTATATTGAAAATTGATACAGTGTGTAACCTGATGTTAGCATGTCCATAACAGTCCTTAGTTATGAGCCATCCTTTTGCCATATGAACTAAAGGAAAGTGACAAAAACAATTAGGGGTTATAAACTACACTTAACTTTTTCTTAGGATAAAAAGAAGAGGAAATAAGCCTTTCATTTTTTTTTTTTTACATTTTAAAGAATTTTACCTTCCTAGCTGTGTAGGAAATTTTAAATATACTTTGTTACTTCTCCTTGATAAACTTGGGGATTTATTCTGATTTCCAACTTAGTGTGAGAACCCACTATCTCTTTCCCTTCCTACTTTCTATTAATTGCATTTAAACCTTAAGCCTTCCTGATGCTCAGTCAGGAGGCAGGAGTTCTGAAAGCTCAGCCAACTTCCTCCACTTGCCAAGTCTCTCTGCTCTAACAGCTTTTCTCTTCCTTTTTCTCACTCAGTAGTTTAAACCCCTTCAAGTTTGTCTCTCTTTGAAAATAAATTTTCATTTTTTGCAGAGTTCAGCAAGTAGGTCTTTGTCTCTCACTTTTGGAGACAAATGCATTGCTTTTAGCTGCCTGGTGAAACATTAGACTAACCGCTACAGGTTTTTGAACTTGAGGAATTTGCCCATGGAGAATGGTCTCTATGGTAATCGGCTCGCTAACCCTCTCTTCTCAATCTGGCTGCTTGAACTACAAATCTGTTTATTTTAACAGTTTAGACATCTTGACAACTATTTTCTGTAACATTTGCAGAGCAGATATGCAAAATGTTCCTAACTGATTTACTCCATAGTTGAAATTGCTAGTACACAAGTGGTTTCAACTGGAGCTATGTATGTGTTTTAATAATTTATAATCAGTTAACATTATTTGTTTTTTCTCTTTCGATGCAGCTCATTTGAAAGTCTAATCAGTGCTGCTCTAAACAATAAGTGCTTTGCAGGGACTTCACATATGAACAGGAATAAGAACATTCACTGCCATATTAAATACCCTTGTGTTGAACTGAAGATTCACAAATCATTTCACCTAGTTCTTAAATGTAGCTCATAACAAAGGTAGCATCATTCCAACTCATTTGAAACATTCTTCTGCATGTGTCTTTGGCTGTTACTTTACATCTTCTTCCATACTTGGTTTTGAATATTGAATGTCTCTAGTAGTCTAGGATAAAAAAAAAAAAAACCACTAATGCATTTTATTATTATTTCATTGATGATTTGTAACCAATATCTACCATTACATTTAGAACTTTATTCCTAGCAGAAAGGCAAATGAAACTCTGTAACCCATACCATACACCTTGATACTGAAAATCTGCAGAAGCTTAATGCCTGCACTCATATCCGTAGCTGATTGTAATCTCTTGATGTGTAGGAACTAGGTTATTTAGTTTTCTGTGTGCAGTTCTCAGATAGCAACAAGTTCACAGATTCACCAAAAACATATATTTTGTAAAATGATAAATAGTTTTTGCAACAAATTCCTAACAGAGTGAAAAATTATCATTTTCATCACATCTTAAATTCAGAAAGAAGAAAGTAATAGAAGGAGATTGTGTAGTTGTCTTGGTCCTGAGGCAAAGCAAGTCTTCTTGCCTGCACAAATTATAAATAATCATGAGATGTCACTCTGGAATATGCACCATCCTGAGAGGAAAATTAAAAACTATGTGCACAAAGTACATCTACTGCTGTAGAATAGAAATCCTGAACTTGATTACCAAAGAAAGTAGGCTCAAAAGGCTGGAAGTTTGTTTCAGTTTTTGAGCTGTGTTATATGGTATGGTGGGTGTATGTTGGGATGGTGGGTGTATGTCAGTGACAGCACCTGCCCAGCATGTGCAGGGACATGTGTATGGACACACCCATACAAGGGTTTTCTGCAATAGGGTGGCTGTGTCCTCTATAAGAATGAGAACTGTTGCAATATCAAGAGCGTGACTAGGCACATCAGCTAGTGCTTTACAGCAAAACATTCCAAAAACATGTCATCCAAAAATACCCAAGCACCACAGTAGCCAGGTATGAAAAAAGAAAAGAGAGAGTCGTTTATAAAATGATGCATATCAGTGGGGGAAAGTTGATTCTTGCAAAGTTTGATAACTCAATTGTATTTGATTGATCCCCAGGACACATGTGGCTGAAAGGTAGCACAAATTGTTTTCTGATTTCCATGTATATGCTGTAGCAAAGGCATGCACACGCACTTGTGCATGCATGCTCTCACACAAACACACATACACATGAATGTAATTTTTATAGTTGTTATATTTATGCATCCACATGCAAAAAGCAACCTTGGCTAATACTTCAGGCCATATTTAAAATTGAATTCAGAACAGATGTAACCATACATATGAGTCCTAAATAAAATTTCTAAAATAAAACATAGAAACAAATTTTTGTGACTTTGTATAAAACCATTCATTTTAAGTATCTGCTTCATATTTGAAATAATGAAAGGGATCTTATACTGGGAAAGTTTTTTTTTTCCAAACTAGATACTGAGAAACAAAACGCAAGTAAAAGCAATCCTGGATATCTTCATACTACTGTATGAAGAAAGCAAGCAACAAAATTAGAAAAATTCTATGAACAGAACAAAGGAAGTAAGCGAAGTACAGAAAGTTACCCAGAAACTGTTCATAATCATTACTCTTCCCTCGTGACTGAAATGACTCTGTAGCTTTTTTTAAAAACTCAGTTTAGCTAATATAAATGAGTGTATGCCATGTGTGTATTTTCGGTTCTGGACCTGGACTCAGTTGTTCATTCTTTGATCACTTCACCCTGGCAGGGAGGCCTTACCAGGCCACAGAGGAAAAGGATACAGGCAGTCCTGATGAGACTTGAAAGACTAGGGTTAGATGGTAGGGGAGGAGAGTTTCTCCTTTCTGTGGTCTAGGGGAGGGGAATAGAGGGAAAGGGGAGAGAAGGCGGGACTGGGAGGAGACAAGGTTGGGAGCTATAATCGGGATATAAAGTGAATAAATTATAAAGAGTAAGAAAAAAACCTAAATTTGATCAGAAGCAGGAAGGGGACATACAGGCGTAATAGCCAGGTGAGGTGGAATATACCTTTGATCCCAGCACTTATGAGGCAGAGGCCATGTGAGTTTGATGCATCCTGAGCTATATAGCAAGTTACAGGCTAGCCAGGGCTACAGAGTAAGAACCTCTCTCAAAAATTTTTTAGAAAATAAATTTTAAGTGCAGTTACTCTATACAGGAGCTACTCTTCTCTTAGAAAACCATAGATCTCCAAATAAAACTCAATACCAGGGTGTGGGAGATGTCCCATTAAGTTGTTGTTCCATGCTATCCCAGAGATTGTCAAAAACAACACAGCTGTTCTAATTCATTTTGACTATTCAGTAGCACTTGAAGAGAATATACACATTGCAAGCAGGACTTTGGAGGAATCAAGTGTTGATCAGGAAACTTCCTTCCTGCTGGCTAACTTTCATAGTACTGGGATCTGCTATGTATCTTTCTTGTGGAGAAAATTTACCAACAGTCTTATACCAGCTATGAAATTAGTGAGCTAAAACAATGATCAGGACAGTATGATATGCTCATGGGTTCCATAGTGGCATGGTTGCTAAAGGGGTGTTTTGTTTTTTTTGTTTGTTTGTTTTTTTGTTTTTCTGTTGGTGTGATCAACAATAAGAACAAGGCAGCTTACAGAAGAGTTTATTTTGCCTTATAGCTTTACAGGATGAGAATCATAATAGTGGAAACAGTATTGTTCCAGGAACAAGAACCTGAAAGTTCACATCTTGAACCAAAACTACAATGCAAAGAGAGCAAACCAAGTGTAAGTGGCCGAGGTTTTCAATCTCACAGCCTACCTCTGTGACATATTATTTCAGTAAATCTACACCTCCTACCACCCCACCCTCCAAAACAAAAACAAAAACCCAGTGCCACCAACTGAAGCCTGGGTGTTCAAACGCCTGAGACTATATGGGACATTCACATAGTCTCCTTCAAACCACTATAGAAAATAAACAACCTCTGCCTGATTGGATTTAAGGCCCACTCTATAAAAGTAAATACACACATGGTTTTGAAAAACTGTCCAACAGCCCGTGATTACAGATTTCATAGAGAAGAAATTAATACTATCAACCTGTTCAATGGACAAAGCAACAAACTATCCTCTGAACTATATTTTCTCTACTCATAGGTTAGTGTGGCTCTTAGAATGCATCAGAGAAACATTTGGGTGAAGTTTTTAAAAAAAGCATTTAATTAGGGGTTTATACACAGTTTCAGAAGTTTAGTCCTTTATTATCATGGTGGGAGGCAGGCAAGAATTATTCTACAGCAGTAGCTGAGAGCTATATCCTGTTCTAGAGCAGCATGGAGAGAGAGGGGCATGGAGGGCGTGGAGGGACACACACACACACACACACACACACACACACAGAGAGAGAGAGAGACAGAGAGAGACAGAGAGAGACAGAGAGAGAGAGAGAGACAGAGACAGAGACAGAGACAGAGAGACAGAGAGAGACAGAGACAGAGAGACAGAGAGAGACAGAGACAGAGAGAGAGAAAGACTTGGCCTGGTAGCACCATTTGAAACCTCAAAGCACACGCCCAGTGACACTCTTCCAACAATGCCAAAGGTACTCCAACAAAGACATACCCCTGATCCTTCTCAAAGTCTCATTCCCTAGTGATTAAACATGCAAATATTTAAAACTGTGGAGGCTATTCTCTTTCAAATCATCAAAACAATATTGACTGGTTTTATAGTAGAAAGCCCACACGTGTAGAGTTCACATTCAGACATGTTACCATGCCTTTCACATATTGTATTATTTTGCTAAAAATCTGTCAAGAATTTTTGCATTCAAACTTAGGGGGGAATTTTCTAGAAATAGTCTTGTCTGTTTCATATTAGCATATCTGGCCCATACAATAAATCGAAAAGTATCCCTACCTGATTTTCTGAAAGAATTTGCATAGAATTATGTAGAAGTCAATACAATCAAAAGTTGATTTTTATCTCAATGAAACTGTAAAACTTTTAGTAGTACTGCCCAAAAGTAATAACACAAAATCAAATTATTAAAATCATGGATGTAAGAGGGAATAACATGGCCTACAATGTAGGAATAAAATGATTTTCATGGAGAATTACAAAAAGCTATATTTTAGTAACCTGGAAGGAATCAACAAAATACTAAAAAGACATAAAACATTGAAATTCATGCAAAATTAATAGAAAACCTAAGATAGTAGTTTAATACACGAAGAGATTGAATTATTGAATTTCAAACTTCTAAGAAAAAAACATCTCGGGCTCAGAGAGCTTTATGACTAAATTATATCAAACATACTAAAACTAAGTATTAATAAAGTTTTCAAACTTTTAAAAACATGAGAAGCATTGTCTTGTTCAGTGTTTCAATTCAGTCTTTCCATAATACCAAGCCAGACCTAGTACTTCAATGAAAAATATAATAATATTTTTTATGAGTATAGAATCAAAATTTCCCAACAAACTACTAACAAACTGAGTTTAGCAACATATAGTAAGAAAGAATAATTCATCATTCCCAAATGGAATTTATCCCAGGAAGGCAAGGTTTGCTCAATATCTGAAAATTCATCAATGTAGTTCACCATATTAATTTACGAAGGTCAAAACCAGAAATTTTAATAAAACAGAAAATACTTTTGATTGATAAAATTCTCAACAAGATATGATATTTTAATAAAAACAGAAAATACTTTTGAATGATAAAATGCTCAACAAAATATGAATAAAGAAATGTCTTAGTCCAATATAGAGCATATAGAAAACCCCATGTCTAATAACACTCAGCATAGTTGCAGCATGAAAGATTGGATGGTTCCAACCAATTCTCAAGAAATGATAGATTTCTTTCTTATACCAAGTCATTTCAAACTGTGCATTCAATTCTGTGTTTGGTGTCACACAACTGTAGTAACAGTTCTCAAAAGAGATGTTGGAACATGATGATTGCTTGAACAAAAGAAATCATTGTACTACGGAAAACACTGCAAGACTCCAAATCTTAAAACAAGGAAAAATTTCATTCAATATGAATAAACACTATAATTTATTTACCTTTTCATCAGCTGATAAAACATTAGATTATTTATACTCCTTGGCCATTGCTATTTGTCTAACATTTTGGAACACTTCTTACTTTTCTTGGGTTTTAGCAAATAGTGGGATTGTTGGGTAGTATAGAAAATATGTTTTGAACTCTTAGAGATACTAGCATATTATTTTCTCAAGTAGCTACATCTTTAATATGTAAGGGTTTCATTTATTCCACATGTTTGACAACATTTTTAGTATCTGTATTATTCAGGGTCCTTAGAATGAAACTCTCTCCACATATACACATGCATATATATACATATATATGTATATATGTATATATTTTTCTAAGAATCCAGTAGTGGTAGAGTCTACAATGCTGGATGTCTCAACTGGTTGAGAGTATATGTTGGTATCCCAAAGTAGGCTTTAATACTAGTGAAGCAATAGACTTTCCAGCAAGGTGAGGGCAAGCACAGAAAAATCAAGAGCTTATTTCTTCCATGTCCTTATATAGGCTTCTAGCAGAAGGTGTGAATCATATAAAGATGTATCTTCCCACCTCAAGGTCTGGTTTAAAGGTATGTGTTTTCTTACCTAAAGAAAAATCAAGATTGGAAGTGTATCTGCCTATTTAAAATTAAGCAAAGTAACCAAATATATAATAAATAAAACACATATTATTTTATTTATATATTATATATGTTTATAATTGAGTTTGGTTGGTATTTTATATAGTATAATATAATGCCATATTGTGGATATGGGTTCTTTCTTGGTTATATGATTCGCAAATATTTTCTTCAAGATGTGAGTTGCCTTTTCATGTGCTTGCTTATTTATTTATTTATTTATTTATTTATTTATTTATTTATTTATTTATTTATTTATTTATTTATTTGAAACAGGGTCTTGCTATACAGAATGGGTTATGTTGGTACTCACTGTGTAGACCGGACTGGAATCAAACTCACAAGCAAGGCTCCTGCCTCCAATTCCTGAGTGGTAGAATTTATAGGGCTGTATGTCTAGCTTCTTTTTACTTTATTTTATTTTTCTTTAAATCTTTTAATTTATTATTTATTTAAATATTAACTACATTGCACAAAATTTAAAAAGATATATGAAATATGACCTCCAAAATAAAGAATAAACATTTAGTTTTCAATTAATTATTTTATTGTTTGAATTAAAAAAAAGACATCAAAAATAACCAGACCCAAAGTCCATGCACCTCAAAGAATGTTCACAGATAACCTTGACAATACTTCTGTCAATGTATTCATCTATTTTAGACCCAGACCCATTTGTTCTTTCTGTTCTGAACAAAAGCAGACTGTGAATACTTAATGACCTTGACCACTTTGCATTTTTTGCTGACTTTGCCAAATTTTTTAAATTTAAATTTAAATTTTTGTTAATTACAGTTTATTTACTTGGTATCCCCCCTGTAGTTTCCTCTCTCCTCCCCTCCCAATTCTACCCTCCTTCCCCCTTCTCCACCCATTTCCTTCCACAAGTCCATTGATAGGGGAGGTCTTCCTCTCCTTTTTTTCTCATCCTAGTCTATCAGGTCTCATCAGAAGTGGTTACATTTTTATTTTTTAAATGAAAGCATGTGTAGAGAGGGGAGCAGCCTTACCATGCCACAGAGGAAGACAACGCATTCACTCCTGATGAGACCTGCTAGACTAGGATATGAAGGAAGGGAAGACCTCCCCTAATCAGTGGACTGGGGGAGGGGCATGCATAGAGAAGGGGGAGAGAGTGTGGGATTGGGAGGGGAGGAGAGAGGGAGCTACAGGGGGGATACAACATGAATAAACTGTAGTTAATAAGAATAAAAAAAATACAAGTTCCTGGGTCATTTAAAGTCTATTTATTCTAGTTTTCTACATCCACTTAACTGTTAGTTCTAGCAATCCATCCCAATTTAGGGTAGAAAATATTTATGTTTTCTTCTGACTATTGATCATTGAGCAAATACAATTTGAAGCAAGTGATAGTATAGAGTTGACATATGGGGAATACATTATTTTGCAACAAAGTTGAAAGTAGTTATGAGACTCATCAGTACTATGTTTCTAAGGACTAAGCAAAGAAGGGTCTCAGAGATATCTCAGGAGTTAAAACACTTACTGTGCAAGGCCAAGGACCATCATCTGGATGCCTAGAATTTACATTATGTTGAATGTGTATGGAGGTTCTTCTGTAACTGCAGTACTGGGAAGTAGATAGACAGCAAACACCGGGATAAGCAGACGTGGTGAGCTCTTGGCCAATTTAGAGATTCTGTGGCAAACAAATAAGGAAGATGTCCAATGCCCTCTCAGGTTTTCACATGCACACCCCATGCATGGATGCCCACATACTCACAAGAAAATGACAGAGAAAGCCCCAAGGTAATTAAAACATATAAATATACATTAGAATAAATTATCTTTATACGTTTAGCCAAATTAAATACTTAAAATAGAAGAAAATAGTTTTCATGCTGTACTTAATGATGAATTTATTACCTGATAACTTGATACATAAAGCTATGTTTACCTGTCCAAAATGTTTATGTGGAAAGGATGTAAGGGTAAATCAATGAATACCAATAAAATTGACTTAGCTAATGACTTATGTAAAAAAATATTTCAGAGGGTCAGGTGTCCAAGTAGCCACCTGTTTTGCAATCTGAGAAATGAAATTAAACTAATTAATAGTCTGACATATAGACATTTAATAAGCAATGCTATTGCATCTCTTATTTTTTGATGTCCTGAGAGAAGAAAGAAAAAGTTGAGTTTGGGCTCTGTGAAAATATTCACACATATTGTGCCACTACCGTAATTAGAAAAATCTAAAGATGGAGATTTAAAAGTAAGAAAATAACTAGCGAAATGTGAATCCCTCAACAGAAATAATTGCCAATACATGGTGTACACTAATCATCATATCTCATGTATAAGGTTACTGTCACAAAGTAAACACATATTTACACTCAGACTCGATGATCTTCTGTCAATGTTATGGAGTGTGCTGAATTTAACACTCATGTATCTACTGCATGTCACACTGTTCAGAAATTTAGGTACTTTTCTTCCTCCAGAAAATTTCAGTAAGAAAGTACTTAGCCCATTTCCCCTCCTCTCTGGCCTATGAACTATGCTGTCTTGTATTCATGTATACATGTCTATATGTACATGCAGTTCAGTAACTTCACTTATAAGTTTTCCTTTTAATATCAGCATATCAACAATCATGAAAAAAACCACACTAAAAGAAAACAATGACAGAAATCTAAAAAACATTCCTACCCAAAGAAACAGAAATTTTCTTAAAGATTGTAAAAGTGGTGATGTTCAGATATAATCTATACTGAATTAATTAATCTATACTTTATTAATTCTTTTGTGGTAAGAGTGTTTTAAGTTATTTTGAGTTGGATGGACATAAAAACCTAGATTCTTTACATCTGATTTAAAACTAGAAAGACCCACGACCAGAAGTTTAAGTTCCAAGGAGCCCATTATCTAGCTAGCTCATGGTGGATCCTCAGCCAAAGAATAAGCACCTCTAGTTGACTTCAGGTTCCTTTTTTTCCACTTTATTCATTTACATTTCCAGTCAAACTATATAAACATTTGGGGTTGCATCCATTTTTCATAGCCAAATAAACTACTGGGGTTTTTTTGTTTTCATTTTTGTTTTTTTGTTTTCATTTTTGTTTTTTTGCTTTATAATCATCAATTCTATCACTGTTCAATTAAGAAAAGTCACTGGCCAAGAAGCAATCAGGTTTGGGGAAAGAAAAATAAATGTTTAATATTGTCTTCACAGTTAATGTGTTATCGCTAAATTCCTTCCATGTTTAGAACTCTTTAATGCTCTGTTCAGAAAGGACTGTAGAAAAATCATTCTTGTTGCAATATAGATTATTTCAACACAGCTTTCACCTAACATACTGCACAAAATGAGAAAAGCAAAGTATATACTTTGAGAAGGATGACAACAGAAGTGAAAATAGGTGTGTAAGCACCAGTAGGGTGTAATGAAATCCGAGATTACTAAGTTCACAAAGGCCAGAGGTATTTATGATAGCCTGGAGCGACAACTAAGACTTTTCTTCTGGTCCTGGTATCTACAGGTACCAGTGTTCATTTTCCCTTATGATTTTTTTTTTAACAATAATATGAGAGGGTTTCAGCTTTTACCCAGACACTCTGAAATAGCTTTTAGAGAGTATGTTCTAGTAAAGAACAGTGATTCCAAGAGAAATGTAAAACCAAAGCTAGAATCAAAATGTGCTTTTGAGAATAATACGGTTCTAATGGAATGGAAGGCCGTAACATTTAAAAGCCCTCTGTTTAGCACACAGATTTCGTAATGAAGGGAAAATCAAGATCCCAGGAAAATCTTTGAAAGGCATCAAATTGAAAGACACTAAGCCCTCCTTAGATGCTATGTGTTAAAATTTACAACTTCAACCTCTCTTAAACTTTTGATCTGAACTGGGGTAAACTATATGAAGTAGAAAAATTTGCTGAAAACTGAAAGTAAGAAAAATGAAATGCAGACAGACAACATTGGGCACCACTGCAAGTGAAGATCTCTGACCTTTATTCGTGTGCAAGTCCACGTGTGCATGGTCATGAGCATGAGCACACATACGTAATGTGTTTGCTATGTAAACAAAGATCCTGGAGGAAGATCAGCTTAGAGTGCCACAGAAGCAAAGCCCTATCAAGTATCAGAAGAAAGATTGCTCCTTCTTGCTTTACAAACATAACTCTGTCACTTGCATCCTTTGTATCACTGGATTCCCAGGTATCACTAAATCAATGTAGTGACTGCCAAAAGTCTCCACAGGAACAGAAAATTTTAAATTAAATGAGCAACTGAGAGGAAAACTACATATAACTAGAGGCACAAACACACAGACAAAGGAGCCTAAACCAGCAGAATAATGTCCACTTGTCTACAACAAAAAATGACCTGTTCGCTGTTTTTATGACCATATAACAGGGATGATACTCAATTCCATTTTGTAATAAATAATCCAGCTGGAGAGCTACTAAGCTTCAAGAATTAAATACTTTGAGAAATAAATACTTCTTGGATAATGACAGAAGCAGTTGTGTCTTCAGAAAATTCTCTTTAGAAGTTGTACGAGGAGTGGTATAGCTGGAAAATTAGGAATAGTACTATCTCAAGATCCAGGTAGGGGCTGGAGAGGTGGCTCAGAGGTTAAGAGCATTGGCTGTTCTTCCAGATGTCTTGAGTTCAGTTCCCAGCACTGACATGGTGGTTCACAACCATCTATAATGAGCTCTTCTGGTGTGCAGGTATACATATAGATAGAACATTGTATACATAATAAATAAATAAATCTTTTTAAAAAGATACAGCTATACCACTCCTAGGCATATATCCAAAACATTCCCAAGTATAGAACAGGACATTTGCTCAGCCATGTTCATAGCAGCTTTATTTGTAATAGCCAGAAACTGTAAACAACCCAGATGTCCCTCAATTGAGGAAAAGATGCAAAAATTGTGGTACATTTACACAATGGAACACTACTCAGCAATTAAAAACAAGGAAATCATGAAATTTGCAGGCAAATGGTGGGAACTAGGAAAAATCATCTTGAGTGAGGTATCCTAGAAGCAGAAAGACACACAGGGTATATACTCACTTTTAAGTGGATATTAGACATATAATATAGGATAAACATACTAAAATCTGTACACCTAAAGAGTGCAGGGAATCATATGAAAGAAGGGGAGTTAGTAAGAGTAGGTGAGGACAAGAGCTCCACAAAGACCAAATAGATGAGAGCACAGGGGTCTTCTATGAGACTGTTTCTCCAACCAAGGACCATGTATGGATAGAAACCATAACCCCTGCTCGAATGTGGCCCATGGTAGCTCACTATCCAACTGGGTATCCTAGTAAGAGGAACAAGGACTATTTCTGTCATGAACTCAATGGCTGGCTTGTCTACTGCCCCCACCCCCACTGCCGAGGGAGGAGCAGCCTAACTAGATCCCAGAAGAGGACATTGCAGCCAGCCCTGAAGAAACACAATAAGCTAGGGTCAGATGGAAGGGGGAGGTCCTCCCCTATCAGTGGACTTGGAGGGGTGCAGGGAGAAGATGAGGGGGGGAGGGGGAGAGGGAGGGGGAGGGAATGAGGGAGGGGACTACAGCTGGGATACAAAGTATATAACCTGTGATTAATATAAAAATAAATAAATTACTTAAAAAAAAAGAAGCTAAGCAAGGAGGACCCTGGGTAAAATGATCAGTCCTCACTCCGAAAGGCAAATGAATTGGACATTGGAAGAGGGAGAAAACAGGGAATAGGACAGGAGCCTATGACCAACGGCCTCTGGCAGACTTTACCCAGCAGGGTATTGAAGCAGATGCTGATACTCATAGCCAAACTTTGGGCAGAATGCAGGCAATCTTATGAAAGAAAGGGAAAATGAAAGACCTGGAGTGGAGAGGAACTCCAAAAGGAGAGCAACAGAACTGAAAAATCTGGGCACAGGGGTGAGACTGATACTCCAACCAAGGACCGTGCATAGAGATAACCTAGAACCCTGCACAGATGTAGCCCATGGCAGCTCAGTGTCCTAGTGGGCCCTCTAGTAAGGGGAAAAGGGGCTGTCTTTGACATGAACTCAGTGGCTGGCTTTTTGATCACTTCTCCCTGAGGTGGGAGCAGCCTTACCAGTCCACAAGAGGAAGACAATGCTGCCAGTCCTGATGAGTCCTGATAGGCTAGGGTCAGATGGAAGTGGAGGAGGACCTCCCTTATCAGTGGACTTGGAGAGGGGCTTGAGAGATGAGGGAGGGTGGGGTTGGGAGAGAATGAGGGAGGGGGCTACATCTGGGATACAATGTGAATAAATTGTAATAGAATTTATTGAACAATTAAAAAGGAATGAAAAAATAGAGCATCAGATGTGCAGGAAAATAAATAAAAAAGTATATTCTAAAAAAGAAAAGAAGCTGAATCATAGCGAGAAATAGGTGAGTAAGTATACCAGGCAGTATTTCATAGCTGTTTCCTCTAAAATAACTAAATTAACATGTCCCCTAACTAGAGAGAAGGAGAAGAGGATCTTGAGGCTCAGGAAGTAACACTTAAAGAGACCAAGAAGTTAATGAATTAAATAAGTCTAGAAAGATCCTTCCCCAAGGTTAGAAAAGAAGTAAGTAGGTAAGGGATGTACCTCTGTTGGTAAAGTACTTGCTTGGAATGAATACATGGGTTCCTAGACTCAGCCCCTAGCACAGAATGTGGGTATGCTGGTATATGCCTTCAATCCTAGCATTCCAGAGATGAATGCACAAGAACCAGAAGCTCAAGCACAACCTTGATGACAGTGAGTTTGAAGTAAAACTGGAAAACATGGGACCCTGTCTCAAAACAACAACAACAACAAAAATAAACCCAGTTGCTGGAGAGAAGAGACTCTTGATAAGAGACGCTTCCTGTTAGTTCCAGGCAATAGTCATGAATGTCTCCTTCACTAGAGTGCTGTTCTATAGCTCCCTTTGAGTTATGCTTCTGTAAGGATACTCAACAAACTCACTGTTCACTAAGGTAGTTGCGGGTAGAATCATTCTTTTGGACTGTCATGGTGCCCTATTTGGTGTGAGTAGGCATCTGTTAAAATCTCCCCAGGAAGAAACATGCCACAGACTGTCTCACAAACTATTGATCTATTGATGCAGTTGTTTAAAATGTGTCAAAGACTTGCTAGCAAAAGAGAAGAAAACTTAGAGGGTCGTAATGCAGGAGGTCACATGACAAAGGAGGGGGCAAGTTTTCTTTATGGATATTTAGAAATTTTTAGTTTAGCTAAAAATGAAACTTTAAAATCATCGGTTGTTCCTGAGTAAAGAAATGACATATTCCTCTGTTTTGATAGTTCCCTCTCTCCCTGTCTCATACTCAGCTTCAGAATGAGTATCGCACTCTGCAGACCTGAGTGCCCTTACTCTTCCGATGTGGTCCAAGGCCAGCCTCCAGTGCAGATTTACTGCCTGTACCTGTGCTAGGTGTAAAGCCAGTGCTTTAATGGAAATGCTTGTAGCTCGGATTTCATTAATGTCAACATGTGGAAATCAGTTGCTTTATTTGAAATGATAAAACTATCTTGGGGTAAAATGGGGTCACTTCAAAGCACATGATACTGACTTATTATGTTTGATCCTACTGGGGCATTTCATCTCTCTCTCTTTTCTCACCCTTATAGACAAAACATTTTTCTACATATTATCATTCATTTTCAATATTAAGTTTTCAGCTTGGTAAAAAAAAGTCTGTATATATTATATGTCAATCCATATATATGTTATATAACAAACAAACTTCACATCTAAAAAAAGACATTCTTTTGTTTTTCTTAAAGGTGCATCTCTGTCAAGAATCATGGAAAGAAAAAAAATTACTTAAAATTCTAAAACAAATAACTGCTTATTTTCTGGTTTCCTTTGTAAAACAGCAAAAGCATGACTGCAACTGTACTTGCTATATCAGCAATAGCTTCTATATACCCAATAAACTCAACTGTCTGTGGTTTATAAAATAGCAGCGTATTTCTTCCTAATATAAATTGTTGTCAATAGAGATGAGGATGGGATGAGTAGTTGACAGGATAGGAAGCAAGCCATGCTCTACGTAGTTTAAAAAATGATCTCAGAGTCAAGAAAGAGAAGTTTTGTATGGGCTCCTTTTGGAAGTGACATGTATCTTTCATCTTAATTGCCACTGATACCATAAAATACTAAAGAAACTTGGATTGGAAACACTGGGGAATTAAAACAACAAATAAGAACAGAACTTTATGGTGAAAAGACATGTATCCGTGCCACCTTTTTCAAAACTATTTTGATATAAGCCTTTCAAAATGTATTAGCATAAAGGTAATGGCTTATCTGCTAGCACTTACCACTTTTTATATGCTGAATAGTGGAGATTAGCTGATATTTGGGAAAGCAACTGAGAAATACCAAATGCTATTTTTGATTGGAAAATTGTTTTTAATGCAACCATTAAAACATTAACATGATTTTCAGGGTCATTATTAACATTATTAACATTTAAAATATTATCTCTCAAATCTAATATACAGCTATGAGTATGGTTAATAACGACATGCATACTCTTGGAAAATGCAGAGTGTTGAATAAGTGTTCTTTCCTACAAAATGATAAATGTGAAATAATGAAAATGTTAAGCTAAATTTAGTCATTCTGGAATAAACATATGCTTCAAAATCACATGTTGTGTGTGAAAACTGCAGTTTTATGTCTGTTTAGAAAACAAACAAAAGATTACCTGATTAAACTTCAGCACCAAGTAAACCTCAAAATATGTTTATTCAAATGCCATTTTCTAACAAAGGGGACTGTGTATTTTATGTAAGGCAGTTATACGCTAAATCACTTACTGAGAAAGGAGATTGGTGAAGCATGATTTTTGTGCCTGTGCCTAATGAAAGCTCCATAATATGGCAGGCACCTAGCCACCTTCACTGTTTCACGCTTCTGGACCATTGTGCATATGACATTGTGAAGTGTGAGAAGGGACACTGACAATTTAGCAGCTTGTCCCACATGACTGTGCTATTTGATTTATGTGCAGTACCTGCCTCCTATGACACTGTCTGAACTCATAAATCTGAGTAAAAGAACAGGGACCCATAACTCAACCAGGATGAGATGGGCTCAACCCTGAGGCAGAACACAGAATGTGGAGCTGGAGCTCTGTTCCCTCATGGCACGCAAGTTGCTTTAGGTTAGGTATTCATCACAAACGGTCTCAGTAAGGACACATGGCTGTGTTCCAGAGACAGACAGACAGAGAGAGAGAGAGCTAGAGGGGGAGGTGAGAAGGGGTAAAGAGAGGGAGGGGAAGAGGGAAAGGGTTGTGTGTGTGCATGAGTAGAATTTTGTGTACTTCTTTTGTTGTTGTTGCTTTAAAATACTTGATACAATGTAACATTCTAGCAGTGCATCCCTATGTATTACATACTCTCTCATCAGATCCTGCTATGTTAATAGTAGGCCTTATGGGGAGAGATGATGTCATAAGCTACAAAGCATAAGATTTGTAATCTAACCAATAGTAAAGGTCATGGCAACTTATGAAACAGGGCGAAAAGATGATATATGTCCAGTGGTGCAAAGCACCCCAGGTGTCTAAATGCTCAACAGTTCAGAAGTTCAGAAAAGGGATAAAAACACTGAGGACAATATCTCAACTGCTCCGAGTAGTATGTGCATTGTGTTAATGAAAGCTTCAGGCATACCTTTGTCTGCCTTTGCCTTGTTTTCATTATTAAATCTGTTTCTTCCCTGTTAGCACAACTAAAACCAAAACTGTGAGGTTTATGTCAGGCTTCTAGTTTCACTGTCACAGATTAGTGGTAGATTTTTTGTTTTTTTGTTTTCATTTTGGCTCTGGCTTTCAGCATGTATAGGTTAGGCACATTCATCAAGTAACCTGAGCATCACACTCTCTTTAGCAGTTATTCTAAATCGAATGGTATTCTGTTGAGAGTGCAGTATGGAGTAGGGTGCATAAAGTAATCACCCTCTTTGGTCATGCAGACTACAAGGAAGACAGATGTTTCAGTTAACACTACCATTTAACTACTGAGATGAAAACACAGTGTTCTTCCTACCCACTCTTCCAATACAAAGTGCATTAATGTTTAGAAAAGAAAACATATAAAGGAAGTGGTCAAGGGAAGGAGAATCACAACAAAATGCAAGTGGGTAGCAGGAGAGATGGCTCAGCTGCTGAGAGTACTGGCTGTTCTTCCAGAGGACCCAGGTTTGATTCCCAGCATCCAGGTGGCCACTCCCAAATGTATGTAACTCCAGTACAAGGGAATCTGACAACCTCTTCTGTCCTTCATGGGAACTTCATGCATATAAGGCACGTAAATACTTTCAAGCAAAGCGCTGATACATGGAATATGAAATAAATAATTTCCATAGAAAATAAAATAAATAAAAATTTATGGACAAGTGGGTGTTTTCATTTCAGAGTGGTTGAAAAATCCTATTACTCTTAAAAAGGAGAATTGAAAATACTGTCATTTACGAGTCAGAATCAAATAGTCAACAAGGTAAAAAATGTTCTTCTATAATCAGACCAAGATAGATAGCATTTGTGCATTTTCAGTGATTTTTCAAGAATATTCTAGAAGCTAGATTTACTCTTAAAGTACACTAAAAATTCATCTGTATTATCAAAAGAACAATTTCACTCTTCTTACTGAGTGATCTTTAAACACAGGATTTATAAAACGATTTGTGTGATATATAATGGATGTTTATTTCTAAGTTATTTTAAAGATATGTTCTTTTAATTTCTTTGTAATTTCCTTTAATTTTGAGAGTATAATATAATTATATCATTTCTCCCTTCCCTTTCCTTCTTCCAAGCCCTTCCAAAGAGCTGTCAACATATGTGATTTGGAGGATTATCTCTTCATTCTCCTTTCCTCCAGCATTGACTAGTTATGCCTTGTCCTATGTTTTTTTATGATTTGGCATCAAACAGCATTAGAGAGCATGGACTTCTATAGAGATGAAGGCAAAAGAGAAATTGCAGGGCAAGTATGTTTGACCACAACCAACAGCATGGCTAGAAAAAGTAAGGGTGTGTTCCATTTCCTTTCCTTGTGTGTCTGTATTGCTTTGCTTGTTGTCTTTATGCAGCATTATAGGTGTGTTCATCTTGGATCTTTTCAGAGCATTGTTGTTCATCCGGATTTAGGACAGTGGTTCTCAACATTCCTAATGCTGTGACTCTTTAATACAGTTCCGCAAGTTATTGTGACCCAATACCATAAAATTATTTTATTGCTATTTCATAATTTTGCTACTGTTATGAATTGTAATGTAAATAACTGTATTTTCTGGTGGTCTTAGGTGACTCCCACTGGTTGAGAACCATTGATTTATAGGAATAGTTTTGTGTTTTTTTCCCTGAATTTACATGGTATATGTCTTAGTAACTAAGATCCTTAAGTACTCAAATATTAAATATTTCCATTCAGTTTTTAAGTGCATACCTTTGTGAGTTTAGGGAATATCCCTACATAGGGAAAATACTTGCTATACAAATTAAGAAGTTTGTGTTTTCAAATTGAAGTGAGGCCATCATCTGAACAAAATCCCTTGAACAATATGAAAAATAAAATGCAAAGTGCTTTGAATGCCAGAAAGTTATTATGTTGATATTAACAGTCACAGGACAAGAATGCACAAAGCTGTCATTGTGGGAGGCACAGCTTAAAGAAAGTATTAGAAAAACTAGAACTGTTAAATACCTAGGCTCTTCCCCCCAAAAGAAGAAAATGACTGAGGCCTATTCACCTGGAAGGAGTGTATGTTGTCTAATAACCTGGTGATCTTTTGCTCTCCTGTGGAGCCAGCACTGATCTGAATTCCCCCCAAATCCTGAACATTGTTTAGACTCTAATTCTGAGCTTTGTCTCTCAGTGAACAGATGCTATTGTTATGAAAGAAGTCTCATGTATTTTGCATGCTCTCTCAATAGAACCCATCCTCAGGCTTATTACAAATCCTTCTACCTAGGCCTTTACCCCAAACACTGTTTATCAGTCAATAGAACTTATTCTGATAGGGAATGTCACAGGTACTTTGCTAGAGAGATATATTTCTGAAAGGGAGTTTAGATGTATCCACCCTGAAGCTTTGTTGTCATGTGGACCCCGACCCCTGCAAAGTTTTATTATACTTAATCAGGGAGGTTAGACTCTGAATGTTTTTGACCCAGTACCTGCTAAAGTATAGATTGTTTCCCTGTGGGCCTTTATGTCACTCAACCACAATTGGAATTTTGAGAATAGATATATTGTTTGGACTCTCATAAGCTGTATGTGAAGGTTACTGATACACTTGGAGTATATACTGAGAACTGGTAGAACTATCACAAGCAGAAGGTTTGGCCAGTGCAAAAGAAAGTGGGAGAGGGGGAAAGTAAGTTATGTACTTAAGGGAGCAACCTTCTTTGTTTCCTGGGCACATCATTCTAGCCAAAGACTGTGATACTTTTCCAGACAATTTTACTGACATGAAATAAGCAGCCTAAATTACGATGAAATCAGAACAGCCAACCACTAGGGAAGCCATTAAGAATTTAACATGAGGGAGTGTGGATTCTACTTGTCAAAGAGAATATTAAAGGACTATTTGATATAAAATGCAACTATCACAGCACTGAGGGCCAGATTCCTCTGCTGGGTTTTTCTTGAACTCATCGCCTAACAAAGTTAAACACTGAAAGGGATGCTTCACAAGGGCAACATATCTTGTGCCAAAACATAAAAACCTAGATCAAATGCATGGGATGGAAATTTGATGCTTTAGGTATCTATTGAATAGTTGTGTGACAGTAAAGAAATCCAAAGGGAGGAAGAAAATGTGAAAGTGGAACAGAGGAAAATGCCAGAAAACTTGAAATCTAAAACTGACTTAAATTCTCTCTGGGTTGATTCCTATCACTGCAATGTTGTTATATTTTTATCCTCCTATATTCTTAATCTTCTTTATCTTAGGATAGAAATGATATCTACTTCTTAAGAGTGCTGTCAGAATTAATGAGCAAATCACCTGCTATGATGCCTAGCCCAAGGCCTAGTAGGGAGCGGAGTTTATTAAATATTACCAAACCTTTTCTATCTTTACCCTTAATATCATGGTCCATTTTTCTCTTTCAACTTTTCTGATGTTTTAAGTAACTTTTTATTTGTTCTGAACTGAGAAAATAGAAAATTTGTTAAATCAGCATAGGAATTTTCCTATGTCATCCACCAGTTTCCCACATTTTTCTTTTTAGATCTGTTTTTCTTCATTTGTTTTGTTAGAATGCATGTGTGCAACAATTTTGAAAAACAAAGCATTGTATTTTAGTGTCATGTTGCCTCACTATTCAATTGTAACATTGTCATTCCTTCAATACATCACTGATAAATGATATTAGTCATCTCAAAACTGAAGATTATCATTTCTGAGCCAGAAGGTGACTATTGGCTTTGTTCTTGGTTGCAGGAAACTTTGGAATGACCTATTATTGACGAACTTTAAGGAATCCAGACTGGTAAAAGTAAAACAAAACGTAGACAATGTGTAGGACCAGTGTGATGGTGTAATTATTACAGTATATCTAGCATGTGCAGTGTGATGGAGGAGTTATTATATATGTCTATATGTGCAGTATGATACAGCAGTTTATATATATGTGTATATATATGTACCTGTGCAATGAGATGATGCAGCTGTTCTGTATATCTACTTTGTGCAGTGCTATAGTGTATTTATTACATACGTCTATGCATACAGTATGATGGTGCAGTTATTTCATATATCTTCATGTCCAGTGTTATGGTGCAGTTATACTTATTACATATATCTAGCATGTGCACTATGATGGTACAGTTATATTTATTACATATATCTACAAGTGCAGTGTGGTCATCCTGTTATTACTTATATCTACACATTCAATGTGATGCTGCAGTTATACTTATTGCATGTATTTAGCATGTAGAGTACATTGTACAGTTATTACATATATCTAAGAAAGTGCAATGCCATGGTGCATTTACTGTATCAAGCATGGGCCCCTAGCAGAAGATCTTTGATTCCAATAGTTTGAGAATTGCTGCAAATATATGATGACCAGGTAAAATAGTTTGAAAGGCACAGGACAAAGACCATGTTAAGGTTATGTCCCTTGAGCTCTATGTGGGATGTCAAGCACACTCTGTCCCCAGGTAATAGGATAAGGAAGCCAGTTTTTTTTCTTGTAGCTTCTTCTGCTTTTTTGGTGTTTGTTTCTTGTTTGGTTTTGGATATCATTTTCAAAATTCCTCTAGTTATCATGGAGCTTTCTCTTCTACCCATGCTTGCATTTGTAACTGTGCAATGCATTGAACTAGTCAAAGCAGCCTTTCTGATTTTCCCAATATTAGAATGTCATTCTCTCAATATGCTGTTCAAATAGAGCATCTAGGGAAGAAAATGAGTTAAGATATAGCAATTCATGTGGATTCTCACAAGCAAGTAACTAATGCTTTTTTTTTCTCCCCAGAAAACTTGCACTTAAGAGAAGAAGCTTTCACTAAAAAAGAATATCATGCTCAAGGATAGATATTTAATATTGGAGGTGTAGTTGCTATGGCAGGAAAAGGGAAAAAAAAAAGAAACCCTGAGAGAGTTCACCCTTCTAGACTGTCTTCTGGTAACTGAGAAAAATATGCCCAACTTCTCCACCTGTAAGAATCTTCTACTGTTCTAGAGGCTTCAGTTCAGTGTGCTCATCACTTTTCTTTTAACTTTAATTTTATTTTATATTAATTCCAGTTTATTCACTTTGTGTCTCAACTGTAGCCCCCTCCCTCATTCCCTTCAAATTCCACACTCCCCCCCTCATCTCCTCCTGTGCCCCTCTCCAAGTCCACTGATGGGGGAGGTCCTCCTCCTAGTCTATCAGATCTCATCAGGACTGGCTCTATTATTCTCCTCTGTGTCCTGGTAAAGCTTCTCCTCCCTCAGGAGGAGGTGATCAAAGAGCCAACCACTGAGTTCATGTCAGAGACAACTCCTCACTTTTGATGTGGCCTATTGGAACTACCGTCTGTTGGTCTGCCCATTGTAATTCTAGAACTAGTCCCTCAAGAGCCTTTACAGCATTTGAGGTCCTTCCCCTAACTCCTGTAGCTCAAGTGCAATGTGAAGCTCAGCTGATCCCTAACTACAGAATTTGAAGTAATCAGAATCTGAAGCAGACTTCTGTGGCTTCTTTAAGCCTTTGTAGACGTTTGTTAGCCTACATACACACACACAGAAAGATACACATACATACAGAGAGAGAGAGAGATTCACTAGTCATGTGCAATGTGTTATTTGAAAGTTACTGAACCCTTAAATGCTAACATTAAAAAACCAAAACCAAAACAAAACCAAAACAAAAAGCCAACACTTGGATTTGCCTTAAACAACTACCATAGAAAATCAAGACTGTGTGGCAAATTGTTGCCAATGAAACCAATGTAGCTTATGAACTCATGCAATAAATTAAATGCATAAAGAAGCTTGAGATGTTCTTGACAAGGTATAATCATGATACAAAGAGATGAGGAGAGATGCAGGGTTGCAAGAAGGATGTTTAAATGCCAGGCCAAGAGGATTTTGAGCCATGTAGGAGGTATCATCATGTCACTATTAAAATTAAAACAGTGCTTTGGGTCATGCATGAAATGCCATTTAAACTTCCTAGATCCAAACCAATACAAATCAAAACACACATCTCCAGCAGTTTTGAAAAAGAATTGTGTTTACTCTCCTGAAAGCCATTCCTCTGGCTGTGGACCTTGGTGCAACACTTTAGAAAAATAATAATGAAGACCAGTGCTAACAGCTAGAAAATGAGGAATGATTCAAAGGTGTGAAAGAACTGGGGAAAAAGATAAAAAGTAGCGACAGTTTATTTCATTCCCATCATGAGATCTGGCCATGGCTATGTTGCTTATTGCCTTCAGTTACCAAGGCCACAAACCATTATTTTCAAAGGCTCATTGCTCTGTATGAGCATCAAGATTTGATGGAAAGATAAAGGAGTGTGGGGCGAAAATTGCTTGACCTTCTTCTTAATAGTTTTCCTTTTTTCTTGCTTCTTAAGAGAATAAGTAGAGAAAGGAAGTGCTCAAAAAGTAATATTAATTATATCATTAATCAGTGTTATCCAGTCTTTGTTAGAATATTGAACTCAAATCAGATTACTTTATTCTTTATTTTCCTCCTTTTTGTTTCCCTGCCATGACAAATATAGAATACATAATTTTATAAAAGCAATGCAGTCTTACTCAGTGTTAAAACTTTTCATTCAAATTTTAATAGACAGAGAAAAAGTAATCTTATGGAAAGCTTAAATTAACCATATGAGCTATATAGTTAATTGACAATGCAACTTAAATTATATAATGAAGATGCAAACAAATTAGTACTTAATGTATATTTTTGAGATATTATCTGGTAGTCTCATGAATCAAACTTAAGCTTCATTGGAGGCATTATTAATACACCTATATATGAACAGTGTAATTTCCCAATGATTTTTTGTTATTGTGCCAATGAACTTTTTAAATCCATGAGCAGAATGCAGTTATCAGAGGGAAGCAAACCCAGTATTCCTTCTCTAGCTAGTAATAATTGGTGCTAGCAAAAGCATCAGGTATTTTTTAAAGATTTTATGTGAATCTTATTTGATAACCTGAGACTTTATTATTTTACTATGGCAGTACAAACCCAATTCAATATCAATTCACTATGAAGTCTTCTCCAGGAGTATTTGCATTTGGTGGACTATTTGTAGAGTACATATTTCAGCCTTTCATTAGGCTCTCAAATCTAGTATTGAAGGGCAAATGCTGGTGGGCAAACCATAGTACAAAGACAGAGAAAACAGACATGAGAACCAGTACAGCCTCAGACTTCTGCTCTTAGGGCACAGATACAGTGAAATCATGCTGTCCAGACTGCTCACTTCCTTATCACCTAGATTTTATGCTCCATTAGGAAAAAGAGAGCAGCATGTGACCATCTCAGGGTACAGATGCCACAGACTGTCATGGCAGTACGTTCCTTACCTGGCCCATACTCTGGAAAGCAGAGATGTCAAAGGAATGTTACCTATGTGTGAGGGAAAGGGGGTGTTAAAAGCCATGTATAGTCTGTACTTCTTTAAATGAGATTTCTCATTTTATTTACTCCCATCTTTTTCATACCTCTTATGAAAGCACACATTTTTGATGAAAAGTCAGTCCATAATTGACCCTGCCATACAAAAGTACATAAAATCTTGAAGAATTTCTTGGTGATTCTTGGGTTATTTTTTTTTCCTTCCCTAGAATGTGCATACTTGAATGATTCCTAAGCTCCTAGGGTAACGAAGGTAATTATTATTCTTAAACGGAGGGGTTATTTGTGAAACAGAATGCCCAATAAACTTATTGTTTGTATCTCTACCCCAGAACTATGTGTAGCCATTTTTAGTAAGAGCCAAATTCTTGAAGAATTAAGTCTTACAAGACTGTACTCATCTGGGTGTCTAGTGGACATGTGAGTGGATTTAATGCACCACAATATATCTCGGATACCTACAGGAACTCTGCAAATTGGACGCTCTGCCTTCTAAAGACAGTTAAAGTTGCAGATTACCTCAGAATCAAATGGATTTTATAAAAATCAGTTTGGTGGGGCATCTGTGAAGACATTTCAACATGTCTCACCACAATGATTTTTAAGTCTTACATTTTAAAGTCACACATTGTATGATTATGGCAGCTTTTAAGGCTCCAATGAGCTTTAACTGTCGCTTGTTGCTGTTACTGTTGTTGTTTTATCTAATCCCTACGCTTATGGAAAGACCCTACTTAACTAGCACCAGTCAGTGCTCAAAGCAATCTTTGCACATCAGCATGCATTTCCATGTAGAAAGCCTTTGGGCTCCATTTCATCCAACAACAGTACATTATTAATCTAGAACAAATTGTATATGTTGAAAATCAATTCTCTTTGTCCTCCCCTTTTTATAGCAAGTCCATCCTTGAGATCAGACATGCATATTAAAATTTTGGGTATAAATTTGCCCGCATCAAATGGTAACCATGCCTTTTTAGGTAGAAACTGGGACACAGAGCTTTAAGGAGCAGAGGCAACAGTGTCACACCTCCTGCCTTTAAATGTTTTTCATTTGTCGTCTGAATGTAATGGTAAAGTTTCTTCTCTCTGAGCTTCAGTTTTGTCTTTTGCAATTGAAATGCAGTTAAAAAAGCTTCATGGGTTATTTTTAATGAGATGAATTAATATATATAAAGTTAGAGTAACTCTGGACATTGAAAATATTATGAGAGTGTCAATAGTTTCAAACCATTTTTAAAATCTTTGCCTTCTCTGTGAGCATCTCAGGTTACTTACTTAATAGGGATTTGTTTGTTCTTTTTCTTTTGTTATTGGGAAGGAATGAGCCAATGAGCCTCCTGTTTCTTTGTGGAATCCTTTTGTACTTTGAGAAGGAGTGCTCATCCACCTTCTAGGTGAGAATGACCTGGAACCATTGTAGTAGCCAGGGCATATTGGCCCAATCTACTGTTGAATGGTGCAAGCACTATACTGCTGGACACTCAGTTCTTGAGTAAAAGAAGCTTGGCACAGTCTGCTCCAGGCAAAGGGCAAGAGAAGGAGTATTGGTTTCTCTCCTTTATATATCAATGAGCAAAATGCATATGTTGGCCTCAATTCAACAATGAGAACTGAGTCACAAAGAGTTTTTAAAGCGTGAAAGTGCTTATTTCACATGACGATTTGATCTCTAAATATCATCTTGCTTATTTTGTGGGGATTTTTAATTTTTGTTTAGCATCCCATTCTGCAGGAGGTATTTGGAGAAAAGAAGACTTCCTTGACATTTCTAAGCCACTGGGATGCTTCTAATTTGTTTCCAGGGTATTTAATCTATAAGACATACCGAGGTGAATAATTTATGTAACAAAACAATGACAACAAGGTCAAAGAAGAAGTATGACTTTACAGTGGGGAATATTCATGACATGATGCTATCTCAGACAGGCTTCTTGAATATTAAAGAGTTCTTCCTAATGTTAAGCTCGAATTAAATAGACAGAAAGGTATAAGAAAGAAAATTGGATTCCTTTTGAATTGGAGAAATTAAGCAAATTCCAGGATGACAATTATAATATTGCTAATTGAAAAAATGTCAACCCCTGTCTGTCCGTACAGAGATGGCAAATGGAATTGTTTTCATTTGTGAACTACTTGCAATATAAACCTTAGAGTAGCAGATACTCTGCATCAATAAATTAGATATTCATAACCTCATTTATTCAGTGATACATACCCTCAATTATTTATTTGTGGTTGCATTTCAACTTAGAGAAGAGTCAAAGCAACAGTGTTGGCTGTTTAAGATGGCTTATAGATGAAGTTTCTGACAAGATCTCACTCTGCTCTACATTTTCTGTCATAGTAGGTTTTATGTTCTGAGAGGAAGAATAGCTGTATTAGAATAACAAAAGGTCTTGGATATAACAGAGGACACTGAGATAGAGACTGCGTCTTCAGACCACAAGATTTATATAATGTCATGGACAGACAAACACATGGATAATAGCATGATAAGGATGCCTGAGGAGAGGCAGCAAAGGAGACAGACCAGAAGAGTTTTTGCAAAGAGAAACCAGAACCCACATGGCAGAAGTGGGAGTCTCCTCTGAGGACAGGGGAGGTTTCACACTGAAAGGCTATATGATAGGAGGTAGGAAAGAAGGCTGAGGGGTAAGATGTGTGGATTTGGTGTGAACTTACTTCCCAGGTGAGAGATCGTGGCTCAGGAATTTCTGCCCATCAAGGACTCACAGACATCTTAGTAGGATACCTGTTGCTATCTCCTAAATGGAAAAGTTGTTGCAGGACTGTGGCCTGTGCAGTGGCAAGAGTCTAACTTTCTTACAAACACTACTCTAAAGCTGAAGAGACCTGAATGTTTGCAGACCTCGATCCTCAATTCACTTGTTCTCTGGCACTAACTGCATTAATGGTAATATTTGACATTTACTAAAAACATCCCGGATCAGTTAGGGTGAACTAATTCTTTAGGCTCTAATGAACAAGCTAAGAATTTTAAAGGATGGAGGTTATAAAAGCTTATTTCTGACTCATGTTAAGCCAAAAGACAATGATGCTTCTGACCAGTGGTCCTGCCGTCTTCTATCACATGAAACTCCATCTCCCCAAGGCAGGATGATAAATGAAAAGGAAGAAGGGATGAACCTTAGTTCAAAGTGGACCAGACCCAGGTCTGATGTTTATCCCTCTCCTCATACCTGTCTAGGCAGGATTCACTCATAGGCTCTTCTTATTCATACTGAGGTGACTCATTGAAGCCATGGATAAATTCAGCATAGATTTTAGATGCTCTAACAAACTAATTTTTCTTTTAATTCTCACCATTACTTTTTGAAGATCAAAAATGTTACACTTCTCATGGTAGAACTGAGCCCATATTTTTTACTCTTTCTGCACTCTTAGCTACTACGTTAAATTGCCTCCTTGTCCTTGCAAATCACTATATAAGATTATTCACCCTGGTAACAAAAATGATAGTATGTACAGCCTCTGTTATACCTCAGGGATCTAAGGAAACTGTGGGCACGTCAGAACCTGTCTTCTCACTGTTAGAAAGATGAAATGTTTAGCGACCTCTTAATAGCTGTGTCCTCTACTTACAGAGCATATTCCATCATTTCTTGTCATCTCCAGCAATTCTCCTTTACATTTGTCTTGTACTTTTTTGTAGTAGTTGTTAATTGTTAGTTGGTTGGTTTATTAGTTTCTTTGGTTGTTTCTGTAAATTTGACACAAGCTAGGTTATTTTAGAAAAAGAAATTTCAATTGAGAAAATACTTCCGATGCCTGTGGGGCATTTTCTAGATTAACTGATGTGTTATGTGGGCACTGCCACCCCTGTGTAGGTTATTCTGAGTTGTATAAGAAAACAGGCTGAGGAAGCTCTGAGGAGTAAGCAAGTTAGCAGCACTCCTCCATGTCCTTTGCTTGGGTTCCTGCCTCCTGAACTGACTTCCTTCAATTATGACTGTGACCTGAGATTTGTAAGCTGAAATAAGCCTTTCTCTCCCCAAGTTGCTTTTGGTCATAGTGTTTTATCATCCCAGTGGAAACCATAACTAAGACAGCATTATGTCTTTAAATCTTCCACCTCTTCATACATATTATTTCTCTGATCTTGAAGACAAATATATTTCTCAATTCCAAATATCCATTGCTTCATTTCTGTAATCTCTGCAGCAAAAGTTTTGTATTTTATAACAAAATATCTTCACTGATTTATACTCATCATTTCCAATTCTCCTCCTGCAGTTCCTCTCAAATTCTCTCTAACCAGGCTTCCTCATCCTTGCAGCTCTACTGATGTTGACATGTATACTTAGAAGCCACTTTTGCTAAAAGTATTTACCTCTCACTAGATGCACAAGGTTTCAAAGCAGGATAAAAGCCTGGCATCTTTGCCTTCATTTTGGATCTGTACATTGATGAAGGCAGTAAGGTAACTATTTGCCATTAATATTTTTCCTGAGTCACTTTAAATTCCAGGAAGAGCAATACTTCCAAGGACTGAATACCACCCAGATGAGGACAATTACTGAGGGTAAGGGTATCCCCCTAAGCCCTCAGTGACCAAAAACTCATCAATTCATCACACGATGTTGCAGGACATTGTACCTTTCTCTAAGCTCAGACAATGCACACTGGCCAGGAGTGGTAGTTAGGCATACATTGTCTTATATTTAAATCTACACTTAGGATCACTAGACCCTTTCATTTGTCCCTCTTCCCAAAATTGCAACAATGAATATATCCCTTCTTCACTCTTCATGATTACATCTTTCTTTAATTGGTATATTGGGGATCAATGGCCTTCTCCTTCTGTATCTCTGGAGCCTGGGCATTCGCCTTAAAAATCTCCAGCCACAATCTTGGTAAGTTTACCAACAGCATTCTTTATCTTATAAGCTCTGTCAGCACCATTGGTTTTCGTTTGATCTTCATTTTAATTTAATTTCCAAAATACTGACTAGCACTTGGCTTTCCGTGCATTCTGCTGAACTTCTCTTGTATCTTCTTTGTTTCCACTTCATCTCCCTGGCCTTTAACTAGAAAATTTCTTAAGGGCTCATTTCTGAAAAGTTTTCTTTTTTTTCTCTTTATACTTATTTTGCTGATGAATTCATCTGGCCCAATGGCTTCAAAGACCACATCTAAGGTGATATTTCCAGACTTCCTCTATTTGTTGTTACTTCAATAGGTGCTCTTGTGTTTAAAAAGTTTCAAATGACAATTATTGTTGTTTCATCATATCTACCCTGTTCAGGTTGTTACAATTAATCATTTGGGTTTTCACAGTGCTTTCCTAAACTATTCCTCTGCTTCTTCTCTTGCTTATTCTCTGGTCTACAAGGTCAAACTGCATCACCACATGGGCTAAATACTGCCTTTTATCCATTCTTAATTGAATTTAATCCAGTGTTCTCATGTGGTCTGTGAGGCACCTCAAGGTCTGAGTCTATTGGATTTATCTAATTTTATGTTTAGCAACTTTCAGTCATTTTCCCAATCTTAGGGCTCTTAGAACGTGCTCTTCTCTCTTTAGCATATCCCTCCCACAAGTATTCTGAGGAAATTATCTTGTAAAGACAACATTTTTTAAATAAATTTATTTATTTTTATATCAATCACAAGTTAGGTTTTTTTGCATCCCATGCGTAGCCCCCTCCCTCACTCCCTCCCACCCTCCTAAACCCTCCCTCATCTCCTCCCCGCCCCCTCCAAGTCAAGACAACATTTTTAAAAGTTTAAAACAAACATACAAACAAAAAATAAAGAAGGCAAAGCTGTAACTCTCAGTAGCTTGGATGAATACCCAAAAAGCATAACAATAGAAGGAAGAAAAAAAGCTATACTTCTTGCGTTACTGGCATGAAGGTCTGCCACATGGTAGTAGGCAGCTACCTGGCAGGAAGAGTAAGGAAGACAAAAGTTCTAAAAAACAAAACAAAACAAAACACATGTAAGTTCCTGCCCACATCAGAACCAACTCAACAGGGTGAGAAAAACAAACACTAAGGAAAAGTTGCACCATTCAGAAAATGGGTGAACCCAACCAGACCTCGTGGTGACTTGACTCCTAGTGGCTACTGTATGGTGGGGATTCTGGAGGGAAAATGCAGTATTTCACTTAAGAATTGTTATTTTATCTATTCCTTTAGCATGGCTGTCCTAATTTGCTTACTATTACTGTGATTAAAAACAAACAAACAAAAAAGGAAGTCAGGGTAGGAATCAATGCAGTGAATGTGGAGGAATGCTGCTTACTGTTTGCTCCTCTTACTTGCTTTCCTTCTTTTTTCCTCTGACTTTCTTAAATGACCAAGAACCATGTGCCCAAGAGAGGCAACATGAACCTCATGGTGGCTGAGCATTCTCCCATCTATCATTAAATTTAAAAAAATGCCCCACAGACTTGCCTACAGGCCAATCATGTAGAGAAACTTCCTCAATTAACATTTCTTCTTCACAGATAATCCTAGATTTTGTCAAATTGGAAACAAACAAACAAAAACTGAGGAGCACAATGCCTTAAGGGGTGCTGTCCTGAGGGGTGTCTTCATGGCCAAATCGTGGACCCTATTTACCTATTAAGTCTCCACGAAGGCCAGAGATTTCTATGCTCCTGACCAAAAGTTTTTACTTACTGGGCATTTGCTAACGCTGTGACACTCATGTCAATGCCTCAGCCTGCTGAGTTCTTCACTCAAGTGTCCCAGCACTAAGAAAGACTATCCTTTTATTTTCATTTAGATATTTTTCTACTCATATCAGTATTTATCTCATTTACAATTTAACTGCCAGGGTTATTTTAATGTGATACTTTTGGATAACAGATTTTTTAAAAATGCTCTACAAGTATCTGAGATATAGTATTTTCTTCTTACAGCATCTTAATTCCCTGGAAAGAAGCCTGTAAAGAAGTTTTGCAGATTCTGTAAAGGAAAAGACACTGTCATCAAAACAAAACAACAGCCTACAGACTGGGAAAGGATCTTTACCAATCCTACATCTGACGGAGGGCTAATATCCAGTATATATAAAGAACTCAAGAAGTTAAAAAGCAAGAAACCAAGTAATCCAATTAAAAAATGGGGTATGGAGCTAAAAAGAGAACTGACTGTAGAGGATTATAGAATGGCAGAAAAACACTTAAAGAAATGCTCAATGTCCTTAGCCATCAGGGAGATGCAAATCAAAAGACCCTGAGATTTCACCTTACACCTACCAGAATGGCTAAGATCAAAAACTCAAGTGACAACATCTGCTGGAGAGGTTGTGGAGAAAGGGGAACTCTCCTCCATTGCTGGTGGAATTGCAAACTGGTACAACCACTCTGGAAATCAATTTGGTGCTTACTTAGACAATTAGGAATAGTGATTCCTCAAGACCCAGCTATACCACTCTTAGACATATATCCAAAACATGCTCAAGTACACAACAAGGTCATTTGCTCAACCATGTTCGTAACAGCTTTATTTGTAATAGTCAGAACCTGGAAACAACCCAGATGTCCCTCAGTTGAGGAATGGATACACAAATTATGGTACTTTTACACAATGGAATACTACTCAGCAATTAAAAAGAAGGAAATCATGAAATTCGCAGGCAAATGGTGGGACTTGGAAACGATCATGCTGAGTGAGGTATCCCCAAAGCAGAAAGAAACACTTGGTATATGCTCACTTATATAGACCTATAGGATAGGATGGACATGCTGAAATCTATACACCTAGGGAAGATAAGCAAGAAGGAGGACCCAGGGTGGGATGATCAATCCTCGTTTAGATGGACAAACGGGATGGACATTGAATGTAGGAGAAAACAAGCAATAGGACAGGAGCCTACCACAGAGGGTCTCTGAAAGACTCTGCCTAACAATGAACCAAGCTGATATTAAGACTCATAACCAAGCCATCACCAGAGTGCAGGGAATCATATGAAAAAAAAGGGAGTTAGTAAGAATTGGCGAGGACAAGAGCTCCACAAAGACCAAATAGATCAGGGCACAGGGGTCTTCTATGAGACTGTTTCTCCAACCAAGCACCATGAATGGATACAAACTATAACCCCTGCTCAAATGTGGCCCATGGTAGCTCAGTACCCAACTGGATACCCTAGTAAGGGGAATAGGGACTATTTTGGTCATGAACTCAATGGCTGGCTTGTTGACCGCCCCCCGCCCCCCTGAGGGAGGAGCAGCCTAACTAGATCCCAGAAGAGGACATTGCAGCCAGCCCTGAAGAGACATGATAAGCTAGGGTCAGGCAGAAAGGGGTGAGGTCCTCCCCTATCAGTGGACTTGGAGGGGATGAAGATGAGGGAGGGATGGGGAGAGTAGGAGGGAATGAGGGAGGGGGCCATGGCTGGGATACAAAGTATATAACCTGTGATTAATATAAAAATAAATAAATTTCTTATAGAAAAAATTTTTGCAGAATTGATCTGATGTTGGTCCTTAGATGGAACATTGGTTCATGAACTTCAAGAGAGAATCCCTGAAATATGTTATGTTAATGCTGCCATTTCCCCCTACATATGAAGATGAATTAATTCTTGTCAATCTTCTTGTCTTGGTCAGCGTCTGACTAAAACTCTCTTATGCTTTTATGGCCACTCAAACACTTCTACATTTTATTTGAAAAATATATTTATGAGTATATGTGTAAATGTTGTGAATGTATGCCATTTATGCGAGGCCAAAGAGACAGCTGGATAAACAGGAATCTCTGACTTGCCAGGTATAGGTATTGAGAATTCAACTCAAGCCCTCTGAAGAGCAGGAAGAGCTCCTCTTCCTGTATCTCCTGCCCTGTCTACCTCACACTGCCTGCCAGAGGACTGCCATATAGACTTTTCTGTATAACAAATGCCATGAACATCATAAGTTTTATTGACTAGACGTCATATTTCACACGTGAACTTTGAATGAAAGTTCCTGAGAGAACAGTCAGTACCTTCCACTAAAGTTTCTGCAAGGTTGGGTTGGTTAACTGATTAGAAAATGAATGGCTGTGGCTAGTTTTGAAAGTTTCAAGTACAGAGACAAATTATCTTGCACTATTAATCCCTCTTAATATCCCTTTCCCATTTAAATGAGCATAATAGTGACCATTAGGATAATCCTTTAGAATGTACAAGCACCTAGTTTGTAGCAAACGTTGCATCAACAGGGCTATACAACAGTATCTGAAGCCAAGAAGAAAATTTCCCACTTGGTTTAACATGTCTGCCTAATAGTTCCTCCAACATATTTTAAAAGTGCCTTACTTTATGACTTTACTTTTCCTTCAAAAATCCCATTGAATGGTTATTATTTTGGGACATGGCATTTTGGGTGATCTAAATCTGTGTTCCCTGGCCATGATCATTCATATTTGACCAAAAAAAATCTCTTTCAAAGCAAAAGTTAGGCTTTTACCTTGAAAATTTAAACTGGTTTAGATCTCATTTCATCTTCTTTCTCTTTTTTCTGAGAATGTGAGACCCCTCCCCCTACAGCAGACATATTCCTACATTGAAAGCAAGGAAAAAATAAATATCTATATCTCTTCTTTTCCATAGAGGATCTACATAAGAGAGATCGTGAAATACTTCTAACTATTCTTTTTTCTCTCCATATATCCAGTATTTTCCCTCCATAACCAATGGTCTAGAAAAAATAGACTCCTTCTTTTCTTTTCTTTTCTTTTTCCATGTCCTGAACATGTTGTTGAGATGGGCACTTCTTTCTCACCTCTGACTGACACCATAGAAATGGACTATGAAAAGAACCATGTGCCCAATAGTTATGCCAAACAAAACAAAACATAAACAGCAACAACAATAAGAACAAAGAAACAAACAGAAAACCAAACCAAACCAGAATATTAAACATCTCAACGCCTTCATAACATAATTACATTTTTTGAAAATGGTTTTATTAATTTCCTGTACAAGTTCAAAGGAAGATTCTAAGATGAAATTCTAAAATTTCAGGAGACAATGAGACAGTCTATAGCTATAGAGTTGCACCACCAGCATTATAACTTTGTTTAGGAGGACTGCTCCTAGAGCCAGTACTTGGAGGATAACCCACACAACATAGGCATGTGACCTGTGTCACCATGAAGGGCCCCATATTAGTGATTATTAATTAGTAATTAGTAGTAGTTGTCATGAAGTTCTGAATGAGTTTTCAATAGTTGATTCCTGCATTTTTATTCACACTTGATCCTTGGGCAGTGTCGTGAGAAGTTTTTGATACTTAAATAGTGAGATTGGTGCTTCTTGTCTGAAGTCTATAGGCTTGCAAAGCAGGTTAGCAGAAGTACTGAGTATTGGGCTCAGAGAGTGAAGAAGGGAGAATGTCTATTTCAGTTAACTCATGGCTCTCAGAATTTGTAGAGATGAAGTTGTCGGAGAACTCATACTTCTGGCTTATGAGATATTTTCTTGGATTATCAGACACATAACAGGAGATGAAGATGGAGCAGGACTCACCATAAAGTGAAGCGAACGACATAAACTGGACTAAGACTGAGATCCCTCCTCACCACCTGGAGCCTTCAGTCACACACTTGGGTCTCATTTTTTGCCTGTTCTTACTTCCTGAGGCTGAGACTGAGAAAGACTCCCTGAGAATTTCAGCGCCAGAGGGAGAAAATGTAAAATTTAATTTGAGTGAATACTGAGAAAAAAGCAGACATTTTAAACTAAATTATAGCATAAAAATCAATACCCTAGATTAAAACTTAACTGAGAATAGACAAAATAAATAAAATAACTCATCTCAACAATTTTAATAATGAAATAACAGAAGTGTTGTTTTATAGTTTTGAGAATAAAGTCAGCTTGTTATGCTACTCATGTGTTTATATAGAATCCTCAGTCCAGTTACATGCAGACACATGAGTAGGAATTCATTTAGCTTAGAGAATTACCAAGTGTCTTTATTTGCATAAACATTTTTTGAACTTTGAGAAAAATGGCAGACCTACTTTCCCCATGAATTCTTTAAAGTTTACTTTAATATTAATAAGCTTTCTTAAAACTCAATTTCTCTCTTGCCAGATATTACTAGCAAGGATAGACAATGTGAGAGAATACTTACAAATCTTATTCAGACTTTCAGGGCAAAGTACTGTTAACTTTCTTTTTGTCACTTGACTTCCTAAGTACAGGAAATCATCAAGTAGATGTTTGGCTACAGTTTAGGTCTGTAGCAGAAGACAGCTAAAACAAGGCAAATAGCCCACAGGGCAAACCAACAAGCACCTTAGCTTTAAACAAAAAGGACATTGATTCGAGGAAAAGCAAGTGCTAGAGGTACTGAAAAGGAGTCATGGAAGCTGCCAGTCAAACTGAGAAAACCAAGAAGGTTGCAACTGAGAACCGTTGGGACTAAAGATAATAAAAGCAGCAGGAGGAGAGAGGGAAAGCATATAAAGAAGAAAAAAAATAAAAGATGAGACATAAAAAGGAATAAAATACCAATAGAAGATGCCTGAATATTTGACAGTGAGTGATTGGATCTGAAAAAGCTTCTGAAAGAAGTGGCTGAGCCTCTTTCCCTATGAGGCCCTATGCTTGACAGTGAAGTGCTAACCTGGAGGGATAGCGTGCAGCCAATCATAGCAGAAGTAAAACACAGGATAAGTAAAAAGCGTGCTCCAGACTGTCGGTATCCTCTCAGACTCACCTCACCACAGACACTTCAAAGAGAACACTATAGAAGAGATGTGTGGTTTACAAAAGGTAACCAAAAGAGTCTTTGAAGTTTCATTGTTATTGTGATTTGTGTGTGTGTTCCTTCATTTTTCTTGTTGGTATGGTGGTCAATCCTCAAAGGTAAGGTTGCATTTAAGAATAATTTGAAAATAGAGTTAATTTTGTTTTCCTGCTTATTTTCTTTTCTTGTTTATTCTGAAGCTTTCACATTGAAAGCATTTCCATCTTTGATTATTGATGATTCCATTGCACTCATAGGCCAGATGCCGGTCTTGATTTCTTTCAGAGAACAGACAGTTGAATTCAGCTTCATTTCCTTCTCCTACATTCACACTCAGTATTCGTTGACATTCATTAAAAATCTTCATGCTCACATGCTTGTAGGACTGACTGGTGCCCATCTAAGACTCAGGAGCTCACCACTGACTTCATATTTGGTCCATTCAGTTCAGCCTCTGCAGTTCACATCCTGTGCTGTGTCATGTCAGGCCTGGTGCCCTGTCACTTTCTACATCAGAGAACAATAATACCAACAGGGCTGACTTCACCAGGTTTCTTCCTAAACAAATGCAGAGACATCTTGAATAAAACACAACTCCATGTAGACTTAACAGTTTCCTTATTTACTTGTGAGTGAGATAGCTAGATAAAAGCCTAAAAGGTTCACATCTCACCAGAGGGCACATGGAGTAGCACATCAATGCTGCAATTACCAGCAGTTTAAGACTATAGGCAAGTTCTAGTAGGATTGATGGCTGGACACAGTGATGGACAAATGTGAATTCATATTTGTGAGAAAACAAACGAATGCTTTTTCTGTGAGAGAAAAAATATACAAAGATAAGCTAATTCGAGGTTATTTAAAACCACCCAGTAACTCTGTTTGGAAATAATATCCAATAATGGGTCAGTGATACATCTTTTGGCATACAAATTGTACAGGAAAAGTGCAGTTAAGCATATTCCATACCAGAAGCACTACCACCTGCATACCAGCCCTAGTGTGCTGTGAACTTGCTGAAGGGTTTCAGGCACGGGGAAGACTCTAACTCATGTGAAGGAAACTTTGTGGCAGTTTTCCCACAGATGTATCAATCAAGTCAAAACTGTATGAAACCTGCTGAAACAAAGTTTACCAAACTCTGCAATTTCAGAATACACAATATCAGGTCATCTGATATATTGTTTTTCTTTAGTTCTGTATCAGAAAATACTCTGATACACTATTTTTCTTTAGTTCAAAGTATTTTACAAAGAAACCAGTCTTTATATCACAGAGAATTCATACCAGTAGGAGATATCTATGGAGGTGGAATAATTCAGATATTTTTGGTTCCTCAAAAGTAATCATTAGAGTTGATGATGTAGTGTTTATCTATATAAAAACAAGAAACTAATTTCAAATACAAACAGTGGGTGGGTAGAACATTCCATATTCTGAATTCATTTATTTGAATATTTTTCTCCTAAGCTTCTTGGTAATTTATCACATTTTTAAATATGCAGCATTGTGCTGCTTGAATAACCTGAGATTTAGAAAATATTAATTTATTTTTATTCACTGAATGTGCTGTCTCATTTTGCCAGGAATGTCATAACAAGACACCATTGACTGGAGAGTTTAAGGAATATGAATTAACTTTTTTTCTCAGAATTCTGCAGCCTAGGAGAACAGGATTGGGGTTGCAACAGGTCTGATTACACTCTGAGTCTTTACTCTTTGGCTTGCAGTTGGCTGTCATCTTTGTTCCCAGTAGAGTGGCTGCAGTTCTGTGCAAACATTATGAAGGATCTCTGATGTTTCAATTTGCTAAAAGAGACACGAGCCTGTAGACTTAGATTTTTCACAAAAACTACTTTATTTAGGGTTCTTAAACACCTTTACTACCCCTTTTACTCACAGATATTAGATAGGATATTAGTAGGACTATAGACCTCTGTTATCTGCTGATTAGGGTTGATGGGTCTTTAGAGGATAACCAAATTCAGTCAGGATATCAACAGTCCAGTCCAAAGGCCAACATCAAGCAGCAAGAGGCATCAGCACAAGTCAGAAAGACTCAGGACTGCCCGGAGAAGTTCTCTGAATGTTTCTTTCTGTGAAATCAAGTGTTGAAACATGAAGATCAGCTCAGTAATGTCTATCCAAAAAGCAATGTCTCAGTGTTCGTGTGCCTCTGTATGTCTCCTTTCCTCAGAGTCCATCCTCGGATGTTCTCAGCTGTCCAAAGTTATCCCCCTTGCACAGGAGAGCTCACAGCAAAACATCACGTGTCTCTCACAAGCCAAACCCCCCATATAAAAAGTTAAGTAATGTCAGAAAGTGATTATTGAATTGCTGGAAGAAAATACCAGAACATCAAAAGGGATCTGCAATGCACTGAGTGGAGGCAGATGGAAGGTCAGAAAAGGCTTTCTTAGTATAAAGAACATTTACACTAAGTTTCTTAGACTAAACGACTGTCAGGAGAGAAAAGGGCAAGAAACTCTAAGAAGAAGGGGAGGGGTGTAGGGGCATAGGAAATTGTAAACGTGCTCTAAAGAGGGAGCATATTAGCCTGTTTTAGAAAAGACTAAAAAACTCTATGGCCAAAAAGAGTGATCAGGAGAGCAGAAGAAATAAGATCACATGGAAGTTAACACAGAGTCCGATTAAGCATATCATTGTTGCTACTGTAAAACCTTCAGTTTGTGCCTGAGGAAGACAGAGAGACAGTGAGAGTAAACCCACCTCAACTGTCTTAGAACACCCTAGTTCTGATTGGCGTATTGAGACTATCGGGGTGGGTGGTGGAAGGTGAGTCCAGGTGGAACTACTGCAATAGTGCCAGTTGAAGTGTTGATGACTCAGACTAAAATCAAGTCAATCAAGATGGAACAGCTGTTTTCTAAACATGGGTGAAGGTGAGTCAGCGGAATTGGCTAAAGCCACATTAGTTATGGGGGGTGAGGATCAGAGAAGTTGGAGGTACATGATCTGGCCCAAACAGATGGGTGCATTCTGATCATTGGGTGATAAAGAGATACTTGGTAGGGAAGATCAGGACTAGAAGTTATGATGTTCTAATTTTCTTTTAGAAAATATTACCTTTAAAATGAGAGTTGGGGAGTTTTAGGGAAATATAAGGCATAACAGAATATAGGATCAGCCATTAAGATAAGAGACCATGCATTTCTGAGACTATGAAACATTCTGAGACAAACATTATGGTAATATAAGTACCATGGTGGCAGCTTCCTTTATTCATGAGAGATATCATTTCAGTACGAAAAAGTCACAAGTTTAATGTCTAATGAGTCACAAGAAATTAGGTGCCGGGGTCCTGTGGAAGTATTGAAGGAAAGATGGAAGGACCTGGAAGGGTCAGGAACCTCACAAGAAGACCAACAGAGACAACTAACCCAGTCCCATGGGGGCTTTCGGACACTGAGACATCAACTAAGGAGCATGCATGGTCTGGACCTAGGCCCCCTGTACATAATATGTAGCTGATAGATGGGCAGCTTGGTCTTTGGAGGGGGCTAGTGGAGAGGGGTCTGTTTCTAACATGACTCCTTTGCCTGCTTTTGGATCACTTTCCCCTGGCAGGGCTGTCTTGCCTGGCTTCAGGGGATGAGGATATGCTCAATCCTGATGTGATTTCATATGCTTGAGAAGGTTGACACGGTGGGGAGGAGGTGGTTCCCATTTCTGTGGGGAAAGAGAGACTGGAAGTGGGAAGGGGGAGACTGGGAGAAGAGGAGGGAGGGAGTACCCTTGGGATGTAAAGTAAATAAAAACAAACAAAAAATAAATTAAAAAAATAGGATGCCATGCCCAAATAGGTGAGGGACAATTACAAATGAAAACTGCATGTCCAGTGTTAAACAAAGTTATTCATACTCATGCTACACATGAGGCAGATCTCCATCAGTTCTGCTAAGACAACAGCTTTAGAGCTTGGAATGGTAGGTTTAGGGTATACCATCTGTAAGCTCTGTTAGCTACTGTCCTTTAGTCAAGAAATAATTAAGCTTTATTTTGTTTTCAAGACTGGTGGTAACTTGACAATGCAGAGAAAGGCACCACAATTAGATAAAATCATACAGAAAGTGGCTGATAAAGTCTATCTCCCAGGAGGAGATTTGCACCTCAAAAACTGCCTCCTATGAACTTGAGAAAGACATTCCTGGGTTGTAAATCTGTCAAGAAATCTTTAAATATTTGCATCTTAAAGGAATAAGATAAGACCTGACAGCTTCAATTTGTCTAAAGTAACTGCTCTAAGGAAAAGGAGGTCAGGCACTAAGACACAGGAAGAAACCTACCTAAAATTTGGTCAAGGTGAGAAAAAAAAAGTCACAATTTTAAATTGTTTTTTTAAAACCAAACAATTCCAATCATCCTAGTGCTCACAGAATCACAGGCATTGTAGTCCTTGTTAATGTGCTGCTATTAGAGAGCCTAATCCTAAAGAGACAAAATGCCCATTGACTGATATTCTCATCAGCTTTGTTAGATGTTGTGAAGAGAAACCAGTTAGCTAATTACAAGGTCATCATTTCCTGTAGTATAGAAAGAACCCTTCATCACAAAAGCTGACCGTCAGGCCTGGTGTCATCCCAGGGATGTCTTAATGATTTCCTGACGAATATACCCAGGCATTCTCTTTCTAGAGACGACAAAACGCTGGACATGAGCAAAGCTGAAGAAGAAAACTATGGATTTCACTGGTCACCGCATAAGCCAAACCAACTGTTTTATTCTTATCATTTAGTGCATAAAGTTCCACTGGCTACTAACTGAGTCTAACTTATTTTTAAGGAGTGATTTGGTGTGAGAGAAGATATAGTTCAAAGAATCTAAAAACAGCCATTCTAAGCATGCTGGTTACTGGGACTCTGAATTGTATATAGTACAAAAATATCAAACACCTTCTGCAGATTGAATTTAATATTACTGGAATGACAAATTCCTGCAGAAAACTGCATATTAAAAATTGTCTAATTATCTAACCTACCGAGCATGAGGAACCAAGAGTAAATGGGAGTCATATTTTTTTTAGAAGAGACAGAAATGTTTTAAACTGGCAAAAATTTAGAAGTCCAAGAAGACTTGCCAAGGGGTTATATAGTTTTAATTACTCTGCCACAAAACTGAATGGTACTTCTGAGAAAAGGGCACTACAAAAACAAGAGCTATGTGATGGTGTACCAAACCCAGTAATTACTGCCTTATACTTTAAAAATAACAAAAAAATTGATAATCAATTTATTGTTTCAAAACAATTTATTCTTAAATACTGTGAAAAGTATTGTATTAGTGCATTCTTTTTGTTTTCATAGGAAATTGAATGCCTGAGGCTGGATAAATACCCAGAAAAATGGTTTCCTTAGCTCACTGTTTTGTATATTTAGAAGTACTGTACAAGTACTGACAAATTCAGTCAGTAGATCACATCAACATGGTAGGAGTATATGAGCCACTAAGAGATCACATTGCAGCTCCAGAAATCAAACAATAGCTCAGATGCTCAGAGTTCTTCATCAGTCTGTCCTACGGTACACACTCAATGAACCCCTCAATAGGAACCACCAGTCTTTCTACAATGGGAGCGTTGCTTCTCACACATTTTAAGTTTGTGCTACTGTGGCAGACATGAGGTGACCAAAGACAGCAGCCGTGCTTCAAATACAGTGTACTTGCTGTTCCTCAAATGACATGAGTTCAGGATCTCTGACTAGAAAAACTGCTTTCATATGTCTATAAATAGAGTGTGATATGGTGCTCAACTCATGAATAGTTGTTTTTTATTTTAAATTAATATCAAAATAGATAAGAGGGTGTATATCTTACAGCTATTCTCTTTTCTACTTACATACACTTCAGTTTGCTTCATGGTGGTAAGAGGGATAATACCTGGGAATACTGGGATTATGTCATAATATTTTCCTCAAATTCCTTGACAAAGGCTTGAGTTGAAGAGAGCTTTGCAGAGCTAACTGCTCCAATATTTTTGTACAGAAGACCATGAAATGTATTCATCCACTGGCATGTTCTTTGTAATTGTTTTTATAACCTGAATGTAATAAAAAAATGTAGTATTGAGCCACCCACGTAAGTGCTCAATATATATCTCTCTATATATTTAACTATTACAATTGTATGTGTATGTATGTATGTATGCATTAGAACACATGTATAAACTCAGAACTCAGCACACAGAGTTTAAAACCATACTACTGGGTCAAAAGCAGCCTTCAGCACAGATTGAAATCCTGCCTTAAAAACGAAAACAAAGCAAATGTCTATGTAAATAGAAGTTAATACTCACAGGCATGTAAACACAACTGCATAAATGTTTCCTTGTGGAATTAATGACTACATTTTCTTCAACAGAGGAATGAAAGCTGCTTTAAAATCAAAGGAGCTAGAGAAGCGCTAGAAAATTTTAAGTGTTGTTGGCAAAAAGGGAGCAAAATATTTGTTGAGTTGGTAGGGTATGCATGTATTGATAACCCAGGAGGGGCCCATTCAAGGAGAAGTTCAGCCATGGGTATGACCTCTCTTTTCCTTTTTAATAATGCCCTTGATATCATTTTGGAGGCTCTAAATGCATGGTAGCAGAAGTTATTATCTGAATCTTTTCTTTTTTAATTTTAATTTTTATATTAATTACAGTTTATTCAATTTGTATCCCAGCTATAGCCCCCTCCCCCATTCCCTCCCAATTCCACTCTCCATTCATGTATATAACCTATAACCCCTGCTCAGATGTAGCCCATGGCAGCTCAGTATCCAAGTGGGTTCCCTAGTAAGGGGAACAGGGATTGTCTCTGACATGATTTCAGTGTCTGGCTCTTTGATCACCTCCCCCTGAAGGAGGAGCAGCGTTTCCAAGCCACGAGGAAGGCAATGCAGCCAGTTCTGATGAGACTGGATAGGCTAGGGTCAGATGGAAGGGGAGGAGGACCTCCTCTATCAGTGAACTTGGAGAAGGGTAAAGGAGGAGCTGAATCTTTTCTTAAGCTTCTAAAGACAATGAATCACTTCTTTCACTGCAATGATGGTAGTGTAGAGGCTCTTTTGGTTATTGGTGGCTCTCAGGACTGCTCCTTAAGAAATTATGGGAAAGGGGAGGTTGATGCAAAATGTTTTGGAAGAAGAGGCAGAAAAGTTTTGAGGCTACCTTTCCTAACAGCAGGTACGCATAATCAGTGGGGTTGTCTCTTCACAAGGTATGTATGTACCAAGGATTGATCAGGTTCATAAAATATAAGGGATTACAAAGGAAAATTTTGTATTTAGTTTTGTTGCTCTTATTTCACACTATCTGCTGCAAATTTTTCCAGAGTCTGCTGTGAATCCTCAAGGTTCCACATAAATTAAGCCAAAATTCCCAACCCTCTGAAATGAGATGTAACCAACCTTTTGTTATCATTGTTTTTTAACCACCTTCCTTTGAAATACAAGTATATGTACCAGTCAGACTGCACAGCAAGTCAACATTGTCTGATTTTCATTGCAAACTTAGATAGACAAGGAATGAACTTTTATTTTCAGTCAATGAGTAAGCCCCCAGGTATATGAGGCTTAAAAGCCCATTTGGTGTTTTGTAAAAGCATAGTGAACAGTTATATTTGACATTGCTCATGTTCTTGTAGAAGTCGATTTACCGGAGGGAGCACTTTGCATTACGTATCCTTCTGTACTCACCGTGATTACTTTCCTCGAGGTCCTCTTGGGTTCTTACAATGAAGACATAGCTTCTAAATTCTGAGCGATGTTCTTTGCTGCTAACTTGTGTGCAGTTCCAAGCCTCTCTGTCATCATAACTCCTGATACTCAGAGTAAAAGTTGACAGGAAAGCCAGGAGTCCCAGGAGCTCAATAGTGCATAGGAACAAAAAAAGAACAGAAAAAAAAGGAGGAAGGAAGGAATGAAGGGAAAAGAACGGATTCAAAGGATTCAAATAAAAACAACTGAAAAAGACTGAAGAGATAGCTTAGTGGGTAAGAACATTGGCTCTCTTCCAGAGTACCACAATTAGGTTCCCAGTACCCACACGCAGCTCACAACCACCTGGAACTCCAATAACAGAGGTTCAGATGCCCTCTTCTGTCCTCATTGGGCAGCAGACACAAACATTGTACACATACAAGTATACAGGAAAATAAACATATACATAAACACAGACTCACACAGACACATATAGACACAGACAGAGACACTGACACAGACACAAACACACACATACACACATTGATAAAGAAACTCTGTTTTTAGCTTTTAACTTTATTCATTTAGTCACTTTACATCTCAACCACAGTTCCCAACCTTCTCTCCTTCTGGTCCCACCCTCCCTCCTTCTTTCCCCATACTAGAAAGACCCTCCCTCTGCTAACCCATACTAGCACTTCAAGTCACATCAGGACAGAGCACATCCTCTTCCACAGTGGCCTTCCCAGGCAGCTCCACCAGAGGGAAGTGATCTAAAAGCATGCAACTGAGTCCATCTGACAGGTAAGCTCTAACATCCTGCCCTCATGCTCACGTACAGTCAAGACAGCTGCTTCTAGTCCTGCATTTAGAAAATAATGTGCCTCTTAAAATGCTAACCCTATGACTCCGAGCAAAATGAGCCAGGAAGAAAAATTCTTATATCCTGCCAATTCTTCTTTTCTCTTTCTCTTTTTTCTGTTTCTATTTCTTTGTCTTTTTCTTCTGTCCTGGTTTTCCTGTCTTTTTTATGATCCTCCCCCCACCATTTGCTTTTTATAACTATGATAAATGAACACCATGACAAAAAAACAACTCAGGCAGGAAAAGATTTGTTTCAACTTATAGAGTTCATCATTTAGAGAAATCAAGGCAGGAACCTGGAGATGGGCACTGAAAGAAGAGACCACAGAGGACCACTGCTTTTTTTTTTTTTATATAGCACCAAGGACCAACATGCCCAGAGTTGACATAACCTTCTATGGCCTTGGTCATAACACATCAATCATTAATCAAGGAAACGTCCTTCAGGTGTTCCTACACTCAGTCTGATAGGGGCATTTTTCTCTGTTAGTGTTCTTGTTTCCAGGTAACTCAAACTTTTGTCATATTGGGGAAAAAAAAAAAAACCTAACCAGGGGGATATTCTAATGCTGACCAATTCTGTGAAATGAAGAAGTTCTATATTTAAACCATTGTATGTAGTAGCTACTTGCTATATACTTGCTAAGCTCCTGAGCACTTGAAATATGGCTAGTACAAGTACAGTGGAGATTTATTTGAATGGTCATACAGTTTGTAAGTATCAAATTGACCAGTATAGCTTTAAACCAATTATATGTCTCTAATATCAAGTATTAGATTACTCAAATGTTTATGACTGAAAGTTGAAATCCCTTTTGTACAAATGCTTCTTTTTTCTGTACTTTTATTTTTTGACAGTTTTATAAATGTATATAATAAATTTTGGTAATTTTCACTCATAGAACTCTCCTATATTCCCCCCTTCTTCCACTGCCTTTATCTTCAAGGATACTTGGTCCAGCCTACAATTTTGGATTAACTCTTTACCTAGTATTTTCCCCTCAACTTGAGAGGGCTTTTAGGGTAGGAGCAAGAGAGAACTTAGTCCTTTGTGAAGAGAGAGCATTAATCTCTGGTTGCCTGGAGACTAAAGAGTCTTCAGCCAGAAATTCAGACTCCTGGTAGATGGTTCAGGACTCATTTGGAAGGCATGTCTCTGGGTGTCTCTGAGAATTTCACAAGGAAAGGCAGAGATCAGTAATTTCCTTGGTTCTCTGTAGGAATAAACAATGTTGGTACAAGGGTTTGGGGCCTGGAGAAACATGAAGAGAGGAAAGTGCAAATGAAAAAGAAGCAGCAGGGACCAAAAAAAGGAAGAAGATTGAGTTCGAATACCCTTGAGGGTGAAATCCTTGTCATAGCTCTGATTCTGGTTCTGAATGCTACTTGGCAATTACTCTCTTAACCAAATTTTCAGTCAACTACAGATGCTTATTTCTTAGGCTTGGATGAGGTTCTGGAGGGGAGGGAAGGGGTTAGTGAGTCTCAGATATTTCTCAGGATGTCTGACTTCCACTATGCATGGGTTTAAGGCAGAACAGTTACTGTTTTGAGTACTTCTGCCAATGTTTCTTTTTTCAACAGAGAGCACAGCCTTTGAGTCTAGGGATCACCTTGTTTTGGGTCAGCATCTGTTATAATTAGCCAAAGGGAGATGTGAAAAGACCTCTCAAGACCAAAATATCAGTAAAAGTAGGTTTGTTTTCTCTAGACGTGTAGCTCTGCTAAGTCACAGATTTCTGTTTTTCCTGAGTTGCTTGCTTACAGTCCTGGAAGCATGTTCCTCATATTTGGAAAATCTATTTTACATTGACTTCTTTTATTTGCTACATTTCATATTGACTGGATTTGCTGGATGTTAAATGTATTTGTGTCTAGAGTTGTGGGGCTTTAGCTACAGCCAATTTCTACATTATTAAGAGGGTTATTTTGAGTGGCCCCTGTGAATAAACCTAATTTTCCCTTCTGATTAGTGCTTAATTTGAAATTGTTTGTGCAGTGATGAAATCTTTCTTAAATCTCGCTTCCACATTCCAGTCTCCATCCCCAGAGGTTGCTTTTGATTACATAAATGCATTCAGGTGATTATATGGGCAAGACTGTGCATTAGGTAGTTCTGTGATTTTTGTAAGGAATTTTCTTGTGCAGACAGAACTGCTGAGTTTGGTTTTGAATTTTTGTGTGTTTCACAACTACACTGCCATAACCCTTCAGAATTTCATTACCCACATTCAATGACTCATTTTTCTTTGAAGATCTGCAATGAAGGATGACTTTGTTCCCCTTAGAAACCCACAACATACTTTTCAGAATGTTGTTTTCCAAGTCTCAGTGTCTCTAATTTTTGTAATAAATGTGTGTGTGCACCCAAGATATTTATTACTATCTTCAAAATATAACCTGGAAATTAAAGCGTGTGTCTTCTATATGACTACTACATATCTTTCAATACACATTCTACTAATGGACCCTTAGCCAGATCACTTGTTGTCTGCACTCACAGACTCACAACTGAAGAGGTTTTTTTTGAGGGTGAATCTCCACTCCAGTAGTGCTTATCTTATTGATACTGAGATTTGGGGCATAGTGGTGATTCTCAAATGAGTTAAATTTTGGGCCATGTTTGAATAGATGGAATTGGGGGTGGAAAGAAAACAATGCAACAGTTTTCCAAATTAATGTGTGAAACTCTTCACCCTGAGGACTTAAGAATCGGAACATGATACTCCAACCAAGGACCATTCATGGAGATAACCTAGACACCCTTCATAGAGGTAGCCAGTGGCAGCTCAGTCTCCAAATGGGCTCCCTAGTAAGAGGAACAGGTGCTGTCTCTGACATGAACTCAGTGGCTGGCTCTTCCATCACCTCCCCCTGAGTAGGGAACAGCCTAATCAGACCACAGAGGAAGACAAGGAAGACAATGCAGCCAGTCCTGATAAGACCTGATAGGCTAGGGTCAGATAGAAGGGGAAGAGGACCTCCCATATCAGTGGACTGGGTAAGGGGCATGGGAGGTGATGAAGGAGGGAGGGCGGGATTGGGAGGGGATGAGGATGGGAGCTACAGCTGGGCTACAAAGTGAATAAATTGTAATAAATAAAAAATTATATTAAAAACGATTTTATGAAAAAATCTGAACATATTTGGAAATAGTTTTAATGAAAATAATTAAGCAAAAATTATATTATTAAATTTGTTTCTTAGTGAATATAATACCATCTTCATATAACAAGAACTTCAGTATATGACCATGCATAAGGAGAAGAGAATTTAGAGATACATGGAGGATACCATGTGGACATGTGTTGGGAACAGAGGACCAGAAGTATGTGTTTATGTTTAGATAACATGTTGCTGATATGGACATCTGCACAGTCAGAGATAGATAATACAGGACACTGGATGTTAGGAGTCAGCCCAAAATGGCTGGTACCAGATATCAGGGGATTACAGAAGTAAATAGTGACATAATCTATTGTATAACTACCTTTGGCAGAGTGACACTTTTATGAAAATTGTGTAAATACAGTCTTGAGATCAGAGGCCCCACCCTTAGCTTTCACCAGCCTGCTTATGCCAGACTGTATGTAGGACGTTTTAGTGGTGTTTTCTGTGTGGCATGTGTATGTTGGCTTGTGCCTGACTTCCTGCCAGTAGCTGCCTAATGGTCTTAGCTCAGAGTGAACAACAGAAGTCTTCTTTGTCAGTGGTTCCTCATGTTTTCTGAAATCTCTTGGCCTCCTGTGAACCTTTCCTGGTATCTGAGCCTGAATGTCACAACAGAAAGACAGTCATGAATGCTGGGGAGCAATGCCTCCATTGTATTTTGTAGCTCCTCAGAGGAACTAACCTTCTCCATGCTCTGACTCCAGACTTCTAGCCTTCAGATCCATGAGGCAATACAATTCTATTCTTAAACTATGTAGTTCATGAAAATAAACATAGGAAACTATCTGGGAAGAGTGGGTCCCAACATAGTCAGCCAACCTTGGGAGTCTGTTATAGCTTCCAATAGTAGGAGGTAATACTTACTGACCCCTGCCTTTTTTTTCTAGTATTGTTTGTCAAGATATTAAGTTTTTAAAGGAGGTACTGAGAGAGGAAGATTATACCTCAACAAGCTTATATGGAAGTGGCAGTGATGAGCACTCCAAAATTGTAACCATGCCCTTGCTAAGGGAATCAAATTGTGAAGGAAATATAGCAAGAAAATATAGCAAAGGGAGACTTAAGTGAGGAGGTTATGAGGACAGTCACTGCTGCACGTGCGAAGGCCTTCTTTAAAAACAGTTTCAATTTATTAATGGCCTTCCAGCTTTCCCATTGAAGCCTTTCAAACAGCAAAACCTAAAATGGGTAAGCACATCAGTTCAGTGCTCTAGCCACTACAGAATCCAGTCACTGAACCAGCTCAGAGGAACATTCTTCTGTAACCAACTAAAGTCATTGCACTTGATTATTTGATTCCTGCCAAGAAACACTTTTAAAAGCTTGTTTACAACAACTTGATTTACAAATTCCGGGACAACTAAAATGACCTAGAGTTTTAAAAATCCTTTCAGTGTTGCCAGTAAAATAAACAAATACAAGCAGAAGCCCATTTATACTTTAATGATATCCGTGTGAAATATACACACTCCATTCAGTGTTAATTCTCTCACGAACTTTTTTCTTTTTAAAACTACCATTTTACTTCCATCATGTCGTTGGTGTGTGTCCTTGACTCTTAGAGCTAATTTTTACACAGATGAGATATTGTCTATTTGATGGGTAGGTATGAGAGCTAAGTAAACTAGTAAATTTGCTACATCTGGTCAACTGCTGAGATCGGAACTCCTTCTCCCTTCCCTTCCCTTATGCCCCTGTGCCTCTGCTTTCTTCTCAGATGACTTTACACCATTATCATTTTCAAAGCCAGTCTCCCTTTGTGTATTTTTGGGATCAGAAAGTAAATACTATACAGGGAATGAGATTTTTGGACTTGATATATTTAAGGATAGATTTATGTTTGGTAACTCTCATGAGGAGATAAATTTTTCCTTATTTTCTTCAGAGATAAGGCAAAAACAAATAGTTATCCTCATGATCTTCACAAATGTATCACATGCTCATGCCTCTCTTTCTCTCTGTGTATATGTATATAGGTATGTGTGTGTAGGAGGGACTTAAAATTGTTTGTGTGTATTTATGTGAGTATGTGCATAAGAAGTAGGTTAGGCTGACTGGAATGTAATTCCCAAATAGTCTCTGACTCCCTTATTGGAGTTTCAAGTACCCCCACCAAGCCAAGCTTTTCTCCCTTCTAAAGACTGAACTCTGGTCTTTATGGTTGCACAGCAAATACTTTACTAAGTGAGCTACAATCCTAGCACAAGTTTAAAGAATTTTTAGTCTCAAAGGTATAAACAACCTCTTTAAGTGCTTTTATATTACTTTTATATATTTTATATATTTATATATTTATATTACTTTTATAATAACCCCTTTAAGTGCTTGAAATAATGGCTCTATGCCAAAGATTTTTTGGTATCATACTGATTAGTATAATCTTGAATCTCAGCACTTATAATGTGCGGATTACTTAATTCAGAGATTTTCTCCAAAAGCTAAGCAAATGCCATATGTAAAATGGGATCATAAGGCTTAGCACAGCAAGATCTTCAGAATCAGTTTTCTTCTCACTTGGATGCAGTTGCTCTGCCTACAGAATGCCATATACAGCAAAGAATATTTACTGACCAACTCCAAAGTCAGTCCCTAATGGCAGAAAACATCTGTGATCCCAACTGTAATTACCCTGATAAGTGTTTTTATCATTTGGTACATTAGAAGGAGACAGGGTAGGGACAATAACATGAGATAAAGATAACTGGAAATTTCTAAAGCAGAAACATGCCAAAACAAAACTATACAAAAAAGATAACACTTGCATATTTTCTTTTAAAACTCCCACTCAAGCCAAAAGTTTCAAGTTATCCAGATGGTCAGCTAGAGAAGTCAGAAATTAATCACTTATTTCTACTACACTGGGAGAATTTAAAGATTATTGGAGAAGATGCTTAAAAGCTTTCCTCTAGTAAGAGTGCCCAACCACAAACGGATCAGAGCCAACAAATGAGCTCTCAGGTTAGAGAGAAAGACTGGGGAAGATATCTGCTCTGTGCTCATTTCTCCAGAACGGGAAAACTTCCAGAGGAAAAAAAAATGAGGCTGCTTGAATAGAAACTATGGCTCACCATACATCTAGGATGGAATATAATTCTTACAAAATATTGAAAGGGAAATAACCTCATGTTAAAATATTGCTAAAAGTCCTTTCCAAGGGAAAACAGAAACAATGTCTATTTCTTCTTCTAAGATCTGTATGACAATTGGAGGCACACTTCCACCAGCATTATCCTGGGAACCAATGAGTTGACTGGACTTCCTTATAGAGCATAAGGGAGGAGATACTTATAGGGGTATGAGTACTTCTCAGCCAAAACACCTGAAAAAGATTTGTCTAGCACGGATGGGAGTTTCTTTCCCATAGACACATAGACACACAGGGCTCCCTTCTTCATCTTTCCTATCCTATATACTATCATCTCTTCCATTTGCCACATGCAGCTAAGACAAAGTTGCATACAACAGGTGATAGGGAATGGTTGGATACTCAGGTAAAGGTCTTTACTACTCCTCTATGCATGTGAATAAATGGACCGCAAGTCCATCTGGGAATCATTTTTGCAAGAGGGCACAGCTGAATGCCCCAAGATGGGAAATGCTTGGCTTAGATGACAGTCCCTGATGACATTCACTTTTAAAGACTGTATTTGAACTCATTTACCCTGGTCTGAATGTGCTGAGAGCTGAAATGAACTATGTGGCTCTTGTGTTTGTCTTCTGAGCAGAATGTCAATGTCCTAAAGTACTGAAAACCCATTTTTTCCCTCTGTGACACTTTCACATAAAAATGAATGGGAAAAAGTGGTATTTCAAGTAAGTAGTTTGGTGATTGGGTGGAACTTCTGAAAATTAAGAGATGTTTAGCAGCCTTTAAATATTGCAAAAAAAAAGCGCACTATTTTAAAATATCTTTGTGACCTTTCTGACTAAATTAGAAATAAAAAATAATGGATAAGCCAATTTTTTTCTTATTCAAGAGAAGTGAAAAACTCTCATTAGCAGGCTAAGGAAATGAGACTCAAAGAAAGACCAGAGCAGGGAGAAAATGGGAACATAGACCATAAAGACTTGAAGGTTTATTTCATTGGTTTTGCATACAAGATCTAGGTAAATTTTGCTTTGTCTTAGAGGACCTTTCCTAATTTATGATGTGGTTTCTTGGTTTTTCAACTTCTAAGTCTTTCAAAAATTAATAATCCTTGGGAAAGAAAATTAAAATATTTTTTGCTCTTCTCATTCTCCTTGGGTACCTAAATCTGCTAAGAAAAGTGGAATTCAGCAGAATTTGTCACAAGTCACAAATGAAAGGCCACCTGGTGAGTGTTATATGTGTCTTTCCTGATTTCTAGCTTCCAAGAATAATGCCATCATTCTGTCTTCAAAATTCTCCTCAGAGGTTTGACCAAAGAGCTGTATGTGTGTGTCTATGAGTACACACATTTATGTATACAATATATAAAATATGTGATTGCATGTATGTGCATGTTCATATGTACATTGTTTACTTTGGAAAACAGTCCACAATATAGCTCCTATATTACTAATGTTTGGAGTTTCTTGAACACAGAAGCTATTTCATACTTTCAGTTATTGAAAATGGATATTTGAAAATGGATAAGTAGGACTAAGTGAATTTAGCATTTATGACAGATAGCAAAAGTGGTTAGAGTTGCTGAAGAGAAAAATAAGTTGCAAGTGAGGAGGCATGCTGACACCTAGCAATGCTCTGTGGACATGGGTGTATCCCTCCTTGGGCAACACTGGCTCTTTATGTGAGCAATTGGTTGCCTTAGCTGTCCTGTTGATTGGGTGGAAACACTGACAATACTGAATGACCTGAGTCACTGAGAAGTTTTTAAAGAAACGAATAGGAATAAATCTCTCTGGAAAATAGAAATCAGCTGCTTATGTGCAAGTTGATCAATACAATAAAGTATTTAAGGCTTATTCTTTCTGCAGTTACTGTAAATTGTAATTTATCACTCCTTGTCATAATGTTATACAGTAGTTAGCTAGGGGAAAAAAAGTAGGAAGGCACATGAAGAGAAAGCCCAGAGACATGGAATTATCTGAGATGTTATTTTTAGAATTCCCTTCTAATAATTTTCATAAAAATACTTCATGTTCTTTATTTGCTGTTATCTATTAATGCATCTGTCAAGAGAGACCCAAGTCCGTGCTTGTGAAGTTTCTCCTTTGCTGAGATTTCTCCAATACTCCACTACTGTAAGAAAAACTTAGTGTTGTCATTGATTAAGTATAACATTTTCAAAAGTCAAGAACATTTGTAACTTTCTTTTACAGAATTCTCCTTAAAAGTTAAGAGTAGTACATCAAAAATAGTCAGTGGAAGTTAGGGAAAGGTATAACAAAAATTCCACACATTAGTTCAGAAACAGAATGTTTTTTGTTTGTTTGTTTTAATTTTTTTGTCTGTAAACCTGACTAGAACTTTAATAGTGTCTCACATGTGGAAATGTTCTGATGTATACTGAGAAGTTAGTAATAAAAGATGGCTTAAAGGTTTGGGTGTTTTCTGCCAAGGGGATGTACAGAGCTTTTAATAAAGCTGTTTAAACTTCATAACAAAATATTGGTATGGAAAAAAAGAAGCAAGTGTATCCTTATTCAGATGTTTCATATTCTTTTCTACTTGAGTTTCTTTTTCCCTCTTTAGAAAGTAAGACATGGTAGAAGCCATTTTAGAAGTTATTTCAGGTTTCAAGAAAGGATACTCAACAGATTTATCTTTTTAACATTAAAAAAGAAATTTAGTCAAGATTTCATTTTGCTTTTGCCCTAAAAATGTAATTACAGCCCCATGACCAGTGCACATCCCTTGAACTGCCTTATAATTAACATAAGATATAAAACGCCTGAGTGGTGCAAAGCATACCAGATTGAGTATAGAAAACTGTATATCCTAGCAGTGATTCTGCTAAAAATAGCCTTGAGATTTCTGGAAACAAAATAAAACACCTAATTTAGTAAAACTCAGTTTACATTGAAAAAAGGTGAAGTTGTAGATAATTTTCAAAACTATTCTTAGTTTTACCACAACAGAACCTATGGATCAAAAGAAAAAGAAAGACTGGGTGTTTGTATTTGTCTCCCAGTCTCTTCTGATATGTTCCTCTTTCCTGGGGACTAAAACATTAGTTTTGTTTTCTAAATACTCATTACCACTGATGGCGGGGGTTGGGTAGAAAATGCAGAGTACTTAGGCCAAGCAGGCAGGGTCTGGATGTTCCATCACAAACATGAACTGGTTTTCCTCATTCCTTGCAGAGAAATCAGTCAAACAAACCAAACATGTGTATAACTTTAAAAAAAATTTATTTATTTATTATGTATATAATATTCTACCTGCATGTGTACCTGCATGCCAGAAGAGGGCACCAGATCTCATTACAGATGGTTGGGAGCCACCATATGGTTGCTGGTAATTTAACTTAGGACTTCTGGAAGAGCAGACAGTGCTCTTAACCTCAGAGCCATCTCTCCAGCCTTGTTGTATGACTTTTTCTTTAGTATTTGAAAAAAGCAAGTAAATAAGGCATACAGATATTTGCTGAAGGAAGTTGTAATTCAGAGAATGTAAATTCAATGACAGAGATAGGCAGGTGGTTTATTTGGAGTAATGTAGCAAGTCTGAGATGTAAAGTCTACCTACATAAATATACATAGGCATACAACATATACAGTATAATAAATAATACATGATACTTGATATATATTATATAATATAATATATTTATGTATATGTATTCATAGGATTTTTTAAAAAGATTTATTTTTTCCTTTTTTTTTCAAAGAATCTCCCTAAATATTACTTAGAAAAGAATTTTAGCTTCTACATCAACAAAAGATCCTAGGGAGTAATGGTGGAAACCTTCTCTATTTGTTTTAATATTTGTAGAAATGACAATAGCTTTGCTCAGCACTACAGAAATAGCAGTAGGAAAGTAGCTACAGCATCAGGATATGAGCTTTTATTATTTGAAAGTGAAACATTCTCCTAAGTTCATGTGTTTAAAGACTTGGTCTCCAGCTGTCACTGTTTGGAAATGTTGCTGAACCCTTAGGATCTGGAGCCTTGCTGTAAAAAGTAGGTCTCTGGTAGACAAACTATGAGGCTTTATGATCATTCTCTCCTTTCTAACTAAAATTCCCATGTTACTAGAAAGCTTTACTCCCTCTGTCTCTGCCCTGCCTTCTCCATCATGATGGAATATAGCCCTACAATCTATAAAATCTAACAAACCCAGCTTCCCTCAGCTGCTTCTTGTTATACGTTATATCACAAGATAAAAAGTGATATATATTCTGAATACATGCTCTCAAGCTTACACATGCACACACACACACATAGAGGGATTTACTAGAATGGATTACCGGCTATGATCCAGATAACCCAACAATCGCTGTCTACCAATAGAAGATCCAAGAATACAGTCATCATTCAGACTGTAAGGCAGAAAATCTCAGCAGTTATTCAGTTTATAATAGAATCCTGAAGAAGTAGCGTTGGTTTTTTTGTTTGTTTGTTTGTTTTGTTTTTTGTTTTTTGTTTTTGGTTTGGTTGGTTGTTTGGTTTGGTTTGGTTTGGTTTGGCTTGGTTTGGTTTTTGCAATTCCAATTGTAATTATTATTATTATCTATTACAATTTATTTGTTTTGTATACCTATTTGTGGACCCCTGCCCTGTCTCCTCCCAATTTCATTCTCTCTTCCTCATCTCTCCCTATGCTCCTCCTTCAGTCCACTGATACAGGAGGTCCTCCTCGCCTTCTATCAAATAGCTTTATTCATAATAGCCGTATCTGGAAACAACCTAGATGTCCCTCAACTGAAAAATGGATACAGAAATTGTGGTAGTTTTACAAAATGGAATACTAATCAACAATTAAAAACAAGGAAATCATGAAATTTGCAGGCAAATGGTGGAACTAGAGAAGATCATCCCGAGAGAGGTATTCTAGAAGCATAAAGGACGCACACGGTATATTCTCACAAATAAGTGATATAAGCCATATAATTAATATAGGATAAACACACTAAAATCTATACTCCTAAAGAAGCTAATCAACAAGGAAGACCCTAGGGAAGATGCTCATCCTCATTCAGAAGGACATATGGGATGGACATTAGAAGCAGGAGAAGACAGGGAACAGGACAGGAGCCTACCACAGAGGGCCTCTACTGATCAAGGTATCGAAGGCTGAGACTCACAGCCAAACTTTGGGCAGAATGCATAGAATTTTATGAAAGAAAGGGGAGAGAGAAAGACTTGGAGGACAGGGACAGGATCTCCAAAAGGAGACCAACAGAGCCAAAAAACTGGGCTCTGAGGGCCCTGCAGATACTGATATCCCAACCAAGGACCATGCACGGAGAGGACTTAAAACCCCTGCACAGATGTAGCCCATGGCAGCTCAGTCTCCAAGTGGGTTCCCTTGTTAGGGGAGCAGGGGCTATCTCTGGTATGAACTCAGTGATAGGCTCCTCCCCTTGTGGGGTGTAGCCTTGCCAGGCCACACAGGAAGACAGTGCAGCCAGTCCTGATGAGACCTGATAGGCTAGGGTCAGAAAGAAGTAGGTTTTAATTCCAGTGAAGTAATGGACTTGCTAGGGAGAGGGAGAGTAAGTGGGCAAAGAACAAACATGCTTCCTTCCTCTTTGTCCTTTATATATGCTGCCAGCAGAAGGTGTAGCCCAGGTTAAAAGTGGATCTTTCCAATCTTAAAATATCTGCGTTAAAACGGGTCTTCCCACTTCCAATGATTAAATAACATCAACAACAACAAACTTCAAAGGTATGCTGAGTGTCTTGGATTTTAGTTAAGTTGAAAACTAAGAATAGCCACCACAGAATTTACAAAATCAGACCAAAAAAAAAAAAAAGGCCCTGGAAAATGGGAATGTTTGATGTAATAAAGGTGCGGTAAGACTGATATATTCCAGCATAAACAGAGTCTGAAATAGAAGGGAAAGTACATGGTTATTGGCTGATACAAAAGAGAGAAATGCAACTATTTTGATATTGAGAGTAATTATTCTTCTAATTTTTAAAATATATCTTTATTTCTTTTACCTATTTTGTGTGTGCTGAAGTATAAACACATGTGGAGATTCTCTCTTTTCACCCAGTGAGTCCTTGTCATCAAGCTTGGTCACAAAACAATCCGTGTTACCAGTCTTTATTCTTATTTGTGTTTCACTTTCCATTTGTTAGTCCACAAATATTTTTAACTTACTTTTGTACTTCAGCTGGCACAGTAAAATGATACAATTTTTGCTTTGGTGTAATTCTCTTTACCACCCCAAAGAATTAAAATTATGCATAATAAATACTGAGAAGCTGAAACTTAGAGCATATATGTATACATATATGCATATATGTGTGTGCGCACATATATGTATGTATATTCTGTAAGAAAAGATGTTTTCGACAGTATATTCTTTCAACACCAACAATGACTATTAATAAGAATATTTTTATATTAATACAGGATCAGGATGAGCAAATATTATAACACTGATTTAAGTTCAGGTTTTGTAAAAATGATAAAGTTCAAATCATGAAATAAAATGTCATTTAGTACATCTTACTATATTAATTTTGAAGCAATGCATATTTTTGAAGTACATTAAAATCAAATTTTTATTATGCAAATATAGATGTTTCCTAAAATTAATGTGGTCAATTACATCATTAGATGTCAGAAATGCATTTGAAAGGATGGGTTGGAAATAATTCTTTTGAATGTCACATAAATTTTCTTTGCAGCTAATCTCTGAATAGAGGGAAATGTTCTCTCTACTCAGGCATAGAATAGAAGCATTAACAATGGAAAGGTCAGTGCATAATGATGCAAGAGAGAAAAGGCCTAAAGTGCTGCGTTGATGAAATGAGATGGGGAAGTTATACAGAAATATTAATCAATCAATCCTTAATTTAAAGCCTGATGAAAATGAGCTAAGATCTTCTTTACTATTTAGTATCAAAGAAATGCTAACAATAAATTCTTTCTGCAAATAGAAAAAAACATTAGATTCAATATTTTCCTTTCCATTTCAGTTCTGTATATTGATAGTAAGAACTGAAAATTTTGAGTTAATCTAGCGGGTATTGAAAAGCTATATTTTTCTCAATATAATTTGCTTGCATTAGCTTAGAGCAGTGACTCTCAACCTACAGGTTATGACTCCTTCTGGGGTTGGAGAATTTTGTCACAGCAGTCACATATCAGATGTTTGCATATGATTCATAACAGTAGTAAAATTACAGTTATGAAGTAGTAACAAAAATAATTTTATGACTGAGGGTCACCACAACATGAAGAACCGCATTAAAGGGCACCAGCATTAGGAATGTTGAGAGCCACTGCCTTAAAGTTTCAAAGTTGAGTGCACAAAACTCCATAAAAGAAAATCATGTGTTCATTAAAATTCATGTCTGGAAATGTATGCTATAATGGCAATGGTGAGATAGCAGTTAAGTTTGTAGGCCTATGAACTCTATTTTATAAAGACACTACACAGGAATACTGTCCAAACTAGAAGAACATATGTATGGGAGAGAAATTGTTACTTTTTGCTTGACAAAAAGTGTAAATAACATATATATATATATATATATATATATATATATATATATATATATATATATTACAGAGTATTGTGGTATTTAACATGTGAAATGATGTGACTGGATTCAGCAAATGTTCTTTTCTTGACCTCGTGTGTGTTATCTGATTTACTCATTCTCTGCTTTACTTGTACATCCCACTCATATATATGGTAAAAAAAAAATGGCCACTAGCAGCTAGAAGAGAAAGAAAAATTCAAGACACAGAAAAGGTTAAGTCACCATCATATAGAAAGATCAAGCTTTCAGAGAGATATTTGAGAGAAAAGTACTTTTAAATGCATTTGAATTTCATTTTATGTACATGAGGCTTTAAAGGCAAAAGGAAGAGAGTTCCATTTGTTTGCTTATTCACTCACTATTCATTTATTCAACTAAGATCCCTAAGCATGAAGTCGATGATTTTCTCACAGAGCCCCAGATGCATGTTATTCATCCTGTCTTCTGGGAACTCATGGGTGTTGTAACTAAATATGTGAATATTAGGATTATGGAAAAACAGTACCACAGATCTATACCAGGCAAGTTGGTAACTCGATATCCAGAATCATGCAAACTGTGTGAGGGTGTTATAAGTTTTAGTCAGGTTTTGACGTATGGTAGGATTTCACCAAATAAAAGAAAAGTCTTTCTTGAAAAATATTTAGCATGTGAAAAATGTCCAACAGGGCTTGCTTAAAGGATTCAGAATTTGGCCATAAAGCTGTGGTCAAGTTGAGAGATTATATAAGATTAAAATGTACAACACAAGCCCTACACCTAAGGCTCAGTGAACGTAAGAGAAAAAGGAATGGCGAGAGCCTAAGAAAGTGTGCCATGAGAAAGTGCCTTCTCCATAAGATAGGGAAGATGCACACATGGAATCTTTTATTCTTTTTTAATTTTATTTTTATTTTATTAATTACAGTTTATTCACTTTTTATCTCAGCTGTAGCCCCTTCCCACCCCCTTCCAATTCCACCCTCCCTCCCTCTTCTTCTCCTCTACCCCTCTCCCAGTCCAATGATAAGGGAGGTCCTCCTCCCCTTCCCTCTGACCCTAGCCTATCAGGTCTCATCAGGACTCGCTGCATTGTCTTCCTTTATGGACTGATAAGGCTGCTCATATGAAATCTTAGGAATTTGGTCCCTGCATGAAGTAAGACCTGCCTGAAGACAACACAAGTTGACATCAACATGGACATGAAAAATCTCACAAAGCCCCACCCTTAGTTGGATGAGCATACAGACAATTAATGGCTGCTAAGAAAGGAGCAACCAGACTTCTCAAGGAATGGGCCCTTTATGTATTACCGAATCCTTAAGTGATCATTCCTATACACATATATGTATGAGGAACATTAAATGGACTCACTCAACAAGACATATTTATATAGGCCCTTCTTTCTCTCCCTCACTCCCTTACCATATGTGTGTGTGTGTGTGTGTGTGTGTGTGTGTATGCTTATGTGTAACAATAGTAATTAAAGAAGAGGGAGACAGGAAAGGAACTGGAGGAGTGAGGAAAGGGTGGAGTAGAAATGATTTAACTACAACACTTATATATAAAATTCTTAAAAAATTAAAACAAATGTTAAAGATACACACTACAAAATAAAGTCATTAATGGCAGAAACTAAATAAACTTCTTCATGTCATGCTGAGTCATTAGTGTTTACAGGCAAGTGTGTCATTGGATAGCTGAGAGCAGGATTTGGAGGACATGTACTCTAAATACCATGCTTGACAAAATGGAGGCCAGACTGAGAAGAGCATCAATGAGTCAGAAAAAGCTGAACATCACAGCATCCAGAAAAGGGACAGTAAAGATCTGTGGCAATTAAAGTGGAACAAAAGGGGAAAGATGTATCAGCAATAGGAACGTTTAACTCAGAACATAAAATAAGATACTTGTTTCAACTTCTGTGCCCATCACTGCCCAGGTAAATGAAGTGTATGCTGTGATATCATGGTGATCCTGCTTTCAGAATCTCATTTCCTCAACTGAAGGAAATATCAAGCAACAGACAAATGAACAACTTCAGGGGCCTGCTCTTGGTGCAGCGTGCTGCTTTGCCCAATGTCATGCTCCTTTGACCTAAGAACAGATTGTATCAAATTATTTTTAAGACATAGTTCAGACTGTGTGCTCCTTGACTCAGCCAAGTAAGATTGTTGAACAAATTCCAATCACAGGTCAGATTATAAGTAGTTTGTATCCCAATTTATGAATGTGTCTCTATTCAGTGTCTCCCTCTGGACAGTTCCTCAAAACAATAGTTCCAACAATTCCTTAGTTCCTCACAGCAATAGTTCCAGATAACATCATTCAGCTTCCCCCATATGTACATCTGACTCTTGAACCTGTTTCTTAGGTACTCTGCCCAAGACACTTTATGAGAGGAATATGTGCAGGATTTGATAAAATATTAGTGATTGGATGAACACAGTTTCAGTAACATTTAGAGCCTCGTTTTTAGTGGTACATCATAGTGATGGATTATTAAAGCTTCTAACAGTAGTAAACCATAAAGGACACTGGTGAAGGAAACCTATTGAAAGTGCAACAACTTGAACATTCAAGAAATGGAGAAGCAGTACTTTTAAAGATGAAGAGAACTGATGTTATTTAAGTCTACTAAGTGTGGGAGACATATAGCAAAAGAGGAAGGATGATTAATTTGCAATTAAAGTAAGTGAAACTTCAAGGGTCACTTGGATTGCCCATTAAGAGATTCTCATCTTTGGCAGGCTGAGGGAAAAACAAATGTGAGGGTTGGATTTAAAATAAGAATATGTGTATAATCACTTGCTACAGATTGAAACATCTCATCATGAGAGAAAACCTTAAGATGCAGGAAGAAAACAACTTACAAATTTGGGGAGGTCACAGAAGATTTTAGAATAGAGGCTGTTCTCTTTTCATGAGTACTAACATACTTAGTAACCACTCCTCAGAGAAGAAATTCCTGGCCCTAGAGCTGTCTATACATTGTGAGGAGATCTCAGGGTTTTAGTTTTCATGTGTCTTCACCCATTCTGAGTTGGACTTTTGATGATGCAGCTGGCATTGAGTTGTCTATACTCCTGTCAATAGCTTCTCACTCACACTCCTGTAAGTAACCAAACTAAACTGGTTGGTCCACCAAGTTGGACTTTTGTAGATTTATTATTTTGTTCTGTCATTAGTTTTCTATCTAAGCTGAATAAATATTTGTTTAAAGATCTGTGTCAGGTAGATTGGTAACACATTGGCTATAAGAAGATCACTTGAAATAGCACTACATTAAACCAGAGGGGAAAACATTATATACAAAGTGATTTCATAGATATACGTTTTTAAACTATGCAAACTTATTTATAGTGACAAAAAGATAATTGCTGATTTACTAAAGGATAGAGAAAGAGAGAGACATTGAGGGTTTAAAGACAATGATTACAAAGAGAAATTGTATGGATTGGGTCAAATTCGCTGGGCTTGTGAGTTTCAGGGTCTTGATGATCTCTGCCCTCCAGTACAGGGGGTAAAACTACACATACATCATCAGGCCGGTCTTCTTATGTAATTACTGGGGATCTAAACTCCATGCTTGTACAGCAGATGTCCTACCAACTAAGATATTTTACAGTCCCTAAATTTGAGTTATTAATTAGTGAAAAATTAAGAATAAACAGAGCCAGACATTATACAGAAGTTCTAGGTCTTGGTGTAATATCTTTTGTCTTCCAGTGTGGGGAGAATCCAGAAACCAAACAAACTCTCTGTTATATATGCAACCTAATCTTAGAGAAAACTAACTTCTTTCAAACTCATGGACTTTTTACTAGGTCCTGTCTTTACTCTAGAAAAACTCAAATGAATAATCTCTCATCTTACATTTAAGAGAATTAAAAAAAAAAAAAAAACAACCAAACCAAACAAAAACAGAGCACCCTGGTTATTGAATGAGTCAATGCCACCAGAGACTAGGCATTGCTATACAGCCCTAGGCTGTATGTTCTAGACATTCTGGATGTTCTGCAACCTCTTTACTCATACTATCAAATGTTTATTTTTTAGGTAACGCAAAATATTTGAAAAAGGAAAACACAAATGGTGATCCATAATAGGCAATCCCAATAAATGACATGCACATTGGTCTTTTTTTGTTTTTTGCATATGTACTTTATTCATTTATAATAAACTACATACAGTAAGAACAGTTATGAAACAATTAGGAAAGCCATATGTAAAAGTTACATTCAAAATGTTTAGCCATTTGTATTTAGCGACCTTAAAGAAAATAATATCTATTCTATTTAGGTTAGTCTAAATCTTTTTTTTTTCATTTTTATTTTTATTAATCACAGGTTATGTACTTTGTATACCAGCCGTAGGCCCCTCCCACATTCCCTCCCTATCCCCTCCCCCCATCCCTCCCTCATCTCCTCCCTGCACCTTTCCAAGTTCACTGATAGGGGAGGACCTCCTTCCCTTCCATCTAACTCTAGTTTATCAGATCTCTTCGAGAATGGCTGCAATGTCCTCTTCTGTGGCCTAGCAAAGCTGCTCCTCCCTCAGGGGTTGGGGAGGTCGAAGAGCCAGCGATTGAGTTCATGTCCAAAATAGTCCCTGTTCCCCTTACTAGTATACCCACTTGGATATTGAGCTATCATTTGCTACATACAAGCAGGGTTTCTAGGTTATAACCATACATGGTCCTTGGTTGGAGAGACAGTCTCATAAAAGATCCCTGTGTCCTGATATATTTGGTTCTTGCGGAGCTCTTGACCTCTCCAGGTCATACTAACTCCCCCTTCTTTCATATGATTCCCTGCACTCTGCCAAAGGGTTGGTTATGTTTCTTAATATTTGCTTTGATACACTGCTAGGAAGAGTTTTTTCGAGGCCCTCTGTGGCCAGCTCTTGTCCTACTACTTGTTTATTCCTACATCCAATGTCTGTCCCATTTGACTTTCTGAGTGAGGATTAATCCTCTCACCCCAGGTCCTCTTTCTTGTTTATCTTCTTTAGGTGTATAGATTTCTGTATTTTTATCCTATCTTATAGGTCTATATAAGTGAGTATATACCATGCGCGTCTTTCTGCTTTTGGGATACCTCACTCAAAATGATCATTTCCAGGTCCCACCATTTGCCTGCAAATTTCATGATTTCCTCCTTTTTAATTGCTGAATAGTATTCCATTGTGTAAACGTACCACAATTTCTGTATCCATTCCTCAACTGAGGGACATCTGGGTTGTTTCCAGGTTCTGGCTATTACGAACAAAGCAGCTCTGAACATGGTTGAGCAAATGTCCTTGTTGTGTACTTGAGCATCTTTTGGATATATGCCTAGGAATGGTATAGCTGGATCTTGAGGAATCACTATTCTCATTCTAAAGGCTTTTGTCTGTTCATTTCAGGGATTTTGAGTCTTATTCAGGAATTCTTACACTTATTTCATACTCTTTGTGTATAAGGTGTTTTTATGTATGTGTAATATTTTGACATGATACAAGCAGATGATTTTAGACTTTGTGTGCAAAGACATAGAAGGCAGGCAATAAATCAGAGACTGGATGTTAAGTCTGTAACATGATCACCAAGTGGTGCTCCAGTGTTTAACCCATAATCCTAATGAATGAATCTTTACCTATATGGTAAAGATCTTTACCTATATGGTTAACCTATTCAAATCTATCAGTTTGAATTTAAGTCATAATAATGACAAGTACCAGATGATTCCTTGAAAGATTATCATACAAATCAATTATTTACTCCACAATGGGATCATGATATAATGTACAAAATAACAGCAAACCTGGTGTCTAAGTCATGGTGATGATTTTTCCTGAATCTTTGTTCCTACATTGCTCTCAAATTAAATCTTTGACATTGTTCAAATTTATACAATTGTCTACTTTATCTATAAGCATTCAGCACATACACACATACACACACACACATATATATATAAAGTATATGTTTATATATAGAATTGAAAACTATATTTTATTGGTAGACAGCTTTGACAGAGTTATGATTTTGTTGCTCAATAGAGATGGAGAGATTTCTAATTTTTTTTTGTTTCTGGATTTTCTTTATCTCTAAAATAATGCCAATCTAAGACATCCAAAAGAGCTTATATGAGAATTAAATGCTTTCTGGCACTCAGTAAAACTACGTGAGTTGTTATCATAAAAACTAAACTTTCTCATATGGTGATTCTCTGAATGAATAAAATCAAATGAAAATCAAATGACAGCAGAGAAAAGATTAAAGAATTTAGCAAATCGATGAGCCTCTTTCACTTTCACCTAATTTTTGCAACAGATGCTCCTCTTTTAATCTCAATAAGAAACAGATTTCACAGCCCAGGAGCATAATTACAGAAAACTCTGCCTCCTGTGGTCACAAAGTTATTCTTGGGGTGCATTGCGTAGCTGCCAATTCAGACCTCAATGGGTGATGAGGGCATACGGTGATAAAGGATCAGTCAAGAGTACACCATAATGTTCAATAAATGCTAGTGTCTTTGTGAAATTAAAAATAGAGGTCACCATGCTGCCCCAACAATAAGAAACAAAATTCAATGTATAATCTGATAGACATATCTCAGTTCTTCTCCCCTCATTCCCATTGTTTTTTTCATCCCTGAAAAATGTGTATTGACTATATGTCGTGTATCAGGAGATGTGTTAGCTAGTGTGAATTAAATAATAACTGACAAAATGAGTAATAGATAAACAAAATAAAAACAGATATATCCTTGGTCTTGGGAGCAAACAACACTGTAGGTCTCCACAGAGCTTCTTGCCATGTTAGTTGATTTGTGGACTGAATATTTCCAGGACCTCAAAATTGATTACTGTTGTGCTTCACTACTCCTGTGGAAATGTTAACAAATATCTACTAGCCCAAGATAGAAACTGATAACAGACTGATATCACCAAAGTCCAAACTGGTGAGCTAACAAGTTTTATTGGGGTCATTTATACGGATATGGGTGGAGGGTTACTTAAAGAAACAGAAATGATTCGAAGAATAGCCAAATCAACAAAAGCCAACCTAGCCTGGGTGACATTTCTAAAAAGCTCACTGCACAACCAGCAGGCAGGCCAACAGGTGGCTGAGAGTCCTTTCCTGGTGGCTCTGTTGGTCTGCACTGCCTCTTTCCAGCAGCTCACATGTTCTTTCTCTATGTAGCTTTCCTGGTCTCTGCTTGTTGCGGCTACTTAGCTTTTCTCTTAAGCAGCCAGTTTATCTGAAAATGACTTGGTGCAGTCTTGGCTGCTCTCAGGAACAGAGGGTCTACTGAATCTGTTTTGGAGGCTTCCTAAGGATATTTCAAGTTATTTACTTCCTGAGCTTAATAGACTTCCCTGCAAAATAGATTATTCACCTTCCCTTAGAACACACCATTGTCTCACCTACCTGTAAGCATCATGTGTCTGACTGAGCTCCCTCCTTAGGACACCTCCATGAAAATATCTGTTTTAAAATGTCATGTTGGGGACAGGAGCATACCAAAGAGGACCTATGAAAGAATCAGTATAGCAAAGTATCAAAGCAGATATTAAGACTCACAATTATGCCCTTGGCAGAGGGCTGGAAGTAATAATAAAAATAAGGGAAGTTAGTAAGATTGGGGGAGAACAAGAGCTCCACAAAGATCAAACTGAGCAGGGCACAAGGGTCTTTTATGAGACAGTTTCTCCAACCAAGGACCATATATGAATATGGCCTAGAACCCCTGCTCAGATGTGGCCCATGATAGCTCAGCGTCGAACTGAAGACCCTAGTAAGGGAAACAGGGACTGTTTCAGTCTTGAACTTGATGGCTGACTCTTTGACCCTCCCCCATACATGCCAGGGAGTAACAGCCTGGCTAGATCCCAGGGGAGGGCATTGCAGCCAGCCCTGAGGAGACAAGATGATCTGGGGTCAGATGGAAGGGGAGGAGATCCTCCCCCATTGGTGGACTTGGAGGGGGCGGGAGGAGTTGAGGGAGGGTTGGGGAGGGTGGGATGGAATGAGGGAGGGGGCTATGCATGGGATGCAAAAAACCTAACCTGTGATTGATATAAAAATAAATAAATTTATAAAAAAATAAAATGTCCTGTTGGTTCATCTTCCATTTAACATCCTATATCTTGAGAAGCTTCCTTCCATTATGAAAGATTTTGCTCTGGGAGGAAGCTACTATACAAAAGATCACCCCGAGAAGTCTGTTCTTGACAACATGGCAGCCATTCATTTTCTGCACATTCAGATCTCACATTCTTGTGGCTCGGACATTCTACTATAGAAAGATAGAGGTAGGATAAAAAGATCAACCATTACATTCACTCTCTTCTAGTAAGCTTTTGGGTATAAATTACCATAGAAAGTGGAACTTGGAAATCTTCCATATGCCAATGTTTCATTTTCTTTTGTTTCTAGGCATAAAGAATTTACTGTGCAAATAAATCTCCATAAACACCTTCTGGTATAGGAGGAACTGGCATTTGTTGTTAACTCTGGCTAGAGTGCTCATTTTCTGCTTAAAAATTGTGCATAGTGTTAGGCTTCTTTTCATTTCTTCGTTAAGAGCAATCATGTACAGATCATCAATATATCTAGTGGGATAGAAGAACTACTATAAAAGAGTTGACGTAAAGGCTAGTATAGGAGAAAGAAGTCAGCTCTGCAGTACAGTTCATTCCTTGACAGTTTGTCTATGAATGGGCATTTTAAGAAGACTCTGCATAAGTTCAGGGAGTCTGCTTGTACACAGTGCACTGCTGTGGTGGATGAAGTCCCCTTGGATACTTTTCTGAGAAAGAGGCTGCAGTTACTTTGGGCTAACACTGAAGTTGGATACAGATGAGAGAAGCATACAATGGGGAGATACTAAGAATAAAGTATATAGCTTTCAGTGTATCCCTTGAATGACCCTGACTTTCAACTTGTTGATCAAACTACGGTCTTCTGGTCATCTGAGAACACAATTCCAACTTGAATGATACCTACGTACTTGGCTATATCTTATGCTCTAACAGGAGGCACTGAATTCTGCCACATATAATTTAAATTACAAGAGTTCTTCTGAAAAATTGTGCATGTGTATGTGCATGTGTGTGTGCCTGTGTGTGTAATCTAAAAAAGTTCCTCAAAACACAGAGAAGCAGAATAACTGAAATTAATGAAGGAAGAAAATAGCTAAGATAGATTAATTTATTTAAATTCCTGTTTGCACAACCGCTTTTCTTTCCCAGTGGGTATATATGGATATATAAAGATAGACACAGGCATATATATATGCATACACACACTATATACATATATACATACATATATGTATATGCACACACTTCTTCATGTATGCATGCACAGTGTTTTATAACCCCCCCCAAACTGTTTTGTACTTTTTTGTGTTTTTAGAATGGAAGCTTGTGTCTTTCTTTATTCACAGCTCACCAGCCTTCCTCCCTTCCAGGAGGATGAGGTAAGAAGGGTGAGTTTTAGGCTAGGATGGGGCAGACCACAGCTGCCCTTTGTAGACATACTCAAGTGCAATGGCAATGTTGTGCATGTCTAGCTTGATGTTCCGAGCCCAGTGCTCCACAAATTTCTGTACATGCCTGGTTGAAGTTCCACGCCTTTCCAATCTAATTCCATGTCTGCTTGGCAAATTGTGAAGCCTGGACCTGTAGTGTCTTCATGTAAGCCTGGGCCAAACCCATGTCTAGGTGATCCACCAAAGCTTTGGTCAGGCAGCTTGCTGCAGTGATAGCCCCCCATCCCCCCACTGCCCTCCTTGTCTCCTTCAGCTCCTTGTGTTCTTTCTGCTTGGCCTCTTGTTATCTGAGCAGTCTGCTGGGTATAGACACCGCGGGTCTCTCCTTAGGGCTGCAGGATCTAGATTGCTCCTTGGCTCATGTGAGACAGAGTCCAGCTTGCACTTTTATTATGTAATCACTGAACTAATTTTATATTAATGAGGCATATTGAAAGGGCATGTGCTTGTGTGTTTGTGTGTGTACTCTCTCTCTCCTATATATGTATACACATATGTAAACATAAATATATGTATATATACTCTAAAATGCCATTACTATAAATTGAACTCAGTGAAGTGATAACAGGGTGAAAGAAATATTCAAATATTTCTTTGAAGATGGATACAAACATTATTCTTGAGTACCCAGATTCTTATGCTAAACCCATATTTGTCTTACTTTTATTATAGAGACAGTTAGTGATATACATTAAAATATATGATAAGATTGTCTCATTAAGATTCTTTTGTAGGGCTTATTTCAACCAGATTAGAAAGTAAGGAAGACAGTAAACTGAAGATTGTGTTCTTAAGTAACATCCCAGCTGGGAAGCAATCTATTATGATTCCCTATAGGCAATGATGTTCACCTTAGCAACACAAGGCACATACTTCATGAGGACACTAGACTCACTTGCTACTGACTATCTTCAAACTGTGTCTAATTTTGAAAGTGCCCAGCATAGCTGGTAGACAGGTAAAATTCTTACTTTGCTAAGCAATTCATTGTTGCTCTTCTTTTCCAGAAATAGTATAAAGCAAAGCAAGGATATCAAGTCCATCCCTGAGTAATGTTCACTCACTCTCTCTCTCTGTTTTTTTTTTTAAATAAGTGACTATGCTTTGAATTTTTTTGTCTTTGGTCTTCTCTGAGTTGGAAAGACTCAGGATGCAGAGATACATACAATATCTTTTATAAAATGTACTTACCCTAAATAGCTTTGGGACAATATGATACCATTTAAGAGGAATAGCCAATGTTTTTAAATATCTTTATAAAGTTAAAAATAATACATTAAATATAAATAATATGAAAACCTTGAGAAAAAACTAGATATTATTAATATTTTCAGTGTATGCTGGAGAGTCATCTTCTTAGTAAAGTATGTCAGAACATCATTGAGCCTTGCTCCTCAAAATGTGAGCCATGAGGTTTCAGTGACCTTGACATAACATAATAATTCACTTTCTAAACAGGGAATCTGCATTTTAATAGGATTCTTGAGGTGAATCATGAGCCCATTAAAGATTCAGTAATACTTCCCGAGGGGTCTTTGTAAATATATGTTTCCTATGGGGGCATACTTATGTCAAAATCAATAACTATTATGGATAGGAACATGTCTTAGCCCTCATTAATACTAAAGTAGAAGAAAGTTTAAATGACATGTAGGAGTCGACTGAGAGTGTAGACCAAGATGACCATATAACTATAATTATTTGAGAAAGTCTAAGATCACTCACAACATGATGCCAAATCATATCTGAAATCTGAGTAAGAAAAAGGAATAATAATAAAAAACAATAAGAACACTGACAAAACAGAAAATAAATTTTTATATTCAGGTGTTGAACCTGTGGCTGCCTCTTGGTGAGAGGCAAGCAAGAGTAAATCTCATTCCACCTTACCTGAGAAACTAAGGAACCTTTCAAGCTAGGCATGTGAAAGTCCTACTCCTTGTTGTAATAGGACTGGTACTAGAGGAAGTGTGTCACTATGGGAACAGATTTTGCTCAAGATAGGATCAGTGTAGTGCACAGTTGCTTTGCTGCCTGCCGATCAAGATGTAAGCTCTCAGCTCCCTCTTCAGCACCATGTTTGACTACACACCTCGATGACGATAACGGATTAGAACTGTAAAATCCCTTTATGAAGGCAGGGCCTGTGAATTGCATTGTCTACAGGGAAAAGACAACTCCAATTTCTCTGCAGTTGGAGAATAAGTGCGAGGCAGTCGACCTTCAGAACTAGGTGTTTAGAGCAAATTCAATTGGTATCACTGGGACCCACTTCATTCTCAATAATTTTTATTATCTATCTATCTATCTATCTATCTATCTATCTATCTATCTATCTATCTATCTCTATCGTCTATCATCTATAGTGTATGTAAAGGAGCATCCATAAGGAAATCAGACAACGTGTAGGAATTAATTCTTTTTCCATCATGTGAGACTTGGGAATAAAATTTAAATAATCAGGTTTGGTGGCCTTCACCCATTGAGGCACCCCTCTTGGCTTTTATTCTCAATTTAAACAAAATCTACCCAAAGAAGAAGAACAGAGTAGGGATTTCCTCACACAAGATGGGAACAGACATGCAAATCTCACTAAGAGATCAGAAATAAAAAAAACAGGATTGAAGCTTGAATTTATGTGACTCACAAAGCCCATGGAACAGAACCCAATACCTTGCTGGCAATGCTACTGGAGTTCTGGATACAAACCAACATATAAACAATTTAAGAAATTCTTCCACAACCAAAGGTACATGGGTGTTCAACGAAAATTTAAGAAGATCTATTATAATTATAAATATGTAAACACATGCTTTTAGAGGAACAGCTTTGCTAAGCCACAGAAGGGGACGTTGTAGCCAGTCCTGAAGAGACCTGATAAGCTAGAGTTAGATGGAAGGGGAGGAGGTCCACCCCTATCAGTGGACTTGGAAAGGGGCAGGGAGGAGATGAGGGAGGGATGGGGAGGATAGGGAGGGAATTCGGGAGGGAGCTATGGCTGGGATACAAAATACATAAGCTGTGATTAATATAAAATAAAAATGTTAAAAGAAAAAAAAACAAGTTAGGATGATCATATTTTAAATATTTTAAAGAAATTAATACTAAAATGGGAATGAAATTAGTGTATTGATAGTAGTTAAGACATTAAATAAAGTGTTATGGTACAGAAAATCACTTGCCATGTGTTGTGGCTTGAATAGGAATGGCCCCCACAGAATCATGTGTTTGAATGTTTTGCCCTTAGAGAGTGGTACTATTAAGAGGTGTGGCCTTGTTGGAGTTGGACTGGTGTTGTTGGAGGAAGTGTTTGTGTGTGTGTGTGTGTGTGTGTGTGTGTGTGTGTGTGTGTGTTGGGGGGTAAGACTTTGAGGTTTGGTATGCTCAAGATATGCCCAGTGTGGTACACAATTGTTTCTGCTGCCGGCAGATAAAAATGTAAAGCTCTCAGCAACTTCTGCAGCACCATGTTTGCCTGCACACCTCCATGTTGATAACAGACTAAACTTCTGAAACTGTAAGCCAGCCCCAATTAATTTTTTTTCTTTATAACCGTTGCTGTGGTCATGGTGTCTCTCCACAGCAATGAAACTCTAAGAAACCATGATGGTAATCCTCTACTACTTGCTGGCTAGGTAGACTAGCCCACTTGGTGAACTGCAGGCCCGTAAGAGATATTGTTTCAAAGACTTCAAGGTTGATGGCACCGTAAGAATGACAATTAAGGTTATATTCTGACCTTCACATACATGTACAGTCATTTAATTTACCATTCTTCAAACCCAGGCATTTTAAAAAAATTTTATTTTTTTATATTAATCAAAGGTTATTTGCTTTGTATCCCAACCATAGCCCTCTCCCTCATACCTTCCCAGTCCCATGCTCCCTACCTCATCTCCTCCCTGTCCCTCTCTAAGTCCTCTGGTAGGGGAGCTCCTCCTCCCCTTCCATCTAGGTTTTCAGGTCTCATCAGGACTGGCTGCAATGTCCTCCTCTGTGACCTAGCAAGGCTACTCCTCCCTTGGGGGAGGGGAGACCAAAGAGCCTGTCACTGAGCTCATTTCAGAGAAAGTCCCTGTTCCAATTAATAGGGAAACCCCCCTGGATACTGAGCTGCCATGGGCTACACCTGTGCAGGGGTTCTAGATTATACCCATGCGTGGTTCTTGTTTGGAGAGTCAGTTTCAGAAAAGACCCCTGTGCCCAGATATATTTGGTCCTTGTGGCACTCCCATCCTCTCCAGATCTTACTGACACCCTTTCTTTCATAGGTTTCCTGGCACTCTGCCCAACGTTTGGTTATGAGTCTCAGCATCTGCTTTGATACACTGCTATGTAAAATCTTTCAGAGGCCCTCTATGGTAGGCTCTTATCCTGTTTCTTATTTTCTCCTACTTCCAATGTCCACCCAATTTATCTTTTAAGTGAGTATTGATCATCTTACCCCGTGTCCTCTTTCTCATTTATCTTCTTTAGGTGTACAGATTTTGGTATGTTTAATCTATCTTATAGGTCTAGTATACACTATATGAGTGAGTATATACCGTGTGTGTCTTTCTGCTTCTGAGATAACTCACTCAGGATGATCTTTTCTAGTTCCATCCATTTGCCTTCAAATTTCATGATCTCATTGTTTTCAATTGCTGAGTAGTATTCTATTGTGTGAAAGTACCACAATTTCTGTATCCATTTCTCAGTTGAGGGACATCTGGGTTGTTTCCAGTTTCTGGCTATTATGATTAAAGCTGTGACAAACATGGTTGAACAAATGTCCAACCAAAGGCTGTATACTTGAATATATTTTGGATATATGCCTAAAAGTGGTATAGCTGGATCTTGAGGAAGCACTATTCCTAATTGTCTGAGAAAGCACCAGATTGATTTCTAAAGTGGTTGTAAAAGTTTACATTCCCACAGCAATGGAGGAGGTTTCCTCTTTCTCCACAACCTCTCCAGCATGTGTTGGCACTTGAGTTTTTTATCTTAACCATTCTGATGGGTGTAAGGTGAAATCTCAGGGTCATTTTGATTTGCATTTCCCTGATGGCTAAGGATGCTGAACATTTCTTTAAGTGTTTCTCTGACATTCTATATTTCTCTACAGGGAATTCTCTGTTTAGCTCTATACACCAGTTTTTAATTGGATTGCTTGATTTGTTGCTTTTTAACTTCTTGAGTTTTTTATAAATTCTGGATATCAGCCCTCTGTTAGATATAGGGTTGGTAAAGATCCTTTCCCAATCTGCAGGCTGTCATTTTGTTCTGACAACAATTTAAGAAGCTTTTTAGTTTTGATTTAAGAAGCTTTTTAGTTTCATGACATCCCATTTATTGATAGTTGATCTTAGAGTCTGTGCTGTTGGTGTTCTGTTCAGGAAGTTGTCTCCTGTGCCAATGAGTTCTAGGCTCTTCCCCACTTTTTCTTCTAACTAATTTAGTGTGTCTGCTTTTACATTGAGGTCTTTATATCCACTTGGATTTTAGTTTGTGTAGGGTGATAAATATGTATCTATTTTCATTTTTCTGCATGTAGGCACACAGCACCATTTGTTGAATAAGCTATCTTTTTTCCATTGAATGATTTTTTTCTTCTTTGTCAAAAATCAAGTGCCCATAGGAGTGTGGGTTTATTTCTAGATCTTCTATTCGGTTCCATTGATCCACTGTTCTGTTTCTATGCCAATACCATGCAGTTTTTATTACTATTGCTCTGTAGTACAGCTTGAGGTCAGGGATGGAGATACCTCCAGATGATCTGTTGTACAGGATTGTTTTGGAAATTCTGGTTTTTTTTTCCATATGAAGTTGAGAATTTTTCTGTCAAAGTCTGAAAAGAATTGTGTTGGTATTTTGATGGGAATTGCATTGAATCTGTAGATTGCTTTTGGCAAAATGGTCATATTCACTATGTTAATTCAACTGATCCATGATCATGGGAGATCTTTCCATCTTCTGATATCTTCTTCAATTTCTTTCTTAAGAGACTTGAAGTTTTTTTTTTTTTTCCAAACAGGTCTTTCACTTGCTTGGTTAGAGCCACACCAAGGTACTTTAGGTTGTTAGTGGATATCGTGAAGGGTGTTGTTTCCCTAATTTCTTTTTCGGCCATTTTGTCTTTGGTATAAAGGAGGGCTTCTGGTTTTTGTTTGTTTGTTTGTTTTTAGAGTTAATTTTGTATCCAGCCAGTTTGCTGAAGGTGTTTATCAGCTGAAGGAGTTCTCTGGTTGAGTTTTGGGGGGTCACTCATGTATATTATCATTTAATCTGCAAATAGTGATACTTTGACTTCTTCCTTTCTGATTTGTATCCCTTTGATCTTCTTTAGCTGTCTTACTGCTCTAGGTAGGACTTCAAGTATAATTTTGAAGAGATATGGAGAGAGTGGGCAGCCTTGTCTTGACCCTGAGTTCAGTGGGATTGATTTAAGTTTCTGTCCATTGAGTTTAATGTTGTCTATAGGTTTGCTGTATATTGCCTTTACTAATTTTAGGTATGTGCCTTGTATCCTGATCTCTCCAAGACTTTAAACTTGAATGCGTGTTGGATTTTGTCAAATGATTTTATGGCACTAAGGAGATGATCATGTGGTTTTTATCCTTCAGTTTGTTTATATGGTGGATTACATTGATGGATTTCCATATATTGAACCACCCTTGCATGCCTGGGATGAAACCTACTTGGTCATGGTGGATGACATCTTTTATTTGTTCTTGGATTCAGTTTGCAAGTATTTTATTGAGTAGTTTTGCATCAATGTTCATAACAGAGAGAGAGAGGTCTGAAGTTCTCTTTTTTGTTGTTGTTAGCTCTTTCTGTGGTTTAGGTATCAAGGTGACTATGGCTTTATAGAATGAGTTTGGTAATGTCCCTTCTGTTTCTATTTTGGGGAATAGTTTGATGAGAATTGGAATTAGCTGTTCTCTGAAGGTCTGGTAGAATTCTGCACTGAAACCATCTGGCCCTGGGCTATTTTGGAAGGGAATCTTTTGATGAGTGCTTCTGTTTCTTTGGGGGATATTAGATGATTCAATCTTTCTACCTGATTTTTATCTAATTTTGGTAAGTGGAATCTATCAAGAAATTTGTCCATTTCAAATTTTGTGTCTTATAGGTTTTTGTAGTAAGACTTAATGATTGTTTGGATTTCCTCAGTGTCTATTGTTATGTCTCCCTTTTCATTTCCGATTTTGCTTATTTGGATAGTTTCTCTCTGCCTTTTAGTTCGATTGGCTAAGGGCTTGTCTATCTTGTTCATTTTCTCAAAGAGCCAGCTCTTGGTTTCATTGATTCTTTGAATAGTTTTATTTGTTTCTAATTGATTATTTTCTGCCCTGAGCTTGAATATTTCCAGCTGACACTCTTCTCAGGTGTGTCTGCTTCTTTTTTTCTCAGTCTTTCAGGTTAGCCATTAAGATGCTTGTATGCGATGTTTCAAATTTCTTCTTGAAGGCACTTAATGCTATGAACTTTCCTCTTAGCACTGCTTTCATTGTTTCCCATAAGTTTGGGGATGTTGTTCCCTCATTTTCATTGAATTCTATGAAGTTTAATTTCATTTTTTATTTTTTCCCTAACCCAGTTGTCATTGAGTAGTAAGTTGCTCTGTTTCCATATGTGTGTAGGGTTTTTGATACTTCTGTTGTTGTTGAGGTCCAGCTTTAGACCGTGGTGTTCAGATAAGATACAAGGGATTATTTCAGTGTTGTGGTATCTGCTGAGGCTTACTTTATGACTGATTATATGTTCTATTTCGGAGAAAGTTCCATGAAGTGCTGAAAAGAAGGTATACTCTTTTTTATTTGGGTGAAAAGTTCAGTAGACATCTATTAGGTCCATTTGATTTAGGGACTCTATAAGTGCCCTTATATCCCTGTTTAGCTTCTGTCTGGATGATCTGTCCCTTGGTGAGAGTGGAGTGTTGAAATCTCCCACTATTAAGGTATTAGGATAGATGTGTGATTTCAGCTTTAATAATGTTTCATTTGCAAATGTAAGTGGTCTTGTATTTGTGGCATAGATGTTCAAAATTGTGATGTCTTTCTGGTGGAGTTTTCCTTTGATGAGAATGAAGTGCCCCTCCTTATCTTTTTTGATTATTTTTAGTTGAAAGTCAATTTTATTAGATATTAGGATAGTTATCGCAGCTTGTTTTCTGTGTCCATTTACTTGAAAAACAGTTTTCCAGCCCTTTATTCTCAGGTAGTGTTTATCTTTGTTGCATAGGTGTGTTTCTTGGATGCAGAAGATTGTTGGATCCTGTTTCTGTAACCATTCTGTTAGTCTGTGTCTTTTTATTGGAGAGTTGAGTCCACTGGTGTTGATAGATGATAGTGACCAATGAACATTAGTTCCTATTATTGTGAAGTTGGTGGTCTTACTGTGATTTGTTGCTTGTTTTCTTTTAATTTTTGTTGGGAAATTATCTGTATCCTATGTTTTCTTGTGTATAGTTGTTTTCCTCGGATTGGAGTTTTCCTTCTAGTGTCTTCTGTAGGGCTGGTTTACTGTATAGATATTGCTTAAATTTAGGTTTGTCATGGAATATTTTGTTTTCTCCATCTATGTTGATTGAAAGTTGTGCTGGGTATAGTAGTCTGGGTTGGCATCTGTGTTCCCTTAAAGTCTGCATAACATTTGCCGAGGTCCTTCTGGCTTTCATAGTTTCTGATGAGAAGTCTGGTGTGATCTTGATAGGTCTACCTTTATATGTTACTTGGCTGTTTTCCCTTGCTGCCTTTAATATTTTTTCTTTGTTTTGTAGGTTTAATGTTTTGACTGTGATATGATGTGAGTAGTTTCTTTTCTGGTCTAGTCTATTTGGTGTTCTGTAGGCCTCTTGTATGTTTATAGACATCTCTTTCTTTAAGTTGGGAAAATCACTTCTATGATTTTCTTGAAGATATTTTCTGGACCTTGGAGCCTTGACTCTTCTTTTTTTTCAATTCCTATTATTCTTAGATTTCATCTTTTAATGGCAGCTTTGATTTCTTGGATATTTTGTGTTTGGGACTTTTCCAATTTTACTTTTTCTTTGAGAGAAGTATCAATTTCTGCAAGTGTTTTTTCAGCACCAGAGATTCTCTCTTCCATGTCTTGTATTCTGTTGGTGATGCTTATTTTGTGGTTCTTGATCTTTTCTCTAAGTTCTCCAGCTCCAGGGTTTTCTCTGTTTGTGTTTTCTTTTTTGATTCTAATTCTTTTTTTCATGCTTTGCACCATTTCCTTCATCTCTTTAAATGTGGATTCCTGTCTCTCTATGATGGTCTCAATTTTCTGCTTGTTCCCTCTCTATATGCCACTAAATGTGTCTCTACTTGTGCCTCTATTTGTTTGGCTATATTTGCCTGTGTTTCTTTAAGAGCTTTGTTCATTTCCTCTTTATTTGTTTCCATCTGTGTGGCAATTTCTTTGAGAGATTTTTTTCCCCTCTTTATGTGCCTCTAATAACTGGATAAGCATATCTTTAAAGTCATTTTTCTGTGTTTCCGATGGATTGGACTATCCACTGATTTTGCGGGTTGCTGGTGAAGGCATGATTTCCTGATTTTTGTTGAGTGAGTTCTTTCTCTGATCTCTGGCCATTTGCTTATCTGTAACCTTCACTGTTTGTCCCTGGATTTGCGGTTCAGACTGGTACCATCTTTCTCTGGTATCTGGAGAAATATTTAGTAAGATGAGATAGGTCCAGTGGTTTCAGCATGTGCTTTGGTGTTTCTTTTTTTTTCTTTTTTCTTTTTTTATATTTTTATTTTTTAATATTACTTACTTTATTAACATTGTATCCCTGCTGTATCCCCCTCCCTCACTCCCACCCAATTCCACCCTCCCTTTCTCATCTCCTCCCTGCCTCTTTCCAAGTCCACTGATAGGGGAGGACCTCCTCCCCTTTCATCCGACCATGGTTTATCAGGTATCTTCAGAACTGGCTACAAAGTCCTCCTCTGTGGCCTAGGAGGGCTGCTCCTCCCTCGGGGGTAGGGGGAGTGTCAAAGAGTTTGCCATTTAGTTCATGTCAGAAATAGGGTACTCACTTGAATACTGAGCTACCAAGGGTTACATCTGAGCAGAAGTTCTAGATTATATCCGTACATGGTCCTTCGTTGGAGAAACGGTCTCATAAAAGACCCCTGTGCCCAGATATATTTGGTCCTTGTGGAGCTTCTGTCCTCTCCAGATTATATTAACTCCCCTTTCTTTCTTATGATTCCCTTTCACTCTGCTGAAGGCTAGGTAGCCCTCTGTGGTAGGCTTCTGTCCTGTTACTTTTCAGCTGTACCTGTGGGAAGAAAGTCCGTGTGCACAGAAGGACAAATGCAGGCAAACGTATGTGGGAGCATGTGTGTGGAAATGTGTCTTGAGGGACAGGGTGCTAGAGAGTGTAGAGGCCTTTATTGTGAGGTAGGGGCACCTTGTAGGCACCAAAGGGCTTGCAGGCACTGAAGGTATCGCAAACACGTGATGATTGCAGGTGCAAATTCTCTGAGTACCTCGGTGGCCTACAGGCTACTGGTATTGGTCTTGAGTGAGCTCTAAGAGTTATTTGTCTAAACTTCACTAGTAGATCTGCAGAGCAAGGGCTTCAATGTCCCAAGAAACCCTCTGTTTCCCATACTGGATGTATGGATGGGAGGGATCTGATGGGAGGGATATGGCTGCTAGTCTAGAAACACCCTGGCTCTGAGGCTCTGTAGGCACTTGAAGGTGCATTCACTCTCTGGTAGGTCAAATCGTAATACGCAGTGTTCCTCCTGTTCTCTACTGACAGGTTTGGATTGCTGAGTCAAATGTGGCAGGTTGAGCTCAGTCAGCTCAGTGGTCCTGCAGCCATGGAACTAGGGAGTCTAGCTGTAGCCGTGGAACTGGGAGGCTGGTCCAGGTACCTGCTGGGAAGTCCTGGGGAGCCACAACTGTGGTCCATAGGTGGTCCGGCTCCTGGTGTACCTGGGTGTTTTTGTGGGTGTGCTGGATTTTGGTGGCTGTACAGCCTGTTGTCCGCCACTGAGGAATTGGGCAGTCCATACAGTCATTGGCTGGGCGGACCTATGGAGACGGTATGGTCGCTCTCAGATCCAGCACTGGGAAATATGGTACCTCGGATCTGGGACTCAGAAGGTGGGTACACTTGGCAGCCACAGCTGAGGAGCTAGGAGCCCGGCCTCTGCTGTCTCAGTCACCAGGCAGTGAGTTCTGTGTTGAGTCTCACTGGTGCTGTGGGTCGGCTTCTCCGAGGAGGATGGAGGCCTGAAAAAGAGAATTGCCCCTATCCTTTCCCAGAGAAATCCACAGCTGACCTGAATCTAAATGTACTCTACTCCTGTGATGTCCCCTCTCTTCAGGAAGCCTCATGCTGATTTTCTGGCTTCAGTTGCCCTTCCACTAACAAATTTCGGAGCTTCAGATCCCCTGTCTCTCAGATACATGCACGTTGGTCACCGCCATCTTGGATATAAAAGCAGGTATTTTTTTTTTTTTAAGTAGTGGCTCAATCAAATAAAGTAGTAAAAACTAAGAAGTGGATGTATGGAATTGATTACTGATTAAACTACCCAGAATGAAGAAGGGAATAAAAACTGATGTTAATTGAACTTGGAAGAAAAAGCAAATTTCAGCATGTATTTAGGGAAGATTCATTATAAAATAATACAGAACTGGGGGAATTAAGGGAGCGAAATTCAATCAGGATATAAAACGAATAAATAGTGAGGAAAAATAAATATTAAAAAAAGAATCAGAAAATGATGGCAAGGCAACATTCTGAGAAGTTGTATTTTAAAATGAAACAGAATTAATATAATCAAATTATAAACCAGGGCCACTGTCATGAAATAGACCATTAAATATGTGTGTGTGTGTGTGTGTGTGTGTATGTTTTTAATGTAAGTAAAGAGAAAAGTCAGATCTGTTAGAAAAGAACCAGAATTAGATTGACACAAACGAGGCCAGAAACTCATGGAAATTATGTCTTCAAAATGTTAACAGAAATAACAGACAATTGAAAATTAAATGCATGAATAACATATTATAGTTAAAAAAGAAAAGGTGAAATGGATGTGTTGAAGACTATGATGTTATACTGACAGAACTACAAAAGACTAACTTTTAGAAAATAGAAAATTGGTCCTGATGGAATAAATGTCTACATACCTTCTGAGGCAAAGAATCAATAAATGTACAAAGTCAGTAAAGAATTTAATATTGAAAACAGCTACCACCATACGAATAATACTGAAAATCTAGGGCTGTTAAAATTAGATAGAAAATAAGGTCTAATATCAAAAATATATAAAGAACTCAAGAAGTTAAAAAACAACAAATCAAGTATTCCAATTAAAAATGGGGTACAGAGCTAAACAGAGAATTCTCTGTAGAGAAATAAAGAATGGCAGAGAAACACTTAAAGAAATCCTCAACATCCTTAGTCATCAAAGAGATACAAATCAAACAACCCTGAGATTTCACCTTACACCCATCAGAATGGCTAAGATCAAAACTCAAGTGACAACACATGCTGGAGAGGATGTGGAGAAAGAGGAACCTTCCTCCATTGCTAGTGGGAATGTAAACTTGTACAACCACTTTGGAAATCAATCTGGCACTTTCTCAGACAATTAGGAATAGTGCTTCCTCAAGATCCAGCTGTACCACTTTTAGGCATATATCCAAAATATGCTCAAGTACAGAACAAGGATATTTGCTCAACCATGTTCGTAGCAGTTTTATTCATATTATCCAGAAGCTGGAAACAACCCAGATGTCCCTCAACGGAGGAATGGATACAGAAACTGTGGTACATTTATACAATGGAATACTACTCAGCAATTAAAAACAAGGAAATAATGAAATTTGCAGGTAAATGGTGGGATCTAGAAAAGATCATCCTGAGTGAGGTATCCCAGAAGCAGAAAGACACACACACAGTACAACTCACTTATAAGTGGATACTAGTTCTATAGTATAGGATAAACATACTAAAATCTGTATACCTAAAGAAGCTAAGCAAGAAGGAGGTTCCTGGGTAAGATGATCAACCCTCACTCAGAAAGACAAGCAGGAGGGACATTGGAAGAAGGAAAAAACAGGAAACAGGACAGGAGCCTACCACAGAGGACCTCTGAAAGACTCTACCCAGAAGTGTTTCAAAGCAGATGCTGAGACTCTTAACCAAACTTTGGGTAGAGTGCAAGGAATCTTATGAAAAAAGGGAGAGATGTTGGGACCTAGAGGGGTCAGGAGCTCAACAAGGAGAGCAACAGAACCAAAATATCTGGGCACAGTGGTGTTTTCTGAGATTGATACTCTAACCAGGGACCATTCATGGATATAAACTAGAACCCCTGCTTAGATGTAGCCCATGGCAGCTCAGTATCCAAGTGGCTTTCCTAGTAAGGGAAATAGGGGCTGTTTCTGATATGAACTCAGTGGCAGGCTCTTTGACCCCCATCCCCCTTAAGGGGGAAGCAGCCTTGCCAGGCCACAGAGGAGGACAAGGCAGACGGTCCTGATGAGACCTGATAAACTAGGGTCAGATGGAAGGGGAGGAGGATCTCCCCTATCAGTGGACTTGGAGAGGGGAATGGGAGGAGATAAGCAAGGGAGGGTGGCTTTGGGAGGGTGTGAGGGATGGGGTAACAGCTGGGATACAAAGTGAGTATACTTTAATTAATATAAAAAATAAAAATTTAGTTAAAAAATTGAAAATAATTAAAATAATGAAGGAAAATAAGGCAAGAGATCTAAGATTGATAAGAGGTAAAAATACTTTAGGTGTGTTTATTTTATAAGAGAAAACCAGCATCAAGTACTAGGTTGGTAACCAAGAACCACAATAGTGAGTTTATAATCTATAATTGTTTTATCAGTAGAAAAAAAACAAAAATAATTATTCCAATAGTAACTAAGCTAAAAGAATGACATGGTGTCTAGAGAGCTGTGGTCCAGAATCACAAAATCACCTTTAGGATGTCCATATCACACTATGATTTTGTGTGTCTAACAGTTCTAAGAAAAACTGAATAAATTCACTTGAATATATATTGTTTATTACAGATATTAAGGGCTGAGCATGGTGGCTCATACCTTTGAATACAGTCATGGGAAGACAGAAACAGGCGGATATCTGTGAATTTAAAGCCTGGTAAGTCTACATCATTTGTTTTAGGCTCAAGAAGGGTCTACACAATGAGACCCTGTGTCTGAAGGACAATATGGAAGAGGAGCCAGTGGACTTGGAGAGCGGCATGGGAGGAGATGAGGGTGGGAGGATGGAGTTAGGAGAGAATGAGAGAAGGGGCTACAGCTGTGATACAAAGTGAATAAACTGTAATTGATGTAAAAAAGTGAAAAAATTACCAAAATGCTTAATTAAATGAAATTATATATATGTGTGTATAATGCATGATATATATATATATATATATATATATATATATAGTGTTCCAAAGAAATGCTAACAAAATAATTCAGATATTAAACAAAAAGAAGTCAATATATTAATACAAAAATAACTTCATAGGCAAGAATTCTAAACTTTGATGCATGTAACTTCAAAATGTAAGGTTGTACCATATAATCATAATTTAAGTGTAAAAATTTCAATATGTGTAAATTCATGCATTCATTACATATAGACAAAATTCTAACAAGATTGTACCAATAATGAACAGATAATAGTAGACAATTTAGCAAACCACCTCAGGTCCCACAGATGAACTGTTGAAGGGTTGGACAGCTTTTTTCGAAGCAGTTCGGAAACCTGTGTGCTATATTGATCATGTTTTGAACCAAGAAAAAAAGATCAAATAATCTTCAAGGGCTCATATAACAGAGACCACAATTAAAATAAAAAAAGGTAAAGGGGCTGGAGAGATGTCTCAGGAGTTGAGAGTACTTCCAGGTGACGCAGCTTCAATTCCTAACAATCACATGAAGGCTCACAACTGCCTCTAACTCCAGTTCCAGAGGAAGTGACATTTTCACACCAACATATATGTGAGCAAAACACCAATGTGTGTAAAACTAGAACAAAAATCAAATAGAAAACAAAAATATCCCCTTTCCTACCTTTCCAAGTACATTTGGAAAAATGTAAATACCTGTCTCAATTATTTGTAGACCCATGAAAATAGCATTGTTGAGATCACTAAAGGATTAGAAGTGAAGCTGTGCTAAAAACATGTTTTCCTGTACTAGTTGTTTTCTTAGAAGCTGCTTATGTCTTCCTAAAACAAGTATGTCTCTCTGGATAGCTTTCTACCTGCCTTGTTAGTGATTGTTAGGCAGTTTTTCCACTTCAGTTCAGTATCACTGATAGGCACTACTACAATAGTAAGCATCTCAAAAAATAAAATAGATTTTTGCTTAATTATGCCTACTGCCCTTGTCAGCAGGGACAACTCTGTATTACTAGCCCAATGCTTCATTCATAGCACCAAGACTTTCCGATCTCAAGAAATCACCTGTTTCCCTCTGGATTTCCTTCTTCCTTGGGCTTTGTTGTTTGTTTTACTTCAAGTTTGTGTTTTGTTTCAATTTATGCATTAATGTCTCTGATTTCTAAACTGAAAGTAGCATTATTCCAAAAGTAGCAATTCTGATCTTTTAACTTCCTCACTTGTTTCTCTATTATGGGCAATTTCTTGGCCTCTACAAAGAAAATATTCTCCCATGTTATATATTTTGCATATACTGCTCCCTGTCAATTGAACAAAAAGACTTCTTGCCATTTGGAGAAAAGAATCTCAAAAGGTTTTGTGTTTCTTTCTCCTATAGAGAAATTTAATTTGGAAAACAATATTTGCATTATACTTTATGTTTTTTTGCATTAAGAACATCAGTTTTTTTATTTTCTTACTTTTCAAATATTTATATAAGTGTAGTAAAAATAAGAAAATTATATGCATTGCATAATTGAATCATGAACCTACAAGTTTTTGGAAAACAAATATTCATTTTACTATGTTATCACATAAATTACATATTATTATTCTTTGTTGTTTGTTGTTTCTTTTTTCTTTTGTTTTTCTTTTTTATTGATTACAGTTTATTCACTTTGTATCCCCCCATAAACCCCTCCCTCCTCCTCTCCCCATCCCACCTTCCCTCCCCCTTCTCGACACATGCCCTTCCCCAAGTCCGCTGATAGGGGAGCTCTTCCTTTCCTTCCTTCTGATCATAGTCTATCAGCTCTCATCAGGAGTGATTGCATTGCCTTCCTCTGTGGCCTGGCAAGGTTGCTCCTCCATCAGGGTGAGGTGATTAAACAGCAGGCCAATCAGTTCATGTCAGAGGCAGTCCCTGTTCCCATTATTATGGAACCCACTTGGATACTGAACTGCCATGGGCTACATCTGTGCAGGAGTTCTAGGTTTTCTCCTTGCATGGTAATTGGTTGGAGTATCAGTCTCAGGAAAGA
>CM053751.1:27053030-27078025 GCA_028658305.1 Pachyuromys duprasi
TTTCAGAGGCCCTCTGTGACAGGCTCCTAGCTTGTTTCCTTCTTCTGATGTCTATCTGCTTTGCCTTTCTGGCTGGGGATTGAGCATTTTAGCCAGAGTCTTCCCTCTTGATTAGTTTCTTTAGGTGTACAGATTTTAGTAGTTTTATCCTATTTTATATGTCTGTATGAGTGAGTATATAACATGTGTGTCTTTCTGCTTCTGGGATAGCTCACTCAGGATGATCCTTTCCAGTTCCCACCATTTACCTACAAATTTCATGATATCCTTGTTTTTTATTGCTGAGTAATATTCCATTGTGTAGATGTACTACAATTTCTGTTAAAACAGCTAATTCTTCATTTTCTTACTAATTCCACCCAGGGAATTGTCAAAAAGATATTTGATGGCCTTTGGGGAATATATAACTGTCATCCTCAGTTTAGGCATGAGGCACAGCTCTCTCCTATGTCATGCACACCAATTGACATCCCAAGGAATTTTGATTTAGCCCAGATTTACACATAAATTTCATCTACTTGTTAAAACACTCTGCACAAAAGACTGCAATAGGTGATATGAGAAACTCCAAATGGTTCACTGGAAAAGCCCAGGGAACAGATTCTCCTGCCTTTTCCCCAGCAATGTGGTAGTTTGAATGTGAATGTGCCCTATAGACACATATATGAAATATGTTGATTGCTTGGTCCTCAATTGGTGAAACTGTAAGGGAAAAATTAGGAAGTGTGGCCTTGTCAGTGGTGATGTGTCATGTGGGTGGGGGTTAGGCGTTGAGGTTTCAAATGCCCAAGCCATTCCAAGTTAATTCTCTCTCTCTTCCTCTCTCTTTCTCTCTCTCTCTCTTTCCCTCTCTTCTTGTTTCTCTGTCTCTCTGCCTCTTTCTGTCTCTCTGTCAGTCTCTCTCTGTGTATGTGTGTGTGTGTTTTCTGTTTGTGGATCTGGATACAAACAATGAGCTACTGCTTCAGCCTCAGCCGTGCCTGTCTATTGCCATGCTTCCTGCTATGATGGTCATAACCCTCTGAAACTGTTAGCAAGCCACCCTCTTATACAAATCAAAATAAGGTTTGCTTCCTAGTAATGTCTTATTACAGCGGTAGAAAAGAAACTAAGACAGTAGCTAGTACCAGGGAGTGGGGTTTGGCCCAGCAAACCTGCTAATGTATGGGTTTTCTTGTTGTTGTTTGTTTGTTAGTTTGTTTGTTTTTTGCGAAATCTGAAAGACTTTGGGACTTCAGACTTGAAAATCAATTTGACATTGTAAGCAGAGCTTAACACGCCCTCCTAATCAGAACTTGGAAGACAGTGCTGACAGTTATGTAGACTGTGATCAAAAGGTTTTCAAGGGACAGAATAATTGGCAATTTAAGAACTTATATTGTGATATTTTGGCAAAGATTTTGGATGCCTTTTGTCATTAACATAGGTATTTGTCTGAGGCTAAATTTAAAAGGAATGTGCTAATTTCTCTAGCAAAGGAAATTTCAAGGTAGCCTAATGCAGATTTTGGCATGTGATTATTAGGTCATGTGGTCATCACTCTTAGACACGTCAAAATTGAAAAAAGAACAAGTAGGTTAAAAAATATAAATGTACAATCTGAGGAAAGAACAGTACACTTGAACATTGGAATTAAGGTTTGTGATGAAAGAAAACATTAAAGGAAAGTCTCATTGGAAATGCCGTAAAGGAACTGGATCTGGGCAAGATCCCATCCAGCTAATCTTCCAACTTATAAAAATGACTAAGAAAAATTCTGCTTCAAAAAAAAAAGCAATAAACAAAATTTGTTGACAATGTAGTAGGACAGCCTACACTCCAAATGGGCCATTGAGTGGCATGTGGTCCATGTGACTGGAGCTCTCCAGTAGGGAAGAGTGGAGGGGTTATGGACTCTTCACACACTGCCAGGAACGCTGCTGAGGCTGTGTGTGTAGCAGGGGAGCACTGCCTGCAAGCCCAGCAAGGCAGTGTGTGAAGCTGCGAAATTGAAGACTGGGTTGCTTTGGAAATCCCAAGATGTTAGAGGTGCCAGAATTGTAAGATATCTGCAAAGGAAAGTTGCAGAGGGGCGTGAAACCAGACTGAAAGAGTGAAGTATGTTAGAGGCAACAAAGTCAAAAGTTTGGAGCTATCATAGCCCTTTGACAGAAGACATAAATTTGAAGTTTGGCCTGCCAGGGTTTGTCTCATTTTGGGCCAGATTTTCCTCACTATGTACCAATCCTCCCTTTTATATAGTAATGTATATTGTATGCCGCTGTACGTAAAAAATATAGTTTGCATTTTGCTTTTTATTTTTTATTAAAAGATTTGAACTATGAGAAGAAGCTTTGAACTTTGGACTTTAAGCAGTATAAAGACTGTACAAGACTATGTGGACAGTTGAATTTGGAGTAAATTTGTTTTATATTATGTTATGGACACAAGCCTGTGGAATGTTTTATTTTGAATCAGAAGGCCCCATTATAGTATCCTGTGTTTGGATACTTAGTTTCCGGTTAGCGGAACTATTTGGTAAAGTTAGGAGGTTTTGTCTTGTTGGAGGTGGTTGTAGCAGTGTTTAAGGTTTCAAAAGGCCCCATTCTGAGTCTTTCACACTCTCTTTTTCCTACTTGCAGATCAAGATATAAGCTCTTAGGTGTCTCTCTTGCCATGATTTTCATCCATTATTATGGATTATAACCTTCTAAAACTGGAAGCAAAAATTAAGTACTTTCTTGTATAAGTTGCCTTGAACATGATGTCATTTTTTTAAAGCAATAAAACAGTAACATAAGGTTTTTCTGGTTTGAATATTAGAGAAATTGAGTCATAGTATGTTCTTTATCTGGTTCCATTCGCTGAAGTACACATTGCTACAATTCATCACATTTTATGTAGTCATGATTTGATCATTCTTTTCTTACGTTTAATGTGTTTTGTTTCTTTTCTCCTTTTTTAAAAAAATTATTTATTTTATTAATTACACTCTATTCACTTTATTAACCCTTCCCTCCTCCCCTCTTAATCCCACCTTCCTTCCCCTTCTCCAGGCATGCCCTTTCCCAAGTCTACTGATAGGGGAGCTCTTCCTCGCCTCTCTGATCTTAGTTTATCAGCTCTCATCAGGAGTGGCTGCATTGTCTTCCTCTGTGGCCTGGCAAGGTTGCTCCCCCATCAGGGTGAGGTGATCAAAGAGCAGGCCAACCAGTTCATGTCAGAGGCAGTCTCCGTTCCCATTATTATGGAACCCACTTAGATACTGAACTGCCATGGGCTACATCTGTGCAGGAGTTCTAGGTTTTCTCCTTGCATGGTAATTGGTTGGAGTATCAGTCTCAGGAAAGATCCCAGATTTTTTGGTTCTGTTGCTCTCCTTGTGGGGCTCTTGTCCTCTCCCTACCTTACTATTTCCCACATCTTTTGTGAGATTCCATGCACTCTGCCCAACAGTTGGCCATAAGTCTCAGCATCTGCTTTGATATTCTGCAGGGCAGAGCCTTTCAGAGGCCCTCTGTGACAGGCTCCTAACTTGTTTCCTGTTTTCTGCTTCTGATGTCCATCTACTTTGCCTTTCTGGCTGGGGATTGAGCATTTTAGCCAGAGTCTTCCCTCTTGATTAGTTTCTTTAGGTGTACAGATTTTAGTAGGTTTATCCTATATTATATGTCTATATTAGTGAATATATACTGTGTGTGTCTTTTTGCTTCTGGAATAGCTAGCTTCCTTTCCAGTTCCCACCATTTACCTGCAAATTTCATGAAATCCTTGATTTTTATTGCTGAGTAATATTCTATTTTGTAGATGTACCAAAATTTCTGTATCCATTCCTCTGTTGAGGTGCATCTGGGTTGTTTCCAGCTTCTGGCTATTACAAATAAAGCTGCTACAAACATGGTTGAGCAAATGTCCTTGCTGTGTACTTGAGCCTCTTTTGGATATATGCCTAGGAGTGATATAGCTGGATCTTGAGGAAGTGCTATTCCTAGTTGTCTGAGAAAGTGCCAGATTGACTTCCAGAGTGGTTGTACAAGTTTACATTCCCACCAGCAGTGGAGGAGAGTTCCTCTTTCTCCACAACCTCTCCAGCACATTTTGTCACTTGAGTTTTTGATCTTAGCCATTCTGATGGGTGTGAGGTGAAATCTCAGGGTCATTTTGATTTGCATTTCCCTGATGGTTAATGACTTTGAGCATTTCTTTAAGTGTTTCTCTGCCATTCGACATTCCTCTGTCGAGAGTTCTCTGTTTAGCTCTGTTCCCCATTTTTTAATTGGATTACTTGATTTGTTGCTTTTCAACTTCTGTAGTTCTTTAAAATACTGGATATTAGCCCTCTGTCAGATACAGGGTTGGTGAAGATTCTTTCCCAAACTGTAGGCAGTCGTTTTGTTTTGATGATAGTGTCCCTCACTTTACAGAAGTTTTTCAGTTTCATGAGGTCCCATTTATTGATTGTTGCTCTTAGAGCCTGTGCTGTTGGTGTTCTGTTCAGGAAGTTGTCTCCTGTACCAATGAATTCAAGGCTCTTCCCCACTTTTCTTCTAACTGATTTAATGTGTCTGGATTTATGTTGAGCTCTTTGATCCACTTGGACTTTAGTTTTGTGCAGGGTGATAAGTATGGATCTATTTGTATTTTTCTACATGTAAACATCCAATTAGACTAGCACCATTTATTGAAGATACTATCTTTTTTCCATTGTATGGTTTTGGCATCTTTGTCAAAAATCAGGTGTGAGTTTATTTCAGGGTCTTCTACCTACCATTCTGTTTCTATGCCAGTACCATGCATTTTTTTTATTACTCTTGCTCTACAGTATAACTTGAGATCAGGATGGAGATATCTCCAGAAGATCTTTTATTGTGGAGGATTGTTTTAGCAATTCTGGGTTTCTTTTTATTCCATACGAAGTTGAGAAATTTTTTTTCAAGGTCTGTAAAGAATTGTGTTGGTAATTTGATGGGAATTGCATTGAATCTGTAGATTGCTTTCGGTAAGAGGGCCATTTTTACTATGTTAATCTTGCCAAGCCATGACCATGTGAGATCTTTCCATCTTCTGATATCTTCTTCTAATTCTTTCTTCAGAGACTTGAAATTTTTTTCATAAAAGTCATTCTTAATGTGTGACTATGGTACAAGTTATTCATTCAACATTTGAAACATAGCTATCTTTCAGTTTGTGGCTTTGCTATGTAGACATACTTATCCGTATACCCACTTATAAATGTGTCTCTCATCCGCATTAAGTGAAGCTTTTGTTTGCATCAGATAGAAACCATTACCACTAAGAAGTGCTGGAGCCCACAAGCAGAGTCAAACAGTTTCTGAGTAGGGGGTGAGAAGTGAAATAATTAAAGCAAGTCACACTACTCATGGGATCTGCTTGAGAAGGCTGTCAGTAAGACTGCAACCTGACTTTATTCCACAATTCCTTTTTTATAGGCAAAGCAAAATCAAGTCATATCAATACAAAAAAGAAGTTTGTGGAACTGCCAAACTTGTTTTCTAAAACTACCTCCCAATAGCAAATATGGTCCAAGGTCACACAAACAAGCTTTAAGGAACTTGATGAAACTTCTTTTCTCTGTCTCAAGGTGAAGGCCAGGATGACAACATGTTTTTTTTGATTAAAAAAAAAAAACTGCTTGCTGACAAACAAGCAGCTCTCCACAAAGAAGAACTGAACTTGGAGTCCTGAGTCTCTGGTGATGCACATAAAACAGAACCCTCCACCTATGGCTTGGGGAGGAAAGAGTGTAAGATCCAGGGCAAGAGGATGCCTTCTGTGTTTTTAATATGGCAGGGAAGAGGGACTCATGAGATTTCAGCAATGCTGTGGCCTGAACATGACCTGTACAATGATGACACTTCTTTACATGTCAGTGTGGATGGGAAAAAAATTTCATAAGGCTCTGTTCCCAGATGAAAACTTACATGAATCTAAAGGCTTCTGAGAGAGGGAGATAAGTTTTCCCCAGGAATAAACTCCCTGGTAGGTTATGCAATGGTAAGTTATCCAAAACCAAGTGCTTAGCTGTAAATACACATACATAAAAGCAACAATAAATGGACTGAGGAGAATATATATGTGTGTGTGTGTACATGTGTGTGTGTGTTAGTCTGTGTTGTATACAACAACAGTAACTAAAAAGAGGTCACAGATTTGTGAGGGAATGAGGTCATAGAAGGAGTTGATAGGGGAGAGATGGGTGGAAATAATGTACTTACAGTACTTATATATTAAACTCTCAAACAGATAAAATTGAATTACAAATGCATAGACCTTGTGTGCCATATTATGAGATATGAACACATTTGATGGGGACTATTTCTAGGTGTAGAATTACTAAACACAGAACAAGAAGACATTCAGTTTTAGTAGTTATTGCCAAACAATTTCCAAAGTAGATGTATTAAGTTATGTTCTCACTAACAATGTATTAAACACACTATAATTTTTAAAGAGCCAGTGCAGGTAATATATGCATACAATATACATATACATTATATGTATGTGTATGTGTGTATATAATGTATATATGTGTGTCTGTGTTGTGAAGCTTAAAGTGCACATCTTAAGCAACACTCTAGCTAGGAATGAAAAAGAGCACAGACTCTGTCTTATATCTTTCTAGTTATTAGATTTAAAAAATATGTTCTAAAGAGTTACTGTGCTGACTTTGTGGATCCCGAGGAGATAGTATCGGGTGCATAGAATGTGTTCCAATAAACCATGTGAAATAGTTTTTTGAAATTGTTGGTTTGTTCTCATGCTTTCTTGCAGCCAATTTCAGCACATAAACACAAGTGCTATAATCCTGTTGTGAAAACAATAACTGTAAGATTTTGATATGCTTGATTTTCTGTAAATGCTGCCTAATGCTGATGATCTGCACACTATAATGGGCTCTGTCACTATCCACAGTACTTCTGTTGCATTTCTTTTGGTGCCTTATGTTGGAGTACCTGTCTGCAATGGGGAAAGTTTCTTGTAAATAAAAACGTGGATTTTAGATTCCTTGAATAAGAAAACCCTGTGAATATGAAGGTAGTACAAGCATAATAGCAGTACTGATGCTGTTTTGACTTTTTCTGAGAATAGCTGGCATGTCTTGGTATCATATTCCTTTTGTGAAATGTTTAACACTGGAAACTTTTCCATTTTATGTAAATTAGAATTATAATCTTATAAACATGTTTCTATTTGTTGAATTCTGCCTTAAGAGTAATTAATAATACAACAAAGAATAATGTTTTTATATTAAACTGCAATGCATGCCTGTAAATTTGGGTTCTTACCAAGGAGGCAATGGGTAAAACCTCACTGTTCGTGAATTGAATGTAAAAGTGGAAAAACTCATAACAGAATTTTCGAATTTTAGAAAACAGTAGTCAGTAAATCATCCTCATCCCCACTCATTTTAGAGATAATGTACTGAATGCTACAAAATGAAATTACATTGAAAAACTCCAAGGGACTCAAACATGGAGGAAAATTGTGAATTTTCACTTTTTCAAATTAATTTGAATAGTTTTCATTTACTTAAATTGTGATGATTTATAGCTAACCCAATATTTCTAGAATGAAAACCATATCCTGGAGACTATACAGTATTGTTGGCAAGGGCATAATTCTATCTACTTGGTTCAGAGTTTACTTTTAACATTCAATATCTAAGTGGCTCTCAGCAATCTACTTAACTTCTTGGAGACCTAGTTCCCCATTTATGAAAATGTGATACCTATTTCAAGAGTATGTGAATATTAAAAGATATTATTTATGACACATTAGTTAACTCAGGGTCTAGACACAACATGATCTCCACAAATGGTAGCCTCTCTAAGGTGACTACCAATAATTCAAACAAAGAAGTCACATCATTCGTTCCTTTTAAAATGGACTACTTCAAACCTATGGTACAATTAAGTGAAATGGAACCAGGCTGAGGCACTTAAAGTTAATTTTGCCACTTTAAAGATCAGAATGTGTGCAAAATAGTAGGATATCCAGTTTTAGAATATATTGAAATAGAATAATGAAGTTAAAATACTAGGGCCAAATTTTCTAAATTGAATTGTTCTGATCTTGGAAAATAATTTACATTTTTTGGCTTTTACAATGGACTTTGTCTATCAGAATGTGTGTGTGTGTGTGTAATGTTATGGTGTAGTGTATATATTTGTCACAGACTAAGTCAACATGCAGATCATGTGCTTCATAATAACTGTTCTTAGGAATTTGCTGTTATAATTGTTCAACTGACATCAGATTGAGTACCCTCTAGAAATATTATTCTTTGTTACTACCTATGCAGGAGAAACACAGCAATGCAATCCCTGGAGAAATATAAAGGGCATTCACCACCTTAGCACTGAGTTCACATTCTCTAAGAAGCTGCTTGAAAAGAATGCCAATAGCTGCAGAAAAGTATTTGAAACCCTGGTCTCAAATTTTGCAAATTCTTGGAATTTAGATTCCTAAAACCATAGATAGGAGTGACAGAATGTATGGGGAAAACAAGTTAGAAACAACAAGTATTTTTTTCCCAGAAGCTGGGATTTTTGCATTTGGAGGGAAATTACTGCATGAGCACTTCAGCTGTGCAAATTGATATCATGGGTCCTATTAGACAGGAGGCATCTAAAAAGCTACAATTACAAGGAGAAACTAGTTTGGGCTATCATGGAAAACTTAATCTATGTAGCCAGAAGAATAATGCTTGTGTAAGATACATAGTTTCTATTTTCTGAAACAAACAAAACAAAAAAACAACAACAAAATTTGCTTTTCCAAGTATGGATTTGGATGTCTACACACTTCTAATTTGTTGTTGTTCTGCCTATGTATAGCATTTAGGAAAGGACCTTCACATTCCTTGTTAGTGTTCTGTTGAGACTATAGGGAAAGGAAGGATATGTCCATATTGAGTGGACCTTGCCAGTGTCACTCTGAGAAGGTAACAGGAAATAAATCCTTAGTCTGGACATAGGGAAGGGATGCCTTTATCTTTGCTCGGTTGACTTTCTTGGATCTTGTTATTGCTGAGTCTCTACCTATGTTTAGAGAGATACTTGGGAAAAAATAATCTTTCTTAAAGGAAGAAACAAAGAGACAATCTTTAATGTCAGCAACACTGTAGCCACATAGAACAACCACTTCTAGAAGCTGTGTGCACTGATTTGTACTCATGTTGCTTTCATTCCCTGCCCTTCATTCAGCACTTGTCAAAATCAAGGTTGTGACTCCTAACTGCCAACAAGGAAGGGACAGTGTGACCACTTTCAAAAACTGTTATGCGAGTTAAGCCAGCAAAGTCAAGGTGTTCGAATAGTTTGGAAACAGAATACTGTTGTTAGGGTGGAAGGACTGGCGTTCTAACAAAGACTAAATTAAACGTAAGAAACTTGCTAATATCCCTGGGTCCAACAAGACTAACTAACATGTGGACCCACCAGAAGTCATGATGTTGACAAAGGTATGTTAACAGAATAGAGTGGCAGTTCCACAGGTGGTGAGTATCAAGAAAACGTTGTTTCTAGTTATATAATTTCATTTATGTACACAAACAGTGAAAGCTTCATAAACACCTAATTATGTTTATTAATAAAGGAAGGGAACCTATCCCCAGCACTCACTTAAGTAGCAAAAACCAATAACAACCCAACAGCTAAGCAAGCAAAGATATCAATTACCCAGAAGTGATAAAAGGCTTATAAATACAGCTTTATTTATGTTTTCACAATAAATGCATTATCAAGTATTGTAGTATATTGAAAGAATGAACATTATTTTATTTATTTTTAATTTTTTTAGCATAAATATTTTTTTACTAAATTCTTTATTAATTATACTTTATTCACCTTATATACCCTTGTAGCTCCCTCCCTCCTCCCATCCCAATCCCTCCCTTCCTCCCCACTCTGCACCCGTGTCTCTCCCCAAGACCACCAATAGGGGAGGTCCTCCTTTCCCTTCCTCCAATCCCAGTCCGTCAGGTCTCATCAAGAGTGGCTGCATTGTCTTCCTCTGTGGCCCGCCAAAGCTGCTCCCCTCTCAGGGGGAGGTGATCAAAAAGCAGGCCAATCAGTTCATGTCAGAGACAGTCCCTATTCCCATTACTATGGAACCCACTTGGACACTGAACTGCCATGGACCACACCTGTGCAGGGGTCCTAGTCTACCTACATGCATGGTACCTGGTTGGACCATCAGTCTCAGGAAAGACCCCTGTGTTCAGACCACTTGTTTCTGTTGCTCTCCTTGTGGAGTTCCTGTCCTCTCCTGATCCCACTATTTCCCACTCTCCTCATAAGATTCCCTGCACTCTGTCCAAGTGTTGTCCATTAGTCTCAGCATCTGCTTCGATAGTCTGCAGAGCAGAGCCCTTCTGAGACCCTCTGTAGCAGACTCCTGACCCATTCCCTGCCCACTCCTTCTTCTGATGTCCATCGCCTTTGGCCCTCTAGATAGCGATTGGGCGTTTTAGCAAGAGTCCTCCCACTTGATTAGTTTCTTTAGATGTACAGATTTTAGTAGGTTCATCCTATAGTATATGTCTATATAAGTGAGTATATACCGTGTGTGTCTTTCTGTTTCTGGGATAGCTCACTCAGGATGATCCTTTCCAGTTCCCACCATTTACCCGCAAATGGTAAGAACCTTATTTTAAAAGTTTATATTTAGATGCGTGTGTATGAGCTAGTATGAGTGTGTGCAGCAACCCATGGAGACCAAAAGAATGCAATTAATTACTTGGAGCTCACATCATAGGAGGTTGTGGGCTTTGGGAACCAAACTTAGGTTCTTTGAAAGAGCTGAAATATCTCTCTAGGCCCAAAAATGGATCTTTTTATAAACCAGAATATGATGGCCAGGAAAATCAAGAATAATAGATTAAAATTTTTCTTTGTTTTAACACTGTTTCTTTTCCAATTATATGAGCTTTTTCATTTAATACATCTACTGCAATTTAAGGGCATCAGTTTCTAGAGACAAATGCTCTTCAGGGAAATCTTTTCATGAATATTTCTGTGCCTGTGAATGTTTCTGTAGAGAAACATTAATAATAGAAATTAGAAATTAAAGAATGGACCTCTCTCTATATAATATTATATTTAATAATATATTATATACAATATATATTATAGTGACTTACGAACTCTGGACCCACTGATATGTTGGCCAATGTAGCAATGTAGCAATGTTCAGTCCATAAAGCTGAATGTCTCAGCTTGTCTTCAATACACACAAGAATCTCACACAAGTAGGCCCTAATGCCAATGAATAATTGGATTTGCTAGAGGGCCAGAGGAAGCAGGGAAAGAGCAAAAGCTTCCTTCTCTCATGTTCTTATATAAGTTTCTATTAGAAAAGGTGACTCAGATTAGAGGTGTGTCATCCCAGCTCAAAGACCTGGATTAGAAGCAGATCTTCCCACATCAAATTAAACAAAAATCCCCTGCAGCTGTGCCAACATTTTGAGATTTTTAGTTAATTGCAGATGTAGTCAAGCTGGCAGCCAAGATGCCTATTAGCATCACCCAAAGGAAAGATTTCTGGGTGAACTTTTTCTTTTTTAATTTTAATTATTACGATTAGTACTCTCTCTCTCTTTACCTCTCTCCTTCTCCCTCTCCCCATTTCTGTGTGTGTGTGTGTAAACACATAGAAAATGAAAGGCAATTTTCTGGACTTAGTTCTCTCCTTCCACCTTTACATTGGTTCTGGGATGGAACTATGGTCTTCAGGCTTATATGGTAAGCAGTTTTCCTCTACTAAACGTCTTACTGGCCTTGGGTGGGTTTTCTCTCTCTTTCTATCCATTCTTCTGTGCTCCTTTCACTCTCAGTAAACAAACAAACAAACCACATATATACACACTTTGTGTCCTTTGCTGTGTTCCTTCCAGTTTCAGGAGGCTTTTGTACTGAGCAAGAATAAAATGCAAGGTTTTTCTTTTTATTAATGAGCTGCGGTCATAATTTTGACTGTAAGGTAAAATGTCAGCTTGCTGGCCAGAACTGGTCAGAATGAAATTTGGTGCCTCATGAAATTTCATGACACTGTCTCCCATCTTCCCAACTAAAGTTAAAACAGTCCTAAATATTATAAATTGAAGAAAGCAGTAACATAAAGAAGTAAACTGAAAATAAGGCTTCATACATTTCACCCTGTGATAAAAACACAAACCTAACAGCTGATAGAATTAGAATGTGGGGCATTTGTTTTTCAAGAGATACTTGGGCTTTATTTGCAGATAATTAGCATAAAATCTTCAGTAGGTACGATTCATTTTTCAAATACAGCAAGTTTTATCACTTAATATTCACAACAAGACTCCTACACTATAGAAATAGAGTCTCTAGAGAGTAACAGGGAAATGAAAGCACACATTGATGCAAGGCAGGCTGCTATGCAGTTAATACTCTTCAGAATTCAGGATTCCGTTAGCCTGGGAGCTTATACCTTGAACTGAAAGTAATGATGGTCATTTCTGGGTGCAAAAAGGTCAGGACTTCAAGATTCATCTTCTTAGTCTAGCAATACCTTCATTCCAGTAACTATTCCAGGTCTCCAGTCTGGGCTTTGGATCTGACACCTGCCCTCAGCCTCCCAGTTTCTTCAACAACATTAACCTTTCCTTTTCCCATTACCTTCTGTTTCCTAGGCCCATTTTCTGCCATCTTGGTGTCTTTCTAGGGCACTCTGGCACTACAGCAAACAAACTTAATTATATTTTGTTACTTTTAAATAAACCCTGGAGGACTGCGAAAAAGCACTTGGTTAAAAAAACAAAACACAAAACAAAGAAAAAAAACAAGCAAACAAAAACCACGAGCAATCTTTAGAACTGAATCCATAGAATAGTGTTTCCACTCACTTTTTAAAAAAGTGTGTCACTTCATGGTGGTTCAAGGTTAAAGATACTAGATACTCATTGCTTACCAAGTCTGAGGATCTGAGGTCAAATCTTGGGAACTACATCATGGAAAGAGAGAACAAACTTCCGAATGGGGTCATCTGACCTCCACGGCCTCCCACACTAATGAAATAAATAAATGCATTTTTAAAGATTTCTTATTTTTCTTCTTGGATATATTATATACTGTCTTCTTTGGACATCTGTTTCATACCACCTCTTCTATCCCATATTACTTCTCTTTCTTACCAAAACAAAATATTCTGATATGGGGTGGAAAATTTTTGTGGCAGAAACAGGCAGGCTCTAGAATTGTATCCAATAATAAAGTAAATATATGACTTATCTACGCTTATTAATTTGTGAACTCTTACCACATCTCCTTTATTCAGCTATGATGAAAAGCTTTAAGACAGTTCACAACTGAACAGAGAAGCAAACTTGTTGGAAGACCCTGCTATTAAGGCTGCAGTCTACCATATCCAGATAGCTCTCCACGCTCAGTGCAAAATGGAGGACTATCTTTTCCAGTGGGTCTTCCTCGTCTCTGCCTGACCTTATCTGGAGAGCATGGCTAGGCACAGATGCCTGATCTTGCTTGGAGGATGACTCTGCACAGAGCCTCCTGAAAGCACTTTGTGACTCAGTACACAAGTCTTGTTCTTTCCCAGGCCCATTTGATAATTAGCTGCTAGGTTATGACCAATCAGTCCTTCTTGTCCATATCTCTAAGAACATTTATATACCTCACCTGTAACACAATGAAATGAGATGCCTCTCTGATGCTGACACCTGGAAGTCTTTTCCGTAATACTTGCAGCCATCCAAACCCTAGACATCACTTCTGCTCCCTTTGTTCTCATGGGCTGGTGGCCAACAGCCCCTGGGGAAAGGGAGGACTACATAAACTAAGCATATAAAATTCTGAGTTACTGGAAATCCTCACCTGTACTATAAGCCTGAGAGGTTAGTTTTAAAAAACATTGGTCATACATGTATTGCAAACTTGGGTCTGAATTTTCCAAATATGAAAAGATGGTATAAACAGGATTATTCTCAACAGCAAAATTCTCCACATAAGCTTTGCTAATGAAAACCAGAATTGTCTTTATCAATAAAACATGTTAGACTATCCATAGTGGGTGGCTCATTTATCGGTATGGCTTCTTTACTGTTTATTTCACTTCAACAAGGCTGCTGCTGCAGCTGAAGTGTAAGCCAGAGAGTCAATTTGCATTCTGTGGAGTAACAATTTAATACAGAAACATACAATTTATTTAAATGCTCCATAGCCTGGCATGCAAGAAGAAGTGACTCTGCCCAGGAATGCTCACTGAAGAGACCACAGCTTTCTAAATTTCAATATATCTTCTTGTCACTTCAACTCAGCTAGCTCGAATATTCCAGGCTTGAAAGAAATTAGATCTACTGGGAAATCAAGCCTTTAGACCTCACTGAGATGAAAGATTCAATACTTTGCTTTTCCCCCAACCCCTTAATATTTCTCTGAGAATCAGAAGAAATAATATTAAAATCACTGCAGTGTTTTGAATTCTAGGTATTATTTATAGTCACCAAAGCAATATAATAAGTTAGAAATTGTAAACAAAATAGGTATATTGGTTTTTATTCAGGTTATTGCACAAATAATTGCCACCCTTTGCACAAATGTTCAAGAGTTATTGAGATATATGTACCAGAGACAGAAAACATAAATACTCAAATATAAACTTCATTGATGGTAGAGATGAATAGGAAAGGTAGACTGAAAATATGACCACATCAGTTCCTGTATGTATATCACATTTAAACCATTCAGCCTTCCACCCCTTTCCATCTAAGGAATTTCTGCTTTTCTTAAATTTATTTTTTATTAATTATAGTTTATTCATGTTGTATCCCAGCTGTAGCCTTCTCCCTCTTCCTCTCCTAATCCCACCCTCCCTTCCTTATCTCCTTCCATGCTCCTCCCCAAGTCCGCTGATAGGGGAGTTCCTCTTCCCCTTCACTCTGACCCTAGTCTATCAGGTCTCAACAGGACTGGCTGCATTGTCTTCCTCTGTGCCATGGTAAGGCTACTCCCCCTCAGGGAGAAGTGATCAAAGAGCCAGCCACTGAGTTCGTTTCATAGACAGTCCCTGTTCCCCTTACTAGGAACCCACTTGGAGACTGAGCTGCCATAGGCTACATCTGTGCAGAGGTTCTAGGTTATCTCCACGAATGGTACTTTGTTGATTATCAGATTCAGAAAAGATCCCTTTGCCCCAATGTTTTGGTTCTGTTGCTCTCCTTGTGGATCTCCTGTCCCCTCCAGTTCTTTCTCTCTCCTCCTTCTTTCATTAGATTCTCTGCACTCTACCCAAAGTTTGGCTATGAGTCTCAGCATCTGCTTTGATGCCCTGCTGGGTAGAGTCTTTCCCAGAGGCACTCTGTGTTAGACACCTGTCATCTTCCCTGTTTTATCCCTCTTCCGATGTCCATCACATTTGCCTTTCTGAATGTGGATTGATCATCTTACCCAGGAGCAATTCCTGCTTTAATAAATCTCATACCTCTGTTGTATGGGAATATAACTGAAGCTTCTTTAATCTCTTCAAACTGTATAACTTTCTTTTTTTGTATTCCTTATAAGTTTTTAATAAAAGCAACATGTCTTTGTCAATGTTCTATTGCCGTGAAGAGATACAATGGAGACCATGGCAACTCTTATAAAAGAAAAGATTTAATTGGGGCTGGGTTCAGAGGTTTAGTCCAGTGTTGTCATGGTAGGAAGCATGGCATCATACAGGAAGACATGGTTCTAGAGAAGAACATAGAGTACTATGTGTAGATTTGCAGGCAAAACAAATAGAGAGACACTGAATCTGCCTTGAGTGTTTGAAACTTAAAGCCCACTCCTGTGACACACTTCCTCCAGCAAAGCCACACCTCCTAACTGCCACATCTTGTTACCAGGTATTTAAATCCATGGGCCTATGAGAACCATTTCTATTCAAACATCTATACAACATGATGTGCTGAATATATTCTGTGGTACAAAGTCCTTACATATCATGATCTAAAGGTGTGAGAAGAGAGAAACACTGTACATCCTGTAATTAGGTCTAAGCCTTTTGAAGAGCCTGTGTCCCTGGGTAGTGAGTTGCAGTAGCACTTTCCATCTCCTCAGACCTCCCCCCCCCCATCACGCCAACCCCAGTTAGACAGTTCAGGGCACGAATAGCTTCTTTCCTTCACAGGGAAAGATGGCTCTAAGTGACAGTGGAAAATTCCCTTTCCCCATAGGGAAAGATGTGTGGAAGTTGAGGTGAATATTTTCTTTCGATTGCAGGAATGGCTGAATAGATATGGAAGTGGGCATTCCTTATCTTATTTACATAGAATCTTGATTTATTAAATATTTACTTTATGTTTATTTTTGAGAATTTCATGTAACAGCACTGTAGTTTTCCACCCCACACTCTTCCCCACTCCACCTCTTTCCATATCTTCTTACTCCCTCTAAACTTCATGATCTCTTCTTTATTATTAGTGTTTGTGTGTATGTATGTGTGTGTGTGAGAGAGAATGAGAGGAAGATGGGGAAACAGGGAAACAGACAATGAGACAGAGACACAGAGAGAGAGAGTAAAAATAGAACATATTGAGCCCATGCAGTGCTGCTCATATATAAATCTGTTGTTTAGAGATGTCTACCTGAGATTGGCCAAACATATCAGGGAAAGAATGATTCTTTATCAATAATCATTAATTGCCTGTAGCTCTTTATCTAGGAGTGAGACCTTGTGAGATTTCTCCCATTTACATTAGGGTGTCAACTCTTATTATCATTTTGTTGGTGGTGTTTAAGTGAGCATCTTGTTAAGATTTCAAGGATCCAATTTATTTTGTTTGTTTGTTTTTTTATAATACACTACCTTGCAGCAGATATCCTTACCTTTGGATCTGACAATCTTTATAACCACTTTCAGTGGTGTTCTCTGTACAAAGTATAGGTAGGTACAATTCATTTAGTTATTTTTCTACATTTGACAAGTTATGGGTCTTTGTAATGGTCCCTTTCTGCTGCATAAAGAAGATTCTTAGATGAAGTGTAAAAGCTGCATTTATCTATGGATATATGAATAGTATTTTGAATGTAGCTGACAATCATGCTGGTTTAGGAATTTGTAATAGTAGATTCTTCTTTAGAGTTTATGGTGTGAACAGCACAGGTAGTTGGCCAGTTCTACAGTAACAGGCAAAGACTTCCTCCATCCAATTGACCCTGAATAAATGAGGGTTTATGGCCCCTCCCCACTCCCAATCAGGTCATGCTATCAAGCCAGTTTCTCATAGCAAAACAAAATGTTCCAGCACTTTTGCTTTCCATACCTATCCTTCAAAGAAAAGGGTTTGATAGTTTATTTGTGTGTGTATTTTGCATTACTTTTGCTATTTATTGTAAAAACCTTGTAAAGTTCTTAGAGGTAAAACTCAAAAGCTGGACCCTACCTCCCCAAACTGAATATCTGGAAAATTTTAACTCTCATTCATTCTCAGAAATTACAAACTGTTTTCCTGATCCAAAACTAGTTCCTGAAGAGGGTTCCACTAATGGGTTTTTTTGTTCTGGGAAGTAGTTATTTATTTTTATTTTTATTTTTTTTTAAACAAATCTCCTCGTTTCACTTGCCAATTTGGAGGGAGACAGTTTGCCCTGTGATCTCATTCTTCTGATGAATGCCAGAAGAATTCTTTATTCTTCAGTTTGTTTGGGATTTGACTTCTTTTTTTAGAATGAATTGGCAATGCCTAATATCCTTACATGCCAACTCTGGAACTGAAATTCACAATAGTTTTTAATTCTTAATGTTCCCTCTTGGACAGCTTCAAGAACATCTGGTGTCATTCTAGTGCTACTCCAATGGAAACTCAGAGATATCAAACATGCTTTGGAACAATTTTATGTAGTTTACATGTGAGATAAAAAAACAAACAAACAACCCCCCCCCCCATTATGTCCTCTCTATGTTTTCCCAACATAGAATAACCGCAGAGGAAAGGCAGGTAACTATTTTCACCCTAGAGTGTTTGTAGCGATAACAATAGAACTCTAAGAGAGCAAGAGAATGAGTGACATTTTTGTTTGATATCTACATTTAAGATGATCTGTCTTATTCAAATGCAAAAAATTCAGGAGGATTACAAGCAAGGAGTCGGTTATGCTTCCCAGGCAAGAGATTCTTTTGTCTTTATGAAAGTGCAACTCACCTGAGGAGAGGACTCTTTTTTCTTTGCTTTCAGGGCAGTCCACACTTTAGATATTCCCAGACCTACAAGATGACTGCATTGGACATGAGCTTATCTACTGAGCACAGCTTTAAGAACCGTGTACATGGGAAAGCTCTCGACAAAAAGAACTACTGTTTATGGATAAACCTTAAATTAGATTAGTTTTAAGTCGAGATTGAAACAGGTTCTTCAATTTAAGATGTTCTTCAATTTAACCGATTGTTAGCAGAAGAACTTACTTATGACTTTTCCTGTTACTTGGGGAGAATTATGAAAGAAAAATTAGTGCATGTTGAAAGAGGGATGTTGATGGTAAGAAAAAGGATGAGAGCTCCAAGAAGGCAGCAGCCAGGGTATTCCATTTCTAAAGGGCAGAAGATCCCAAACTCCAAAACTGGTGAGTGGATGGGCGACTGAAGCCAGAGCATGGAACTTTGATGGTTCCCAGGCTAGAGGGGACAGCCCATGAGTTGCGACAGATTGGATTCAGGCCCCACTCCGACATCTGGGGTAGGGGGGAACACTTCAAGTGGGAAACTATGGACCCCCTGCATTCCCAGCTGTACCTTCCCTTGCTTAGCTTGCTCTAACTGCCAAACAGGGGACCCAAGTCTTAAAGTAAAAACATTGTAGACACTCTGAGCCAGTGAGTTCGGGGGGGCTCTCTGCACTTTGCACACCCACCTGCCAGTGAGTGCAGGAGGACACTCTGCACTTTCCAGACATATCTGTGAGTGAGTGCTTCTGCAAGACAGTTCGCACAGAGCCCCAGATCGGGGTCCAGCGCACTAGCAGCCAGACATGGAGCCCTCCCACCTCCTGTGAGCAATATAGGAATCTCTGGGACAGTGTTCTCAACATTGAAGCCCCTGTTCTGTGGATCTACCAGTTGAATCCAGCCAAACAATTCCTAGAACCAAGACAGTCCAGCTCAAGCAGATCTGAGCAATTGGATCACAATACCAAGACAGGCCTGTGGGCCACTGGGCCATTCAGGGCATCTGTGCATGTGCAATGCACATGCGAAATGCACCAGCATCCCCACCTGCACTTAACCCTCCTCCCTTATACTTCACCCTCCCAGGCAGACACACCTCCATGCATACTCCTGCGCTTGCACACTTGGGCCTGTAATATTCCTACCTTAGCTGCATCTGAAACACCATTACCCACTCTCTAACAGGTGGACTTCTCTCATCTTCCTGAAGAATACTCCAGACTCCAGAGACAGACAGACTCACTCTGCAGTACAGACTCCAGCAACAAATACCAAAGGCTACTGACCATCAGATGGCTAGAGGCAACCGTAAGAACATCCAACAAAAATCAGGACACCATGGCTTCATCAGCAACGCACAATATCAATGGTTATTTTAATTCATCAGAAATGCAGGAAAATGATTTTAAAGCTATGCTTATCGAGTTATTAGCGGCACATTAAGAGGAAACGAACAAAGCTCTCAAAGAAATACAAGCAAATATAGCCACACAAATAGAGGCGCATGAAGAGGAAACAAAAAAAAGATGCCATCATGGAAAGATAGGAATCCACAGTCAAACAGATGAAAGTATTGTGTAAGGCATAAAAACAGAATTAGAATCAATAAAGAAAACAAAAACAGAGAAAACTCTGGAGCTGGAGAACTTAGAGAAAAGATCAGGAACCACAAAGGTAAGCATCACCAATAGAATACAAAAGATGGAAGAGAGAATCTAAGGCGATGATGATACAATTGCAGAAATTGATACATCTCTCAAAGATGTATTGGGAAAAGCCCCAAACACAAACATCCAAGAAATCAAGGATGCCATGAAGAGTTGAAATCTAAGAATAATAGGAATAGATGAAAAAGAAGATTCCATGCTCCAAGGTCCAGAAAATATTTTCAAGAATATCATAGAGGAAAATTTTCCAAACATAAAGAGATGTCCTTAAACATACAGGAGGCTTACAATACACCAAGTAGACTAGACCAGAGAAGAAACTCCTCATGTCACTTAGTAGTCAAAACACTAAATATACAGAACAAAGATAAAAATATTAAAAGCAGCAAGGGAAATAGGACAAGTAACATACAAAGGTAGACCTATCAAAATCATGCCACCCTTTTTAACACAACCATGAAAACTAGAAGGGCACGGGCAGATGTCATGCAGACTCTAAGAGAACACAGATGTCAAACCAGACTACTATACTGAGCAAAACTTTCAATCAACATAGATAGAGAAAAGAAAATAATCTGTGACAAAACTAAACTTAAACAATATCTAACCCAGCCATACAGAACATACTAGAAGGAAAACTACAATTTAGCTAAATCAGCTAAACCCAAGAAAACTCAGTAAATAGATAACCTCACAACAAAAAAAATCAAAACCAAACAAGCACACAAACACATTATTACCACCAATTACACAATAAAAAGAACTAGCATTCATTGGTGACTATTATCTGTCAGCATCAGTGGACTCAAATCTTCAATAAAAAGACACAGACTAACAGAATTGTTGCAGAAACAAGATCCAACATTCTTCTGCATCCAAGAAACACACCTTTGCAACAATGACAGACACTACCTCAGAGTAAAGGGCTGGAAAAGGGGTTTTCAAGCCAATGGACCAGAAAACAAGCTAGAGGCACTATCCTAATATCTAATAAAATAGACTTTCAAACAATATTAATCAAAAAAGATGAGGGATACTTCATTCTCATCAAAGGAAAAATCTACCAGTAGGACATCACAATCCTGAACATCTATGCTCCAAATACAAGAACACCTACATTTGTAAATGAAACATTCTCAAAGATCAAATCACATATCAATCCCAACACCTTACTAGTGGGAGACTTCAACACTCCACTATCACCAAGGGACAGATCATCAAGACAGAAGCTAAATAGGGAACTATTGACACTAACAGAGGTCCTAAGTCAAATGGACCTAATAGATGTCTACAAAACTTTTCACCCAAACTCAAAAGATTATAACTTCTTCTCAGCAACCCATGAAATCTCCAAAATTGACCATATAGTCAGACACAAAGCAAGCCTTAGTGGATACAAGAAAACTGAAACAATCCCTGTATCCTATCAGGCCACCACGGCCTAAAACAAGACATCATCAACAACAGAAATAACAAAACGCCTATACATGCATGGAAACGAAACAACTCTCTACTCAACAACAGCTGGCTGGAGCAGGGAATAAATTTAAAAAAAAAAGAAATTAGAGACTTCCAAAAATTCAATGAAAATGAAGGCACAACTTACTCAAATTTATGGGACACAATGCGACACTGCTTATTGCTAAAAGGAAAGTTCATAGCACTTCAGAATGAAGTTTGAGACATCTCATACAGGCAACTTAATGGCACATCTGAAAGCCCTAGGAAAAAAAAGAAGCAGACACATACAAGAGGAGTATACAGTTGGAAATAATCAAATTCAAGGCTGAAATCAATAAATTAGGAAGAAATAAAAGAATTCAATGAACCAATAAAACCAAGAGTTGTTTCTTAGAAAAAATCAACAAGTACCCAAACTGACTAAAAGGCATGGAGAAGCTATCCAAATCAGCAAAATGAGAAACAAAAAGGGTGACATAACAACAGACACTGTGGAAATTCAAAAAAATCATTAGGTCTTACTTCAGAAGTCTATATGCCACAAAATTTGAAAATCTAAATGAAATGGAAATAGAAATTTTCTTGATAGATTCCATTTATTAAAGCTAAACCAAGATCAGGTAAATAGATTAAACAGTCCTATATCCTGCAGGGAAAAAGATACAGTCATCAAAAGTGTTGAATCCAGAAAAGCCCAGGGCCTGACTGTTTCAGCACAGAATTCTACCAGACCTTCAAAGAAGAGCTAACTCTAATACTTTCCCACCAATTAGAGTTCTAATACTCTCTCACCTATTCCACAAAATAGAAATAGAAGGAGCATTACAAAACTCATTCTATGAGCCCACTGTAACCTTGATACCTAAACCACACAAAGACTCAACAACAAAGGAGAATTTCAGATATATCTCTTTTATGAACATTGACATAGAGACACTCAATAAAATACTCGAAAATCAAACCCAAGAATACATAAAAGTTATACACCATGACCAAGTAGGCTTCATCCCAGGCATGCAAGGGTGGTTCAATATACAGAAATCCATCAATGTAATCTACCATATTAAAAAAAAAACAACAACAAAACCAGAAGGAAAAAAACAACATATTATCGTCTTCTTAGATGTCAAAAAAGTATTTGACAAAATCCAACACCTGTTCCTGTGTAAAGTTTTACAGAGATCAGGGATATAAGGCACATACCTAAACATAGTGAAGACAGTATACAGCAAGACTATAGCCAACATCAAACTAAACAGAGAAAAACTTAAATCAACCCCACTAAAATCAGGAACAAGGCAAGGCTGCCCACTCTCTCAGTATCTCTACAACATGGTACTTGAAGTCCTAGCTAGAGCAATAAGATAACTAAAGGAGATAAAAGGAATATACATTAAAAAGGAAGAAGTCAAAGTATCACTATTTGCAGATAATATGATAGTCTACATGAGTGACCCCCAAAATTCTACCAGAGAACGACTTCAGTTGATAAATGCCTTCAGTGAGTGGCTGGCTACAAAACTAACTTAAAAAAAAATCAGTAGCCCTCATATAAATAACAACAAAAAAGGGGAGCTGAGAAAGAAATTAGGGAAACCAGACCCTTTACAATAGCCACAAATAACATGAAGTATCTTGGTGTGACACCAACCAAGCAAGTGAAAGACCTGCATGTAAAAACCTTCAAGTCTCTCCTTCTTCTGATATCCATCCTCTTTGCCTTTCTGGATAGGGACTGAGCATTTTAGCCAGAGTCCTCCCTCTTGATTAGTTTTTTTAGGTGTACAGATTTTAGTAGGTTTATCCTATATTATGTGTCTATATGAGTGAGTAAATACCATGTATGTCTTTCTGCTTCTGGGATAGCTTACTCAGTATGATCCTTTCCAGTTCTCACCATTTACCTGCAAATTTAATGATATCCTTGTTTTTTATTGCTGAGTAATATTCAGGGAACAATTTAGGAGCCTGCCACAGAGGCCTCTGAAAGTCTCTGCCCTGCAGACTATCAAAGCAGATGCTGAGACTTATGGCCAACCTTTGGGCAGAGTGTTGGGAATCTTATGAAAGAAGTGGGAAATAGTAAGATCTGGAGAGGACAGGAATTCCGCAAATAGAGCAACAGAACCAAAAAATCTGAGCACAGGGGTATTTCCTGAGATTGATACTCCAACCAAGTACCATGCATGGAGATAACCTAGGACTCCTGCACAGATGTAGCCCATGGCAGTTCAGTGTCCAAGTGGGTTCTATAGTAATGGGAACAGGGACTGTCTCTGACATGAACTGATTGGCCTGCTCTTTAATCACCTCCCCCTGAGGGGGGAGCAGCCTTGGAGGGCCACACAGGAAAAAATGCAGCAATTCCTGATGAGACCTAATAGACTCTGATCAGAAGAAAGGAAAAGAAACCCTCTCTTATCAGTGAACTTAGGGAGGGACTTGTGTGCAGAAGGGGGAGGAAGGGAGCGATTAGGTGGGGGGACAGAGGGAACTACAGGGGGGATACAAAGTGAATAAAATGTAATTAATAAAGAATTTAAATAAAAAATTAAAAAACCCTTCAAGACTCTAAGAAAGAAATTAAAGGATATATCAGATGATGGAGAGATCTCCCATACTCATTAATCAATAGGATTAACATTGTGCAAATTGCTATCCTACCAAAAACAAACTACAGATTCAATGCAATTCCCATCAAAATACCAACACAAGTCTTTACAGAACTTGAAAGAACAATTCTCAATTTCATATGGAAAAACAAAACCAAACAAAACAGAATTTATAAACCAACTCTGTACAATAACAGATTATCTGGAGGTATCTCCATCCCTGATCTCAAGCTGTACTACAGAGCAATAGTAATAAAAACTGCATGGTACTGGCATAGAAACAGAACAGTCAATCAATGGAATTGAACAGAAGACCAAGAAATAAACCCACACATGTATGGATAGTTGATTTTTGACAAAGAAGCCAAAACCATACAATGGAAAAAAGATAGCATCTTCAACAAATGGTGCTGGTGTAATTGGATGTCTACATGTAGAAAATGTAATTAGATCCATATTTATCAGCCAGCACAAAAATAAATTCCAAGTAGATCAAAGAGCTCAATATACCAGACACACTAAATCAGAAGAAAAATTGGGTAAGAGCCTTGAATTCATTGGTACATGAGGCAACTTTCTGAACAGAACACCAACAGCACAGACTCTAAGATCAACAATCAATAAATGGGGCCTCATGAAACTGAAAAGCTTCTGTAAAGCAAAGAGCACTGTCATCAGAACAAAATGTCAGTCTACAGATTGGGAAAGGATCTTCACCAACCCTGTATCTCACAGAAAGCTAATATCCAGTATATATAAAGAACTTAAGAAGTTAAACACCAACAAACCAATTAACCAAATTTAAAAATGGGGTACAGAGTTTCTCTCCATTGAGTTTGATGTTAGCTATAGGCTTGCTGTATATTGCCTTTACTACGTTTAGGTATGTGCCTTGTATCCCTAGTCTCTCCAGGACTTTAAACATAAATGGGTGTTGGATTTTGTCAAATGCTTTTTCGGCATCTAGGGAGATGATCATGTGGTTTTTCTCCTTCAGTTTGTTTATATGGTGGATCACATTGATGGATTTGCGTATATTGAACCACCCTTGCATGCCTGGGATGAAGCCTACTTGG
>CM053751.1:27078525-27094393 GCA_028658305.1 Pachyuromys duprasi
GCCCTGAGGAGACATGATAAGTTGGGGTTGGATGGAAGGGAAGGAGGTCCTCCCCTGTTGGTGGACTTGGAGGGGGCGGGGAAGAAGGAGATGAGGGAGGGAGTGGGAGGGTGGGAGGGAATGGGGGAGGGGGCTACGCCTGGGATTCAAAGTACCCAACCTGTGATTGAGATAAAAATAAATAAATTAAAAAAAAAATGGGGTACAGAGCTAAACAGAGAATTCTCAATAGAGGAATATGGAATGGCAGAGAAACACTTAAAGAAGTGTTTTGCATCCTTAGTCATTAGGGAAATGCAAATCAAAACAACTCTGAGATTTCACTTTACACCCATCAGAATGGCTAAGATCAAAAACTCAAATATGACAACACATCCCGGAAAAGATGTGGAAAAAGTTGAACCCTACTCCATTGCTGGTGGGAATGTAAACATGAAAACCACTTTGTAAATCAGTCTGGCGCTTTCATAGACAATTAGGAATAGTGCTACCTCTAGATCCAGCTATCCACTGCTAGGCATATATCCAAAACATCAAGACATTTGCTCAAGCATGTTCATAGCACCTCTATTCGTAATACCCAGAAGGTATAAACAACCTAGATGTCCCTTAGTTGAGGAATGGACACAGAGATTGTGGTACATTTACACAATGGAATACTACTCAGCAATTAAAAACAAGGAAATCATGAAATTTGCAGGCAAATGGATGGAACTAGAAAAGATCATCCTGGGTGAGGTATCCCAGAAGCAGAAAGACACACACAGTATATACTTACTCATAAGTGATATTAGCCATATAATATAGGATAAACATATTAAAATCTATGCTCCTAAAGAAGCTATACAACAAGGAAGATCCTAGGGAAGATGCTCAATTCTCATTCAGAAGGACAAATATTATGGACATTGGAAGCAGGAGAAGAGAGGGAACAGGACAGGAGCCTACCACAGCAGGCCTCTGAACAACTATCTTGTTCAAGGTATCGAAGTAGAGACTGAGACTCATAGCCAAACTTTCGGCAGTGTGCAGGTAATCTTATGAAAGTAGAGGGAGATAGACCTGGAGGAAACAGGAGCTCCAGAATGATACCAACAGAGTCAAAAAACAAAACAAACAAATAATAAACTGAGCTCTGGGATCCCTGCAGAGACTGAAAACCCAAACCAAGGACAATGCATAGAGAGAACCTAAAACCCTTGTTCAGATGTAGCCCATAGACTAGGTCTTCAAGTGGGTTCCCCAATAAGGGGATTAGGAGCTGTCTTGGCATGAACTCAATGACAGGCTCTCTGATCACCTCCCCCTCTGTGTGCAGCCTTGCCTGGCCACAGAGGAAGACAATGCACCCAGTCCTAATGAGAAGTGATAGGTTAAGGTTAAATAGATGGGGAGGAGGCCCTCCCCTATCAGTGTTCTAGGGGAGGGACATAGGGTGAGAAGAGGGAGGGAGGGCAATATTGGGAGGAGATGAGCAAGGGTGACGCAGCTGGGATACAAATTGAATAAGTTGTAATAATTGGCAATAATAAAAAAATTTTTAAAATAGACAAAAAGCATGTAGGCGAAAGATCTAAACACAATTGGATCTTGCTAAAATTCGAACATACCCTATCCATAAAACATACCTTTTCTGGTTATTGGGCTCTTTTGCGACACCTATGTTTGTCCACTGTTTATTTCATTGAATATTTAGTCTATTTTAAGGATAGAGCACCAGAATGCGAGTATGATAATAACCCTACAGCTATATTTTCCATTTGTCTGTTTTATTTTTATTTTGTTTCAAACTCAGGCAGGAAAATGGAATCCACATTATGCATTGCCCTTTCCAACATCATTAATAATATTTTAACTGAAAAAGTAATACATAATATGGTAGAAATAAATAATTCTGTGGCCTATACAGTGAAAAGTTATACTTCTTGCTTTCAATTATAATCTGTCTTCTCAGAGTAAACAACTATTGCTGGAATATTTAAGAAATATTCTATGAATAATCAAGTGTATACATGATTATTCTCTGTAAATTATTTCTTAACATTGCTTATTTTACTTAAATATACATGCAGATAACCAATGTATATGTATACATACATATTTATGGTCTGTTTCATTTCTTAACAATATAAAAACCCCCAACTTTTACTGTACCAATACATTCAACCAGTACACTATTATTTCTGTTCTTTTCTTGCTGAGATCTTGTTTCACTAGTATCCTCTATATATTTGTATAGAGCCCTAGAAATTGATATGTCACATTAAAAGGTATAATGAGAATAATAGAGTATATTACACTGTCAAATCGTTCTTTACAGATAACATCTACCAGCAGCATTTGTGAATTCCAACTTGTGCCTTTATCAATAATGCATCATTTCAAACCCTTTGGTTTGTAAAATATCACTGTTTCAAAAGTGTATACTTGAAAATAGAAACAACTACCTCCATAATATAGTATTTTCATTTTGACATAAAAAGCAAAAATATACATCAAAGCACAGTTTCTTTGAAGACTTGATGCTATAAGCTTAACAAAAAAGGTGTGTGTGTGTGTATGTGTGCGTGTGTGCGTAAATTTTTTACTGACAATGTCATTCGTCATGGTAATCAGAACATGCCTTTGGGTTCTTTTGAAAAGAACACTCTTGGATACAACACGTTGTTATTTTTATTTCTAGTTTGTACAACCCCATTTGCAAAGAGCATGTAGTTGGTCATATTTTGTGGGAAGAAAATGACAATGAGGCATAGCTAAAGGTCACGTATTCTAATAAACCATCCTCTAATTCTACTTTTACTTTTAGCATGCCTCTTTGTAGGCTGTGTTCTGATTAGCACAAAGATCGTCTAATCTTTTAAGTTCATTAAGTTCTAAGTCATTTTAAGTTCAAATGATTCTTTATCCGATATATTTCTTTGTCCAGAATGAAAAGCAGTTGAGTTTTTATAAGCTTTTAGAAGGAGACCTTCTGCTCAGTGGCTAAGTCTAGCATGCATGAAAAACTACAAAAAATTGTGTGGATGGTATTGTCATGAGAATCAGAAGTTCAAGGTCATCCTTAGCTATGTTGTGAGTTCAAGGCGATTATCCTGAGACACTGTCTCAAAAAAAGAAAAAAGAAAAAAGAAAAAATGGAGGGAGAGGGAGAAAGTAAGAGCGAGTGAGAGAGAGATAAATCAGGAAAGTACTTATGATTTCAAGATGGAAGTTTGAGTCTATTTTATTAGAGGCTCTTGAGTTATCATTAGAAAGTTTATCAGAGAATGGACATAGAATTCTGTTTTTTAGAATTACAACTTAGTGGATACCTGCTTTTTCAAACAACTGGTCTTTGTCTCTTCTGTTTTACTAGATCTTGTGCTTCAGTGCTCTGAACATCACTCAAACATCTTAAACACACTTCTCCTCAACTGATCATAGTGCAGGTCATCGGCCCTGGCTCCAGTCACTACCGCTTTCCCGCCTTCATAGTGTCGAGTATGACTGAATTTCTGCTGAGGTGATTTTCAAAGATTCACCTATGTATTCGCATCATACGAAAAAAAATGTTGGATGGCCTCCTCGTGGGATTTCTTGAAGTAAGGTATGGCACGCATTTTATATAACTTGAAAGCTGTCTACACACTAAACTTTATGTGCCATTTTTGAGAAATACTATACACTCTATGAGTGAACATTATTTTTTTTCTAGTTTGATAAGTCAGCATACAAAATCATTGATAAGAATGCTTTGGCAAGATCTTAAAGATGAATTTTTCTAACTCATCATCTGGCCTAAATGAATTTATGTTGATGGACTCATTGAAAGAATTTAAATAAAGGTATTTGCAAACTATAACTTTTAGCAAATCATGAATTAGTAATCAGTGATAGTTCCTCCAATACATTTCACAGGATTTCACCCCCTTCTAATGTAGAGGAAATGGAAGTAGAAAATTAATTAATTTAAAACTTTCCAGTATCCAAGAGGGCTCCATAGGAATGGAGACAGGGACTGTCTCTGACAGGAACTGATTGGCCTGCTCTTTGATCACCCCCCGCCCGCCCGAGGTGGGGAGCAGCCTTACCAGGCCACAGAGGAAGACAATGCAGCCAGTCCTGATGAGACCTGATAGACTAGGATCAGAGGGAAGGGAAGGAGGACCTCCCTTATCAGTGGACTGAGAGAGGGACATAGGTGGGAAGGAGGGATGGTGGGATTGGGAGGTGGGAAGGAGGTACAGGGGGGATACAAAATGAATAAACTGTAATTAATAAAAATAAAAAATAAAAAAAACTTTCCATATATATATAAAAAATATAGTAAAAAAAATATGGCTTTGTGCCTCCAGCTTAGACTAGGAAATCCTACTTTGTACAGAGAAGATCTTCCTGCTTCCGTTGGTAGCCCCCTCTCTGCAGCTCGTCCTCTTGCAGAAGCAACTACTGTCTTGAATTTTGGAGTTATTCCCATTTATCTCTCCAGCCTCCAGAGACTGTGCAGTAAAGTTGTGGTTCTTTAAAATCAATGACCTCCTTTTTTCATGCTTTACCCAGTCAGTTAGAACTAACTCTTTATGTTCAAACCTGTTCATGTTTTAGATTCATGTATATTGATATGTTTGGTTCTAGCTTATTAAGCAAGAACTTCGAAAATATTTCTCTGAGATGTTGGTAATAAAAATAATAACCTGATTCTATGATCCAGGAGCTGAATTATATAATTTCTGTATTAATTTATTTAACGGTTATAATACAAGGGGGCATATGTCATTATTTTTATGTTGCTGTTGAAGTTCAAAGCTTTTATTACCTCCACAAAGTAATAGCCACTGAATTACAGGACTCCAGCTTTGATGTTTTAATTTCTACCCAGCTCTCTCACTATTATATTGCAGTGCCTATTGTTAGAGAACTCCAGCTTTTTTTTTTCATATACTTCATTTTTAAAAATTCACCCTCTAACCTCCTGACCATAGGCAAGGCGTAGCACATCTCACCTGAGCAGGATCCACCATAGTATTGTAGTATTGCAGTCCCAGGAAAACCACTTGCTCCCTACCGCTCATTACAGGGGTAATTACATTTGCTGTTCCTGCACTGTGTAGCAACTGGAAAGGCTGTCCATAGAAAATAATAACTGCTCTATAAATCCGCACACTCTTGCTTAAAACCTAGGCCAAATCTCTATCTGACATGACTGAAAAGATGCTGTACAAAAATATATCAGGGCTTCACAGCCAACTAATGGTCTAATTGTTAAGTAAAATTGCTGTGTTTTACAATAACTCCCTTCACAGACTATCCATTAAAGAGCAGCCTCTGCCTCCCTCTTGACTCTTTCATTAGTACAATACGCCCACATTAGTACTCAATTATAAACAGACCCCATCCGAATTTACATTGCTTTCCAAATTACATACACAGACTGATTACTGTTTCTTAAAAGAACAGAAGCTTTGTGCGTACTGTCTATTACTTTCCTTTCCCAGTCTGGTGGGTTTTTGGAGTCAGCCCTTTTGAAAATATGCTACCTGCATCCTCTTTTAACTCAGTCTTCAGAAACTAGCCTTGGTACGTGATGGTACATGTTTCTATTTGGAGTAGGGGATAGGAATAACAGAACATAAAGACATGTACTCTACTTTCTAGATATGTATTTTCTTATTTCCTTTCTTCTCATTGTTTTCCTCACTTATGTTAAGCATCTCCATGACCTAGTGCTTTAGTAACATGGTTCTTCTCTACCTCTGATTATCTTTTGACCTCTCCAGCTAGTCTTGACATGTGCATCTCTTTAACATTCCAGTGCGGGTGCGTCCCAGTGTGCCAGCATCCGTTCAGCCTAAGGGTGTTTTATCCCTGGTGACTCTTCACCGTCTCCTATAGAATTTTCTGAAAAAGGCAAGGTGCTTCTGTCTCACTGCAGTAGAGACACAGATATTCAGTACTCCAGACTATCTTATGTTTCCCCAGAACTCTGATTGGAAATCAGAATCAGGAAAGAACTAACCAGCCTGTGAGTAATTTGACTCTTCAGGAAAAAATAGCTGAACTTTGGGCCAAGGCACCTTGTGCTGAATTCTAAAGATAAGATCCCTTTAATTTCCCCTGCTTACCTGTTCGATATCACTGGAGTAACTGGGCTTCCCTACCATGCAGCTGTGCTTCCTTTTGCCCCTGAAGGTGTTAATCATTTGCTGTGTTTTCCAATAGAAATCACATGTTCATTTTCTTCTCAATGCTAAGGCAATCATTCTTATTTGCTAAGAAGGTTCATGTTCAAAGGGGTAAATGGCATCAACATGATTTACTCAAAAATATTTCAGTGGTTTTCTTCGCATTCAGTATGTGATCTAAATTTTTATTCGGAGTTTACATCACTCTGCTCTATATGCCCTGGGCATACCTCTCTCCCTTTTCTCATTTAGTATAAAACTTCTCTCTCCTATAACAGGATGCAACTGTACTGTTGTTCTTTGGAGATCTTAGACTCACCAAGCTCACTCCCCCTGAAAGGTTCTTTTTCTAGATCTCCAAATGACTGAGTACTTGTCAAACTTATATAATCATAGTACAAATTTGAGCTGTTTATTTCCTGTTTTTTTTCATGTCATTGAATAAACTCTCCACAAATACTTGTTGCCTTAATGAGTTAAAAATGGCCAGCATGTTTAGTTTCTCTATACTGTTTTTTTCCTGTTCACTGGTCTAAAGGTTTTTGGTGGAAAAAGTTAGCCTTCAGTCTTCTAAGCATGGCTTGGCATCTCCGTCTGACCCTGCACTCCGCTCAATTTTTCAGCACTCTTCTATTGAGTAGTTCAATCCACCTGTGCATCGTTTAGCTTTGAAAGGAGAAGCATGCCCCATTTTAAACAGCTTTCTTAATACATGGATGACAGTGGTTATCTCTGGAAGAGAACACACTGGAGCTTTGATAATGAAGGAGCATGGGTTTTTCCTTCACTGTGAACTTCTCAGTCACATTTGCATGCCTTTTAAAAAGTGGTTAGTGTGTATTCATGAGGCAGACAAGGATATTTGCTTTCTGTTATTGTGCTTAAAGTTGTCAATCAACAGTTTTCAACTGGTCAATTTTTTTTTTTAATTCAAGAGATGTATTGAAAAATATCTACGAGCCTGAGACACCCCCTGCTCCCCTTACTAGGGAACCCATTTGGAGACTGAGTCTATGGGCTACATCTGAGCAGGGTTTTAGGTCATTTCCATGCATGGTCCTTGGTTGAGGTATCAGTCTCTACAGGGCCCCCAGAGTTGTTTTTATTTTTATTTGGCTCACTTGGCCTTCTTTTAGAGCTCCTGTCCCCTCCAGATCTTTCTATCTCCCTCTTTTTTCATAAAATTCCATGCATTCTGACCAAAGTTTGGCTATGAGTCTCACCCTCAGCTTCAATACTTTGATCAGTAGAATCTTTCAGGAGCCATCTGTGGTAGGCTCCTGTCCTGTTCCCTATCTTCCACAGCCTCCGATGTCTATTGTATTTGCTCATCTGAATGAGAATTGAGCATTTTTCCTGTGACTGGCTCTCTGATCACCTCCCCCTGAGGGGAGGGGTGCAGCCTTGCCAGGCCACAGAGGAAGACATTGGAACCAGTCCAGATGAGACCTGATAGGCTAGGGTCAGATAAAAGGTCCTCCCTTATCAGTGGACTAGGGGAGGGGTATATGGGAAGAAGAGGGAGGAATGGTGGGATTCAGAGGAGATGAGGGAGTGACCCACAGCAGGGATACAAAGTGAATAAATTATAATAAATAATTTAAAAATAATAAGAAAATATAAGTAAAACACGTTTTTGGTTGTTTCTAGTATAACACATCTATTAAGATTACTCAGAGTTGGAAACAAGTAAACACAATGAAAATCTCTTCCTTTCTCAGCTTATGGTATATCTATCTTTATCCTTACATGTCTAAGCTTGGAAAATAGTGTCTCTATAAGTTTTTACCTCTTCATCTGAAGTCTCAGATCTGAGAATAAAGCTGATCAAAATGGCTGTAAACTGTGCATAGTATTTTAGGAACATTACTACTGACATAATAAATTCCCTCATTGCTGTGGGATAATGGTTTTGGTCCAGCCCAAAATAGAATTGGCCTTTTCTTTCCTATTTCTTTGTCAACAGCTATTTTTGCAAGGTTTTCATTACTTCTTAATTGTTTAAACTTCCTATCTTCATTTTTCTTATTAAGGGCTGATTTTACAAATGAGTTCATTATCTCTACCATTTTAGACTCATCATTAATTTCATGCTCCTCATTTATTAGTGGGCTTATTTCTCTCTGGTATTTGCAGTATTTGTGAAATGTCGTTTTTTTGAGTCTCTTATGATAGTTTTATTGCATTATTTTTATGCTGCTGGTATCTTTCTTATGTTTAATTGATGCATATCCATTTTATTCCAAATAGCAAGATTTCCCCCACTGACTTTAATATAAGGTGTTCAAAAGACATCTATGTTTACCCTTTGTATTTGCACACCTCATTCTTCAAACACACTTTAAATCTGCTCTAGTCTATTTAAAATATCAAGAGAAGCAGCACTGTCAGAAAGAATTGAGACAATTCCTCATCTTGTAAATGCATTACTGTATACAATAAATTTCTTAACCCTTAATTAGTGAAGAGATTCATGATACTTTTATCTGTTAGGCTGATAGTAGCTCATTATTCAACAATGTCCTTGGTCAGGACTCTTAGCAAAGAAGGGAACAGAACTTCTCTTGCTAAACTTGGAGACATTCTAGATAAAATGGACCTGGTAACTCTAAATAGGCCCAAAATATCAAAAGCCTGGACTAAGCCATGGCTACTTCTGAGTGACATCAAACAAATCTCTTGCCCTTTCTTTCAAATAAAATCACCATCTTCATTTTGATTCTTCTCCAGTTCTTTGAAACATGGACATGGCAGTCGGGGGAGAGAAAGACATATGTTTTTATGCAGGGCTAAAGAACGTATGCTGAAAAACAAACAAAACAAAAAAAACCCTACTTTGCCTACAGTGATACAATAAAACATTCAGTTAGAAAATAGGAGGGTTTGGATTTTAGTACAGTCTTTGCTGTTATTGTTTGTTTTTCTATTATTTTTCTGTTGGCAATTGAGATTTCTCATTTGTAAATGTGGATGCTGAGCTGGGTAATAATAGTTCAGTATCCTGGTACCTTTTAAGTGTTCTGTCATTCTCAAAACTGAGAAGCTATCATGTTAATAGTAGTTGTTGGATTCCTCTGTCCACTTTTATTTCCTCCTTGGAATTCTAAAGGAGCTTGGCCATTCCTCATACTTTTCATGTAGTAACTGACAAAATCAAGGCCTGAAGGACATACAAGTTTGGAGATACTGCTGAAGGCATCTTTTGCCTAATCCTTGGCTAATTTTGTTTTCGTTCATACTTCTTAGTGTTGAACTTCTAAGTCAAGGTACTGACCTTGAGCTGGTATTCATCACATCTTGTATCCACATCAATGGGGTTTGCTGTGACACATGCCTTTAGCATTTCTTCAGATGAATCAGCTTATTTCCTTGGCTCTAATCATTACTTTGTTATGTGGAAAGGAGCTACTCATCATAGCTATACATCGATACAAACCGCACTCCTCACTGAGCCACTTTTGGTTTTGAAGGTGCTGCAGAAAATTCTTTATTCCAAATTTTGCCCTTGGGGAAAATTCTCTCTAAGCCATAGCTTCACCATTTTTAAACGGATAACTCACTTCATCAAAGCTGCTATGAAAATCAAATTTCTGTGAAATTTCTTTCTAAAATACCTATAAGCAAATGTTTGAAGTAATCACTGTCATAATTCCAAGCCTGTTCTTCTAATGGATCTGTTTTGATTTGGATTTGAAGACCTCTCCAAAGAAGGCCTGTTTATTGAAGGCTTGACCTCTCAACTTCTTGGTGCTTCTGAAAAACAAAACAAAACAAAGGGTCATAAAGGCAACCCTCATCAATGGATTAAAACATTCATAGCTGAATGAGCTGCAAGGGCATGGGGTCTAGGTGGAGGATATGTATTACAGGAATATAGCTTTGAGAGGTTTATCTTGTTTACAAGTCCTTCTGAGTTGTGAGGTGGTAAGCAGTCTATGTAATCACCCTCTTTCCTGCCTCTGTCTCTAAGAAATGGAGCCAGTGAACTGTGGACTGAAATCTCTGAAACCATGGGAAAATGCATCTTCCCATCATCACCTGTTTAGTGTAATTTTCACAGTAGCAAAAATTAATGCAATGTACCTCACATCTTTCCTACTTATTGAAATCATTTGTCTGATATTTTAATACCTGAAAGAACTCACTGTTTCTTCAAGTATCAACTCAAAAATGACAGCCTACAGAGAGACTTTTCCCTTCTCCTAGCAAGAGAGAGCCATGTTCCTACTATTGTTTCTTGGAGATTTGTACATACTTCTATAGGTACCTCATAATACACTTTGCACATGTCTTGTGTGACCATATTGGACTTTTGCAGTTTCATTTAATTCTGGCACAATCGTAAGATATGAATAGATTTATTGTATTCATTGTTTTGATGGAGAAATAGTGATGAACATATTGTTGAGAATCAAGGAAAGATATGATGACGTTTCATCTTAACTTTCAAAAACATCTTCACAAGGACTTGGCAAAACTCCAGACTAAGCTTCCCTTTTTCCCACTATCTTGGTTGAATGGTGAAGGGTTTTCCTGCTCTGCATCTTTTGATGTTTTACCTTTCACTCTTCTACCATTTAAAGTGTTTGGTTCCTTCTCAGGAAGTAGGTCAGCACATTCAATACTAGTCATATTAAAACCTTCACTGTTACTGTCTAGAATGTCTTAAAGTTTATATTCAATTTTGATATGTTTTCTTTTATTTCCAATGAAGTTTGTCTTCTTATTTATGAAATCTTTTCCTTTGTGTCTCTATATTTTGATATTTCTGCTCTCTAATTTAGCTCAGCATAGTATGTAGATATGTCTCTAATCTCTACTATAATAGGAAATTTGCAGTCTTCTAGGTTTCTGGTGAAGCGAATGCAGCTTCTAGTTTGATACTAATCTTTAAAAAGAAGCCCTTTTCACAGAAGTCTGAGTTGTTGTGAAGCTTCTCACGTGGTGATGTGGAATTCTGAAATAGCTTTCATTTTACCTCTTAGTCCCAACTTGAGCCATAGAAAGTTGAACTATTAAACAGTTTTATGTCTACTGAGTCAAGGATCTACCTATATATTAATACTTTTATACCCCAAATTATAAAACACTGAGATGTGCCTATGTTTAATGCCAAGCTTCTACAAAACAAAGCATCCTCAGTGTTTCCTTAAGTGTTAGAATGCTCCTAAGGACTGCTTTACCAAGAAAGAATAAGAATAGCAGTTATGGAAAAAGTACAGCATAAATTTTGATCAAGTAATAATAAGTGAATAATGCAATCTCAGCTATTTATCTGGAATAAATTCTCAGGTGGGGATGAAATACTACATTAATGAACCTATATATATATATATATATATAATGAAATAAAAACTTTATATATGTGTATATAATTATCTGTGTGAGTATACACACACATATATAGACTTTTTACATTCTTTTTGAAATTTTTATATTTTTAAATAATTTATTTACCTTATATTCTGATTGTAGCTCCCTCCCTCATCTCTTCACAGTCCCTCCCTTCCTCTTCCCCACTATTTCCCTCCCCACAGAAAGAAGGAGCTCTCTCTCCTCCCCTACCGTCTGAACCCAGGCTATCAAGTTTCATCAGGACTGCTTGCCTCCTTTTCTTCTGTGGGCTGGCAAGGCTGCTCCATCAGGGGGAAGTGATCAACAATCAGGCAACAGAGTCCATGTCAGAGACAGACCCTGCTCCCCTTACTAGGTGACCCATGTGGAGACTGAACTTCCTATTGGCTACAGCTGAGCAGCAGTAATAGAACCTCTCTATGCATGGTCCTTGGTTGTTGCATTAGTCTCTGTAGGCTTGGACCCAGATTTGTTGGCATTTTTTGTCTCCTTGAGGAGCTCCTGTCCCCTTTGGCTGCTTCTATCATCCCAATCTTAGATAAGACTCCCTGCACTCTGCCCACAGTTTAGCAGTGAATCTCAGCATCTGTATCAATCCCCTGCTGGGTTGAGTTTTTCAGAGGACATCTATTGTAGGTGCCAATCCACTTCCCTCTGTTAAATGGCCTCCAGTGACTATTCTATTTTCCCTTCTGAATGAAAATTAAACATCTTCCTTACAGCCTTCCTTGTTATTTAGCTTCTTTGAGTCTATGGATTTTAGTATGGTTATCCTGTATTACATAGCTAATATCCATTTATAAGTGAGTATATGCCATGCAGGTCTTTCTGCTTCTGTGTTACCTTACTCAGGAAGATCTTTTCTAGTTCCATCCATTTGCCTGCAAACTTCATGATATTCTTATTTTTAATGGCTGAGTAATATTCCATGTGTAAATGTACTACAATTTCTTTATCCACTCTTTGGTTGACGGATACCTAGGTTGTTTCCAGACTCTGGCTATTACAAATAGAGCTGTTATGGACATAGTTGAGAAAATGGCCTTGTTGTATGGTGGAGCATCTTTTGAGTGTATGCTCAGGAGTGGTATAGCTGAGTCTTAAGGTAGAACTATTCCAAAGTTTTTTAAAAGCACAACATTGATTTCCAAAGTGATGTACAAGTTTCCACTTTCACCAGCAATGGAGGAGGGTTCCCCTTTCCCCACATCCTTGAAAGCATGTGTGGATACTTGAAGTTTCGATGTAACCATTGGGCCCTACATTTTATTTAGCTTCTTTGGGTTTGTGGATTGTAGTATTATTATCCTGTACTATAGATCTAATATCTGCTTATAAGTGAGTACATACCTTGTGCATCTTTTCTGAGTTTGGGTTACCTCATACAGAATGATCTTTTCTAGTTCCATCCATTTTCCTGAAAATGTCATGATTTCCTTATTTTTAAGACCTGAGTAATACTCCATTGTGTAAATATGCCACAGTTTTTTAAACCATTCTTCTGTGGAGGGACATCTAAGTTGTTTCCAGTTTCTGTCTGAATAAAACAGCTACAAACAAAGTTGAGCAAATGTCCTTGTTTTATGGAGTATCATCTTTTGGCTATATGCTCAGGAGTGGTATAGCTGAGTCTTGAGGGAGAATTATTTCCAATTTTCTGAGAAAGTACCATATTGATTTCCAGACAGGTTGTGTAAGATTGCATTCCACTACTGATGGAGGAGGGTTCCTCTTTCTCCACATCCTAGCCAGCATGTGTTGTCACTTGAATTTTTTATCTTAGCCATTCTGACCAGTGTAAAATGGATTCTTACAGTCATTTTGCTTTGCATTTCTCTGATGCCTAAGGACATTGACTCTTTCTTTAAGTGCTTCTCAGCCATTTGAAATTCCTCTATTGTGAATTCTTGGTTTAGCTCTGTACCCCAATTATTAATTGGATTATTTGATTTGTTGATATTTAATTTCTTAAGTTCTTTGTATATTTTGGATATTAATCCTGTATCTGATGTAGGATTGTTGAAGATCTTTCCTCAGACTGTAGGCTGCCATTCTATTGGCAGTGACCTTTGACATACAGGAGCTTCTGAGTTTCATGAGATCACATTTATTAACTGTTGTTCTCAAAGCCTGTGCTGTTGGTTTTCTGCTCAGGAAGTTGTCTCCAAAGCCAATGATTTCCAGACTTTCCCCTCCTCCCCACCCTTTGTCTTCTAATAGGTTTAGAGTCTCTGGTTTTATGTCAAGGTCTTTGATCCACTTGGACTTGAATTTCTTCCTGGATAATAAATACAGGTCTATTTGCATTTTTCTACATGCAGACATCCAGTTAGACCAGCATCATTTGTTGAAGATTCTTTTTTTCCATTGTATAATTTTGGCTTCTTTCTCGAAAATCAAGTGCCTGTAGGAGTTTGGGTTTATTTCTGGGTCTGCAATTCAGTTCCATTGATCGATCTGCCTATTTCTATGCCAATACCTTGCAGTTTTTATTACTATTGCTCTGAATTAGAGTTTGAAGTCAGTGATGGAGATACACCCAGACGTTCTTTTATTGTACAGGATTGTTTTACGTATTCTTTGTTTTTTGTTTTTCTATATGAATTTGAAAATTGTTCTTTCAAGGTCTGTAAAAAGTTGTGTTGGTATTTTGACTGGAATTGCTTTGGGTCTGTAGATGGCTTTTGGGTAGGATGTCCATTTTTACTGTGTTAGTCCTACTGATCTATGAACATGGGAGATCATCTCATCTGATATCTTCTTCAGTTTCTTTCTTTAGAAACTTAAAGTGTTTTTCATGCAAGTTTTTCACATGCTTGATTAGAAATATACTAAGATATTTTATGGGTTTCTTTTGTTGTTGTTGTTGTTGTTATAGTTCATTTGTTTTTGTGAAGGGTGTTGTTTTCCTAATTTCTTTCTCAGCCATTTTGTCTTTTGTATAAAGAAAGGCTACTGATTCTCAGTTTAATTTTATTCATATATTTTTTTCTTTCTTTTTTTAAAATTTATTTATTTTTATATCAATCACAGGTTAGGTACTTTGAATACCAGGCATAGCCCCCTCCCTCATTCCCTCCTACCCTCCCACTCCCTCCATCATCTCCCTCCTCCGTGCCCACACCAAGTCCACCAACAGGGGAGGACCTCCTCCCCTTCTATCCAACCCCAGCATATCCTGACTCCTCAGGGATGGCTGCAATGTCCTCCCCTGGGATCTAGCCAGTCTGTCACTCCCCAGCTTGTATGGGGGAGGGTCAAAGAGTCACCCATCAAGATCTTGACTGAAACAGTCACTGTTTCCCTCACTAGGGTCTTCAGTCCTACACCGAGCTATCATGGGCCCCATCTGTGCGGGGATTCCAGGCCATATCCACACATGGTCCTTAATTGTAGAAACTGTCTCATACAAGACCCCTGTGCCCTGCTCAGTTTGGTCTTTGTGGAGCTCTTGTTCTCCCCAAATCTCACCAACCTCCGCCAGATCTATCATTACTTCTCACCCGCTGTCAGAGGCTTGATTGCGAGTCTTAATATCTGATCTGATACAACGCTACATTGAACTCCTCAGAGGACCTCTTTTGCATGCTCCTGTTCTGTTGCTTGTTTTCTCCTCCACTCAATGTCCATTCCATTTGTTCATTCAAACAATCATTGATCATACCAACCTGGGACCCCTTCCTGTATATCCTCTCTAGGTGTGCAGATTTCCGCTTGACCTTCCTATCCTATAGGTCTATATAAGTGAGTATATACCATATGTTTCTTTCTGCTTTTGGGATACCTCACTCAGTATGATCGTTTCCAGTTCCCACCAGTGGCTTGCGAATTTCATGATTTCCTCCTTTTTAATTGCTGAGTAGTATTCCATTGTGTAAAAGTACCACAATTTCTGTATCCATTCCTCATTTTTTGGATATATGCCTAAGAGTGGTATAGCTGGGTCTTGAGGAATCACTATTCCTAATTGTCTAAGAAAGCGCCAAATTGATTTCCAGAGTGGTTGTACAAGTTTGCCTTCCCACCAGCAATGGAGGAGGGTTCCTCTTTCTCCACAACCTCTCCAGCATACCTTGTCAATAGAGTTTTTGATCTTAGCTATTCTGGAGGGTGTAAGGTGAAATCTCAGAGTCGTTTTGATTTCCATCTCTCCGATGGCTAAGGACATTGAGCATTTCTTTAAGTGTTTTTCTGTCATTCTATAATCCTCTACAGTCAGTTCTCTTTTTAGCTCCATACCCCATTTTTTAACTGGATTATTTGATTTCTTGCTTTTTAATTTCTTGAGTCCCTTATATATACTGGATATTAGCCCTCTGTCAGAAGTAGGATTGGTAATGATCCTTTCC
>CM053751.1:27094893-27131826 GCA_028658305.1 Pachyuromys duprasi
TACTACTCAGCAATTAAAAAGGAGGAAATCATGAAGTTCGCAGGCCAATGGTGGGACCTGGAAACGATCATACTGAGTGAGGTATCCCAAAAGCAGAAAGAAACATATGGTATATACTCACTTATATAGACCTATAGGATAGGAAGGTCATGCTGCAATCTACACTCCTAGGGAGGATATACAGAAGGAGGGCCCAGGTGAGTATGATCAATGCTTGTTTGAATGATCAAATGGGATGGACATTGAGTGGAGGAGAAAACAAGCAACAGGACAGGAGTATGCCAAGGAGGACCTCTGGGGGGGGGGGGTCAATGTAGCGATGTATCAGAGCAGATATTAAGACTAGTGATCAAGCCTTTGGCAGAGGACAAGAAGTGATGATAGAAATGGAGGAGTTTGGTGAAACTTGGAGAGAACCAGAGCTCCACAATGACTAAACTGAGCAGGGCACAGGGGTCTTGTATGAGCCAGTTTCTACAATCAAGGACCACGTGTGGATGTGTCCTGGAACCCCTGTTCAGATGGGACCCATGATAGCTCAGTGTAGGACTAAAAATCCTAGTGAGGGAAACAGGGACTGTTTCAGTCTTGAACTTGATGGCTGACTCTTTGACCCTCCCCCATACAAGCTGGGGAGTGACAGACTGGCTAGATCTCAGTGGAGGACATTGCAGCCAGCCCTGAGGAGACAGGATGAGCTGGGGTTGGATGGAAGGGGAGGAGGTCCTCCCCCATTGGTGGACTTGGAGGGGGCGGGGAGGAAATGATGGAGGGAGTGGGAGGGTAGGAGGGAATGAGGGAGTGGGCTATGCTTGGGATGCAAAGTACCTAACCTGTGATTGATAACAAAAAAATAAATTAAAAAAAATTACATTCATGATTGTGGCCATTTTGTACTAGATATTTTGTGTTGTTTTGACTGTTTTTAAGCTATTAGAATATTTTTCACATTGAAGGTATGCATTTATCCCAACCTGAGGCTTGTAGTTCTTAGAAAAATCTCAAGTTTTCACCCATGTTTGGCAAGTATTTGCTAAATGACCTATAACTCTAATGTTTGTGATAACATATGATGAAAATGAGAAATGTCCACCATATTTTCAGGCATTTGAATACTTGTCCCAGATGATGATGTTTGGAAGATTTAGAAAGTATTATCTTGATGCCCATTCTGCTCTGTTGAGAATCTTTTTTTTAAATAATTTAATTTTTATTTTTTACGTGTATTAGGGTAAAGGTTTCAGGTCCATTACAGACAGTTGTGAGCTTCCATGTGGGTGCTGGGAATTGAACCTGGGTCCTTTGGAAGAACAGTCAGCTTTCTTGATCACTCAGCCATCTCTCCAACCCCATCTGTTGATAATTTTAACTGGAAGAAAAAAAATCATAAAATAAGGAAGTGTGTGTGTGGCACGTGTGTGTGTGAGAGACAGAGAGAGTGCCATAGTTTTTTTCTGTTTAATAATGCCTCATTTATACTATATTTTGCATTTTCATTTAAATCTCAAAATCAAGACAATTTCCAAGAATTTGGATTGAATAAATTGCTTCTGCATATTAATTTGGAGAAAAATGATAGCAATACCAAAGTACATTATAGCCAGCGAGTATGCTCTGTCAGTCAATTTTCACTGTGTAAGACTAGACAATATTCCATCAAATTTATAATTAAGGGAGCTGGAAAGATAACTCAGGGATTCCAGCTCTCAAATGGCAAATAAAGCTGTCTGTGATTTCATGTCCAGGAGACTGGTTGCTCACTTATGGCCTCTGTGGAAATCCACATGTTGTACACAGACATAAATGTATGTAAGACATCTATATGCATAAAATAAAAATAAATAAATCAAAAATTAAAAATTGTACATTTAATGTTTTCCATACATATCAATTTTATTATTAATGTACATTAGTTACATGAATTATTTTCTTTCTAAAAATATTTTTAATTTTAATTTTTATTAATTACACTTTATTCACTTTGTATCCTCCCATAAGCCTCTCCCTCTTCCCCTCCCAATCCCCCCTTTCCTCCCCCTTCTTCACACATACCCCTCCCCAAGACCACTGATAGGGGAGGTCTTCCTCTCTTTCCTTTTGATCCTCGTCTATCAGCTCTCATCAGAAGTGGCTGCCTTGTCTTCCTCTGTGGCCTGGTAAGGCTGCTCCCCCATCAGAATGAGGTGATCAAAGAGCAGGCCAATCAGTTCATGTCAAAGGCAGTTCCTGTTCCCATTATTATGGAACCCACTTGGACACTGAACTGTCATGGGCTACATCCGGGTAGGGGTTCTAGGTTTTCTCCATGCATGGTACTTGGTTGGAGTATCAATCTCAGGAAAGACCCCTGTGCTCAGATTATTTGGTTCTGTTGCTCTCTTTGTGGAGCTCCTGTCCTCCCCCTATCTTACTATTTCCCACATCTTTCGTTAGATTCCATGCACTCTTCCCAACAGTTGGCCATTAGTCTCAGCATCTGCTTTGATATTCTTCAGGGCAGAGCCTTTCAGAGGCCCTCTGTGACAGACTCCTAGCTTGTTTCTTGTTTTCTTCTTCTTCTGATGTCCATCTGCTTTGCCTTACTGGCTGGGGATTGAGCATTTTAGCCAGAGTCCTCTCTCTTGCTTAGTTTCTTTAGGTGTACAGATTTTAGTAGGTTCATCCTATATTATATATCTATATGAGTGAGTATATACCGTGTGTGTCTTTCTGCTTCTGGGATAGCTAGCTCACTCAGGATGATCCTTTCCAGTTCACACCATTTACCTGCAAATTTCATGATATCCATATTTTTTATTGCTGAGTAATATTCCATTGTGTAGATGTACCAATTTCTGTATCCATTACTCGGTTGAGGGGCATCTGCGTTGTTTCCAGCTTCTGGATATTACAAATAAAGCTACTATAATCATGGTTGAGCAAATGTCCTTATTGTGTACTTGAGCCTCTTTTGGATATATGTCCAGGAGTGGTATAGCGGGATCTTGAGTAAGCACTATTCTTAGTTGTCTGAGGAAGGGCCAGATTAATTTCCAGAGTGGTTGTACAAGTTTACATTCCCACCAGCAGTGGAGGAGGGTTCCCATTTCTCCACAACCTCTCCAGCATGTGTTGTCACATGAATTTTTGATCTTGTCCATTCTGATGGGTGTAAAGTGAAATCTCAGGGTCGTTTTGATTTGCATTTCCTTAACGTCTAATGAAGTTAAGAATTTCTTTAAGAGTTTTTCTGCCATTCGATATTCCTCTATCAAGAGTTCTCTGTTTATCACTGTTCCCCATTTTTTAATTGAATTACTTGATTTCTTGCTTTTTAACTTCTTGAGTTCTTTATATATACGGGATATTAGCCCTCTATCAGATAAAGGGTTGGTGAAGATTCTTTCCCAATCTGTAGGCAGTTGTTTTGTTTTGATGACAGTGTCCTTTGCTTTACAGAAGCTTTTCAGTTTCACGAGGTCCCATTTATTGATTGTTGCTCTTAGGGCCTGTGCTATTGGTGTTCTGTTCAGGAAGTTGTCTCCTCTACCAATGAGTTCAAGTCTCTTCCCCATTTTTTCTTCTTTGAAACTTTTTATACATACTTATATATTGGCTGTATTTTGTTGTTATAAATAATAGTTGATTTACAATTTAACATTTCTTTTGTTAATTAACCATCTAAGAAACAGACAATTAGATATTAGATACTGATTTTGAGTTCTGCCAACCTGCTAAACTCAGCTTTCAGGTCTGTTATTTACCAATTCCTTGATATCATATATATAAAAGGATATGTGGTTTGTGCACAAAGCCAGGTTTATGAATTTATGAAATTATATTAATGTAGTCATGTTTTTCTTGTTCTGCCCTGCTCATTATAACATCCACTACAACATCAAGTACAGGTAGTAAGAATGGGCTAGGTTGTTTTAAAATTATTTTTTGAGAATTTTGTACATATGCGAAATTAGTATGCTCATATCCATTCTCTATTTCTGTCCTCCACTTTTGTATTTCTTTGTTTAGATTCAGTTTTTAATTATTGCCACTAACCTTGCTGTTAAAGAAGTCCTTTAAATATTCTTACTAGTAAGTGCTGATGGTGTACTTTTTCTTTCTCCTTTTAGCTTTTACATGTTTTTCAAATCATCATTTCATTCTTATCTTTGAAAGACACTCTTTGGGGATGTTTCTCTTTCCTACGCTTGAATCACAAGGTGATACTTCTTTGTCCTCTAGGTTACATTATATCAGCAGATAAATTAACTCTTTTCTCTTTGTTCCTCTCTACATACTGTATTTTGCTCAAACAATTAAAATACACCTATTTGCAATTGCTTTTTAGAAGTACGGTTATGAGATATCTTAGTATAGGAGGATTTATATGTCTTCTACTTGGTCTTCATTGTGCTTCAAAGTTTACAGTATTATCAAATTTGGAAAAATTGCAGCCATTACCTTTTTGAACATATTTTCCTAACCTTTATGTCACCATTTTCTCCGTTTGAGACTTAGTTTCAAATTCAGTAAGTTGCTTTACTTGTTTCCCACATCATTAATGCTTTGTTCATTAATTTTTCACCATGTTTCATTTTATACTCTGATTTGATGAATACTAATATTAAATAATCTGTTTCTTCAATATCTAATTCTCTGTCATCCTAGTCACTACAATTTTTGTTTTAAGAAGTATGAATTACGTATCTTATGTATGTATGTATGCATAATATTTATAAGTATATGTATTAGGTATTGTGTCTGCTTGTCCTGTTCACTCTGCCATTTTTCAGAGCATTTGCAACATATTTTTAATTGCAACCTTAAAATACTTCCATACAAATTAAATTGTCTCAGTTATTTTTATCTGTTATTCTGGTATGATTTTATTCTTATTAGGAATACAACTTACTTTTTACATGTTTAGTCTCTCTCTCGTGTGTGTGTGTGTGTGTGTGTGTCTATGTGTGTATGTGTTGGAGAGTTACCCAGGACTTTTCACATTAAAGACAAGTGCTATATCACAGAGTCAGTCTGTCTGGAAAGTTTTAATTGAATGCTATCCACTGCGGTTTTCATGGTAGCTGCTGTTTGTTTTATTTTGTTCCAGTGGTTTGGGATATTATTTTCAACCCATTGGGGTTTTGTTACAGTATGTAATTCAGTTACTTGAAACAATTTTCTTCCTTTTAATGCTTGATTTCATTCTTCTTTTATCATAAGATAGGCATATCTTGGTTTAAGACTTCTAGTGTATATTATTGAGATATCACCATTTTGAGACCTTGGTCCAATAGTCTATTTATTAGAGTTCTTTCCACCTATCATGTATAGAAGAAACTATGGAAAACCCTTGATGTTTCTTTGGTGATTGCTGACCCACTACTGCTAGCTTCCTCACAAGCATGTTGTGATGGTACTCAGATGACGGCTTCCTATGAGACGTATACAGAATCCAGACTACTGTTTCTCTGCTGTCATAGCTCCAAACAGCTCTCTGATATCTGATGCAGTGCTCAGTGTATACTAGCAGGATTTAAAGTTGGTATTCCTTAATATATAAGAACCTGAGTTCTCCTCCATCAACTGGAAAGTGCAGCCTTGTTTTTTATCTTGTCATTGTAATATGAAAAGTACCTTCAACCACAAAGCTCAATCAGTGAGAGGGCTGACTTTAGGTCCCTTCCCTTAGAGACTACTCTCCTGTTAGCCTCTTCCAATTTAATGAGAACTACTGTTTCCTACATTTGCCTTTTTCTTATGTCAAAGACATTAAGGAGTCTCTATAGGGAATAATCAGTAGAAATAAATCACAGCTGTTTGAAATTCTGCCTGCAACATGTCCTATGTCTAAATCCAACTTGTTAGAAACTTTTCTGAGCATCTCACCTCTTGACGCGGTCTCTTCTGAAGGAACATGTAAGCTTTATTACTGAGAAGGCACATATTTCTACAACATGAAGATCTAAACAGGACTTTCCATCAAGTGCAGTGCACTGGAGCCATGTGCTTTCAGATGATAGCTAAGAAGCCGTAGTAACACAGTCCCGTCCTTTAACTCTTCAACCTGGCCTCCTATCATGCCCCCCCCCCTTTTTTTAAGCAGATTGGATCTGAGATTTATTACTGAGCATGATTTGGTAGGATAGAGGAGAGCACTGTGGAAGCTGTCAGGAAGGCAGGGCTCTCCACTTGTCCAGAGGACCAGGACTGGGGATAGATTTGACCTCACAGCCATCAGAATGAGCTGCGTCTCAGCAACCACATCTTCAAATTCATCTGCATTAAATTTGGGGAGGCCCCACTTCTTTGAGATGTGCACCTTCTGGTGACCAGGGAACCTGAGCTTGGCACTATGCAGAGCCTCAAGCATATGCTCCTTATTCTGAAGTTTGATGTGGATGGACATGATGACCTGGCTAATGTGAACCCTTGCCACTGTGCCCTGGGGTTCCCCAAAGACACCACGCACACCTTTCTGGAGCCTGTCAGCCTCAGCACATGAGAACATTTTGTTGATTCGTTGACATGGAATAGGTGGAGCCTCACACTAATATGAAAGCCATCCTCGCCACAACTCTTTACCATGTAAATGTCACAAACACGAGCAGCCTTCAGTGTTTCAGAAGAGAATTGTCCATATTCATCTGACGTCATGTGACCACAAAGCAGAAATTCATCAACTTTTGCTTTCTTCCGTCCCAAGTCAAAGATGTAAATCTTATTTAGCATCAGGGACACCCTGGCAGAAGCAGACTTTGGGTACTGCTTCGTCTTACAGTACTGTAACACCGGGTGGGACCGCGGCCCATGATGATAGTAGGAGCATCAGTAGAGCGCCAGAGGAAAAGACCCTCTCATGCCTTTGATTTGAGAATTGATGATATTGTACATAAATACCAGAGGTTTTATCACTAGATTGGAGACTCTTACTCCATTATAGTTTCAATATTTATATTTCATTTGCATTCATGGGCCCTCAACTGAGTGTTAAGTGGTACAAAAGAAATAGCATTTTTATCTTGGCTTGTCAATCACAGAAAAAAAGAAAACTGAGGTCCCTTGATATGCTTCACATCCTTGGTTTTTATATCTTTTCCTTGTAAAATTGCCAGGAAAGAACTTGTATTTTTGCATTCTTTTTTAGGGGTTTGGATGTTTGCTCGTTTGAAAGAAAAGCCTAGTCTGCCTCAGAAGTTCTTGAGTCTGTTTCATTTCCAGAAGCCCATCCATTCATAATGTTGTCAACACAGAGTACAAATAGCCACCCTGGTCCATGCCAGAGACTCTCTTATAATTATGTAACTGCTTCAAAAGCTTGTATTATCTTTGCCTTTATCAAAAATTGACTGTGTTTCTAGAGGAAAACAATAAAACATACACTACTTTCATGACATGGAAAGCTGAAAGTTTTGACAGAAGACAAAAAGACAAAAGCTGGAAACAATGGTTTTGTCTTTAAGAGGAAGTGCTTACAAATATTTAAGAAACAGGTTATTGAAATTAAGGTTTTCAAGAAATTTCATTTTTTAATTCATGTGACACCACCTATCTTTATGTTATCTGACCTTACCTGTCCTTGGGAGATAATATATTACTTGGCAAAGAAAATTGCAAAATTCTAGGTTTCTGTTCACGGGCAGAAGAAATTCCAAGTAATTAGAAACTTGCTCCATTTGTCATTCTTCTGTGATTAGATTTGTTTTTCATTTTTTTAATTTTTATATTAATTACAGTTTATTTATTTTGCATCCCAGCTGTAGCTCCATCACTTACTCCTTCCCAATCCCACCCTTCCATTCTTCATCTCCTCCAATGCCCCTCCCACTGGTAGGGGAGGTCCTCCTCCCCTTCCATCTGATCCTAGTCTATCAGTTCTCATCAGGACCTTCATTGTCCTTCTCTGTGGCCTGGCAAAGCTGCTCCCCCTTCAGGGGGAGGTGATAAAAAAAAAGCCAGCCACTGAGTTCATGTCAGAGACAATCCCTGTTCCCATTACTAGGGTACCCACTTGGACACTGAGCTACCATGGGCTTCATCTGTGCAGGGGTTCTAGGTTACGTCTGTGCATGGCCTTGGTTGGAGTATCAGTCTCAGAAAAGACCCCTGTGCCCAGATATTTGGTTCTGTTGTTCTCTTTGTGGAGCTCCTGTCCCCTCCTGGTCTTTTCTCTTCCCCTCCTTTCATAAGATTGCCTGCACTCTGCCGAAAGTTTGGCTATGAGTCTCAGCATCTGCTTTTTAGACATATAATATAGGATAAACATACTAAAATCTGTACACCTAAGGAAGCTAAGCAAGAAGGGGGACCCTGGGTAAGATGCTCAATCCTCATTCAAAAAGGCAATCAGGATAGACATTGGAAGAGGGAGAAAACAGGGAACAGGACAGGAGCCTACCACAGAGGGCCTCTGAATGAGTCTGCCCAGCATGGTATCAAAGCAGATGCTAAGACTCATAGCCTATTTATTTTTCTAATGATGAGCAAATTCATTGAGAGTAAGGATCTCTCTCGCGCGCATGCTTTCTATTTCTTCTTCTTCTTCTTCTTCTTCTTCTTCTTCTTCTTCTTCTTCTTCTTCTTCTTCTTCTTCTTCTTCTTCTTCTTCTTCTTCTTTTTCTCTTTCGCTCATGGTCTTAGAAACTTAGAAACTAGAATATGTTAGAAACTAGAATACCCCCTGGTACTTAATGTTTGCTGATGTATGAAACAAACATGGCTTTTACATAAAGCAAGCAATTTATTCAGTCTTCAGCAGCACCTTCTCCTACCTAAGAAAAATATTGTCAATAGTATACAACTGATGTTTTTGCTTATACTACCTGATACACATTTCTCAACCGTTAAACTAAAGCCTCTGAAATTCAACACTGATGTCAAAAGAATGATGTATTTTCAGAAAAGATGACTTGATGTATACCTGTGTTTTTATAGGATGCCTGTAATCTATTACATCGTGGTGTTGATTCTCCAGTAGCTTCAGCTTTTACACACACACACACACACACACACACACACACGCACGCACGCACGCGCGCACACACACACACACACACACACCCCATAAAGATTTTCAGACGTAGGCACACCCACTTTTCAACTATAACTCAGAGTCAAGGACCCACTATATTTGAAGCCTTTTCCATGTCTCTAATACTACAATGTCCTACCATTTCCTGTCTATCTTGGAAATTTTTCACTGATCTGTTTGGCAGAAGAAGCCAATACTGACTTGCTTCTCTTTTTCATTCTTGTAGATAATCATTGTCCATATCATTCATGTGGCATCATCATAGTCTCACTTATAGAGAAATTATTAGTACCCTGTGGCTCTTATTACCTTCTAAAAATCCACCTAATAATAGCTAATCCTTCTTGAATCTGAATTATGATATTCTTTGACTTATTTTCCTACTTCTGAGCACTGACAGATATGAGTTTATACGATGTCAGACTTTTCTTTTCAGCTTTTCCAAGTTCAAGATATCCAACCGCACTGAGATGCCACCGATTTTCTAGTTAGCACCTGCCCCTGGGGTTTATAACAGCAATTTTGAATCTTCCATCAGTGTTTTCCTACCCAGTTGTTAGTTATCCTTTTGTATTTGCTCAAGCCTCCTACTTCAAGAAAAAGAGAAACTACTAAGGTAGAAATCTTAATCCCATGCTCCAAAAGCTTTGTGTTTCACTTATCCTCTTTCCTTCATCTCCGGTGTCATCCTGTAATGTCTTGATGGTTGCCTTCCACCCATTGAACCTCACTCTCTTCCTTCTCTGAATGTGTCATGCTTCACTGCATGAATGGGGGTGGATTCCTTCAACTCTTCAATTATTTCAGGCATCATCTCTTCTGAACTAAACATGTTTGAGTGTTGCCTGACAGTAAACAGCCTTTTCTTGTGATCATATTCTTGTTTGGCCACTGCCCTTTTTGTTCTGCTGACTTTGTATCAACTTTCCTAGCCAAAATCTATTCTGGTTATTATTCTTTTTTTAATTTTAACGTTTTTATTTTATATTAATCTGGTTATTATTCTTTTACTCTGGATTCCTAAACCTGCTTTTTCTTACTTCTATCCCAAGACACACCATAATTGAATATTTAAATCCTAATGTTTGATGTGACATAAATAGCTGGTCTACTGATCCTCAAGCCCACCTTCCTCAGTCTTCTTCTGCCTACCTGTCTTTGTCCCAGATATGCTCTAATAATTGTTTGTAGTTCTTGGAAGAAATCATGACTTTACTCCTTCACTGCTGTTCAGAATTTCTCAAGGCCTATGACATTATCTGGGGAGGAAGTGGTTACACCATTTGTTTTTATTGCAGAGGACCCCTGTTCAATCCCCAGCACCCACATGGATGCTTACAACCATCTGAAACTACAGCTCCCAGGGATCTGTAAAAAGGACACCCTCTTTTTTGATGTTTACAGGCAACAGGCATGTACATGTGGACATACATATATGCAGGCAAAATATTCATATACACAAAATAAAAATAAACAATTTTTAAAAGATGGAAGAAATATATAGACAGTCTTTCAGAAATACACCGCGATCTCATCAGTCACAATTTATTAATCAAGTAATCTTACATCCAGAGAGGGGAAACAGGTTGACCCTGATGGAAGGAATGGCAAAGCCACATTACAAGGACAAGAGCAAACTAGGATAGCATGAATCTTTGCTTTTTGTCATTCACAGAAAAATATCCAAGCATTTGTACTACAATCATGCCCCCAAGTTTCTTTTGCCCTTATCTCATTATTAGAAATACATATGTATATGCAAATATCAACTGAACATTTGCTCATATATCTTGAAACAAACATATTTAATCTGAACCTCTCATCTTTTTTATCTTGAAAACCTACCTCATCCCATATTTTTCTGCATTCCAACTAATAAGCAATCTATTTGAAGAGCTTTCTAACTGGCCCACGTATGTGACAAACATGGCCCCTGCAGGTTTTGCCCTTCCCCATTCTTCTTCATTGCTAAACTCTTAGATTACATTCCTAAAGCTATCCACAGGTCTTTCCTCTTAGTTAGCTACTGACTTTTCCTGAGACAGAACATCAAGGTCCAGGTATGAAAATACCAAGGTCCAATGATCAAAATTTATTATTTGACTAACATGTCCAAGCAGAACTTACCAACTCATCCTAATGCAGACTTCTTCCTTTTTCCTTAAAAATCACTTTTGCAGAAACACCTGCTGTCTGTCTTTGTCTGATACAGAGGGTGACACCCCCCATGACAATGTAATAAATCCTGTGTAAAAAAATCTCCTCTGCACTGAAAATTTGGTGTCTAGTGTATTCTGTGCCAACTCAAAGGAATCCCTTGCACAATTTATCTAGTATTCCTGGCAAAATTCTAGTGCTATCTTCAATTACAGTGGCAGTGCAATTTATCCTTCAAACTGACAGGTAATAGGCTGTGAAAATAATTGTTAAAATTTCTCTTAAATATTTTTCCTGACCTTTCAAGAAAGACTTACTTATTTCTATTGTGTGTGTATTTGTTTTGTTTGCATGTATTTCTGTACATCATTCACATGCCCAGTGCCCATGGAGGCCAGAAAGGGCATGAGATCCTCCTTGACTGGAGTTGCTAATGGTTGTAAGCTGCCATGTAGGTGTGGGAATTGAATTCAGCTCCACCATAGAAGATCAAGTAGCAGTCTTAATTGCTGAACTACTCTCCAGCCTAAATATTATCAACTCTAAAACTATTATTCATTTAGTAAACAAAGTCATATGCATATTCAGTGCAATCCCTTCCAAAGTTTCAATCCATTATTAAAAGAAGTAAAAAACAGAGGAACAAAAGATAAAAACCACTCCTTGAAATTGTTTGGATACATAAAAACTACAAAATAACTCAAGCAATCCTGAACAGGATAAATGAAACAGGAAACAATCATACACAAAGGTATAGTTTTTAAAACAGCGTATTATTTGCATAAAACAGATGCATAGTCTAATAGAAAAGCCCTACTCAGCAGGCATCTACAGCTGATAGCATATACTAACTAACAGAAAAGCACCTTCACCATTGGACTAGTAAAAGTGGAACTATGCAGAAGATTGAACTGAATTATCTGTTTTTCATACTGTGTCAAAATTAAATGAAAATTAATCAAAAACTTACATATAAGACAAGAAAATATGTAACTCCTGGAGAAAATAAGGAGATATATTTCTGGACACTTTTGGGTATGACCCTAAATTATTGTATAGATTGACAAACAAGAATATACCAAAGGAAATATATGTTTAGAAAACAGTCAACAGAATGGGAACACAAATCAACTAAATGGAAGAATATATTTTAGAAGAACTCACCTGACAAGAGATTAGTCTTCAGAATATATATGGATTTCAACAACTCAACAGCAAACATAAAATCAGACGAATACACACAATTTAATTTTTAATCTGCAAATGACCAAAATAGACATTGCTTAAAAGAACAAACAGAGATAGACAAATAGTATATTCTAGGAAATGATTAATAGCCCGGGCATAGGGAAATATAAATAAAACACAAAATATGCCCTACGATATGAGGGTGGCTATTAACAAATAGGCCGTATAAAAAAATGCTGGTGAGTGCTCAGAAAAAGGGACTCCTACACACACTGCTGATGGAAATATAAATAGCTGTTCTGGGTAAAAGCGCAGAGGTTTTCCTGAAAACTGGACGTGAAATGATTCCATGATCCATTCATTTCATTTTCCAATTTCATGTGGCAATTCAAATTTCATTTCAATGAAAGGAAATCAGTATATAACATTTTTGCATGTATTACACTGCTATTCGCAATTCCTGTAGTATAGAGATCTAACAGTTCTTGAAGAGATAAAAAATATGATATATAATGTAAGGGAGTATTATTCAGCCACAAAAAGAATGAAATTCTATTACAGCAACATGATTGGAAGTGAAGATCAACAACCTCATATAAAAGAAATCATACAATCAAAAATATAGTTTAGTTTTACTTACATATAAAAACTAAAATTTTTTTTTAATCACAGAAGCTTAGACTAGAGTAGCAGCTACCATGGTCTAAGAACAATTTAGCAGAGGAATCTGAGAGGGAGGATATCAGATGCACAGCCTCGGATGGCTTGGATGAATAGCTTTGGCATTCTAGAGCTCAGTACAACTTTTGACAACTCTTTCTTGTGCACCCCAAAACAGCTAACAGAGGGGACCTCAACACTTTCCAGGAGAGACATGATTGATCTGCTGGAAATCTAAATTATCTTCATTTGAGCATGATACATTTTGTACATGTATTATTAAAATGCCATGCTGTGACCTAAGAGTATTGCAAATATGTGTTAAGCAAAACAATGATAGTTAAATTGACATTCATTCCGAAGTAAAACCATCACACCTAAACTAAGCACTACAAAGCAGGAAGTTTGAATTGCTGGCACCATCACTGCCTTTTTCTTTGTATGTGTCAACACATTTTAAAGGAGAGAAGCATTGTTCCCTGAGTGTTAAAACTCTGGGTGCCTCAGAAGAGGCTTTACTAGATGGTGGGTATTTAAATTTTGACTTCTTTTTGTATGTATGGTTTGTTTTCAAACATGTCACAGCTCTTTCTTTCCATCCCATTCAGAAGAATTTACAGGAAAATCTTGCAAAAAAAACGTTTTCTTTTCTAGATACGTGTCATTTACCTCAGCACGTTTGGGTGTGAAATCACAGGACTTCGCACATTCCGCAGGTACAGCATATGTATACATCTACATGTGTGTGTCTAAAGGCAGCTGCAGCAGTTAACAGAGCAGTTAACGCTCCTCCTTAGAAGCATACACTAACACAATCCTGGTACCAGGCATGAGGAACTTCTCTTCAAGTTGTTGATCAGGGGAGTCCAAGAAACCCTGAAAACAATAGAGGCTCCTGCCATGGCCCTTGGTTGTCTTACAGAACTTGAACATAAGGAGCTATTCCTTGAAAGCTTCACTCGTTTTGGACACAAGACTTGGAAGAACAGAGCCGGAGCTGACCTGCACGCTGCCTCCGTGAGGGCTAGCTTTTATAGTATCCTGATGGTGCTATGCAAGCTGCTGGGGCATAAAAGAAAAAGTCCTAAGCCAGCTATAAAGCCTCCAAACACAACAATGACCAACTTGGCAAGATATAACCAGTGTTACAATAATGGCACTTTTATCGTGGGAGTAGCCAACAGCTGCATATGTGACATAAAACCCGCTCAATACAAGGGAATTTGTGTCTGGTACTATAAACCTAGTTATCTACCCATGGCTTGTATATCCTTATACCCACAGGTAATTGTAGCACTCGTGTCTCATCAAAGACACATTTTTTTCTTCGCAACAGATGGAGACAATTACAGAGAATCATAACTGACTAGTGAATGCAGAAAATAAGTGACCCTGAGGTCCCCAGCTCCAACTGATACATATACAGCACAAACTCTACACCTAAGAATAAGAAAAAAATCATAGAAGAGGGGTTGGAAAACTTGTAAGAACAATAGGTCTTGGAAGCTCTGAGACTAGATTTATATATATATATAGATATATATATAGATAGATATAGATATATCTATATCTATCTATCTATATCTATCTATCTATCTATATCTCTATCTATCTATCTATCTATCTATCTATCTATCTATCTATCTATCTATCTATCTATCTATCTAACAAGGAAGCTGACCTCATAAAACCTCAACAACCAAGTCTCCTATAAAAGACCTGCATCGGGGCATGGTGGCGCAACCTGTAATCCCAGCACTCAGCGAGGTGGGGACAGCCAGAGCTCGAAGCCAGCCTGGTCTATAAAGTGAGTCTAGGAGAGCCAAGGCTACACAGAGAAACCATGTCCTGAAACAAACAAACAAACAAAACTCCAAAACAAAACAAAACAAAACAAAAACCAAAAAACCAAAAACCAAAAACCAACCAAACAAGACATGCATAGTGGCAATAATCGTTGACATGTTAACATGGACAAGAGAAAGTTCACAAGGCCCCAGCCATAGGTGAAAAAGCTAGACAAAACTTATCACCACTCAGAGGAAGAGAATTATCCACTCCTAAGTGCATATGAGCAACACCAAATAGGCTTTAACACACTAAATGTGTGTGTGTGTGTGTGTGTGTGTGTGAAACAACAATTAAAAATAAGAGGTAATGATTTTCGGAGATAGTCTGGGACACAGAAGGAGTTGGACTGGGAAGAGAGAGAAGTGGAAGTTATATAAATACAATATGAAACTTTAAAAAATAAAGCTTTAAATTTAAAACTTTAAAGATAATTCTGGAGGAATAAAATTCTAGACCAATCAAATCATTCTGGAGTGAATTGTTTTTCTATTTGACACCAATATCATATTAAAGTCATTTAACCCATGAAGTGGAAGATAAGCAAAAATGAATTTAAATACTGAACATTGATCTTAAAAATCGAAGACTCATTGTTCATGTATTAATATATTATTTTGAATTACAGCTGTACACATAAAATCTTCATGTTACAAGTGAAGTGAACATTGGTGTTCTTTAATTGCATCAATTTCTCTTATTCTTTCAACCTGTAATAACATTAAGCGTTCAAGATCATGAATGCAACAAGAGTTTGAGTGAGTTACACGTATATCAACTTTGTATGTAATGAAAAACTCAGTGTTACTCTTTCTTCAAAAATAGTTTTATGCATAAATTTATTGGGGTTTTTAATGTTGTTCTTGAGTCCAGGGTAGCTGAAAGCACAGTAAACAAGGATGTGATTAGAATGATAAAGCTACTTCAAATTTATTTGTCATAATATATGACACCTAATACCTAATTCCATTATAAAACCACTCACATTTCATAAACTGTGGTGGCCATGGTCAGTTTCTGCTAGTGGTGTGGAAGGATGTTTTCTTTTATCAGCCCAGGAGGCACAGTCGGTTGTAATACAATGTGGTCAGCAGCTGTACCAGTGCTGACGGCTTCTTCTACCGCTAGAAATGACAGGCACTGATCTGAGCATGGTGGTACACATTGTCCTATGGCGTTATCCTACCATCCCCAGAGCTGAGCAAGTACAGTCGTGAATTTAAGTTCAGCTTAGTCTACGTAGAAAGACTGTTTCTATTCAGCAAAATGAGTGCAAGTGCTCCTTGTCAGAGAGTCTGTCCCATTTTATCAAAACAATCTTCTCTTTTTGTCTCACTCCATTTTTGATGTATCAGTGTATACCCTTTGCATATCTTAAACATAAATCCAGAAGCTCATAGTATTTGATGAGTCCATAGCTTATCCTATGCTTGAGTAATTTTTGGGCCTAGTCTAGATTCTTCTAGGAATACTTTAGTATCTCTGTGCTACTTTTTCTTCTTAACATCACGGCTCACACAACAGTCAAAATGATGTTTTAAGATATCATCTTTCATGCCTTTGTGAGAAATTCTGCAATGGCTCTCCATGACTTATCCCAGGGTTTATACCCTATTAGCCCTTATCCCTCTGAACTCGTCTACTTTCCTTTCACTTGCTATAGCCAAGGAAAACTCTGATATTCGCAAAGTACTTAAGCATCTTCTCATCTGCTGGCTTAGCTGGTCTTAAGCTTTAGGAAGACCTGGGGATAGCTCTTTCTAAAACATCATTATGGTAAATTTCCTGGTATTCTTAAGAATGTAACCACAATCTCATTTCCACAGTCTTATTCAAAGCTTGTACTTGAAACTACCCAGCCTTCACTACTGTCCTCCACATTCTTCTCTGGTATTGTTCTTTTCCAAGAGTACACAGAATCTTTGTACTTACTGGGTATACTATTTACAGAATTAATCTACTTAGCTTGCCATGCTACGGTGAGAAATAATTTCAATCAGCCACTCACAAACTATCTTATTTCCATGAATTAGCTGAGGCTCTTCAGTGCCTTTTATATTCTGAGCACTCCAGTCTGAATTGTCTTTGTCCTGACAGAAGAGAACAGAAGCTTCTGCTTGTAAATAACACTATCATCACTAACATTTCATTATCTAAAATACCTTGTATAACTGAGTAAAGGAAGAAAGTGTGTTTCTCCAGCAAAGGGGGGATGGGTAGCAACTACTGGTCATTGTTTATTGTCAGTTCTCCTTGCTGGAATCTCCAGGACAGTCCTCTTCGTCTTCTTTGGTTTGTTTGTTTGATTGATTTTTGCTCGTTTTGTTTTTCCCTTGATAAATATTCAGCACCTAGAACAAAGCCTTGCATATAGTAATTATTAAGTAACCGTCAAATAAATACATGAACAAAAATACACTATTTATTATTTGTCTTTGCCTTTTCAGAGCCACTTAAAGTTTTCCACCGCTTTTACAGTTAACACAAATGGCATTTCTCATCTTGAAAGGTTTTGACCTTTTTTTTAACAAAACAAAACAGTTTATTGCTCTTGAATTGACTTCATTTAGATATAGGAATATTGAAGAGGATAAAGAATAACAGAGAACACGGGTTGACTGCTAATCATAATTTTGTAATTGGCTCCATGGTCTCTGATACATTTTTCTCACTAATGGAATGCACATTGGAAGTTGCTAATCCTGGCTGTATTTCATTCAGGCTGTATTTCATTCAGGCTGTATTTGTCTGGTTATTCTAGACAAATAATGTATTTTTCTTTAATATATTTCTTAGAACTTTACTAAGTTTATTGTGGGATAATTTCTCTAAAAGAAATCTTTATTTAGGACATCTTGGAATTAATCTATCTAATGAAGGACAGAGTTAAAGAAGGAGATGTCTTTTTTTGGTTTCTTCCTCTACCATAGATAATGCTTAGTAGAGATATCACACATGGATCTGTAGCATCCATGTTCGGCCAGTGAGATCATAAGCATGCTAACAAGGCAAACACATGGAGAAAGAAAATTATAGTGATGGATTATCCTTAATCACAAATTGAGGTGCTAACACAGTCTTTCAGTTGACAATCTGTAGAGTTTTTGTGAGTGAACAATACAGATTCTCATACAGTGTTCCTGGACACTGTAATTTTCATCCTGAGCTGAATACATTAGCATGAAATAAATCGCTTGAGAGAAATCATCATAAAACAACAACAAAAACACAACACTTCATGATACGAAGGCATGTTTCAAAATATCAGAAATAGATAAGAAAGTACAGGTCAAAAGCATATATATCTCTGGGATATTAGTAGTGCATTTGATTGCTCAAAATCATAAATCATATTTGGTTTGACCAAATACAAACAGGAAAATTATTAGAAAATAAGCTGATTTATACATAAAGTGGTATAGAGAAGAGATTTGAATGATTTTGTTATTTGTAAACCAGATGATCTAACAATTATATAAATTTAGTTATAAATCAAAGAATTCAATTCTGTGGCTTATTGTTGCATTTACTGGGAAATGCAAGAATACAAGTGGGCCTTTCAAGTGCTTTCACATGTATCTAAGGCTAAATGTGGCTCCATAATTATAAAGCCTATGGGATGCAACTGGTTACAACAACCAATCAACATGTGATTTGAGTGTTATACATCACCTAAAGTGCGGTGGTACAGGTCTGTTTTAATACAGGTCAGTGGTGGATCACAGGAGCTGAACAACCTGTGGAAGTAACTTTGCTCCCATGGAAAGGTGAAAAATCAGGAAGCAAAGGCATTGCTATGTGTTCTTAGTGGTTATAAATTCAATTAACTAATTATTCTAACTTAAAGTGTTACTTGCCTCATGAAGTAAAAAATAGCAATGGGAAAGACTGTTTTGCCATGGCAGCTCAACTACAAATTTAGACTGAAGTGGTCCTCTTTCTGAGTCCCTCTCTTTAGCATGCACTCTTGGTCATTACACACCCTGACTCTGGTTAAAAAGCACCCTTTCACTGTTGTTCCTGGAAAGATGAAAATAAGCACTTTCTTCAACCATATCAGTGAAACTTAGCCTTTCTTTATCTTGGAGGCAACTAAGATCTCAGGGAATTCAGATAATGTCTGCTCAGCAAAATCTGTTTTCAAATCTGTCCCTAGAAACAGGTGAAATGTAGGAATAAATATTTCTGGATTTCAGCTGGGATAGAATGATACAACTGTTAATCTATCTAAATATGGAGACAATAAAAGACGCTTGCTCTTATCATGCTTGTCCCATATACCCTTCCCGTGTGGAATCTTATGTTGCCTTTACAGGACCATTTCTAAGAGTCAACTACATGAGCTATGGGGCAGTAAGAAACTGGGGGGCCCTTATCAGGAATGAGAAATCACTCTTCTTTTCAGATAGGTCTGTCTCTACGTGTTGTTGGTTGCCTCTGTTCTAGAACATGCCCTTAATGAGCATGGGGATAGGCAACCTGCACCCAAATTCTCCACTGAGAGCAATGACTTGAATCATTCAGCTTATAGGCCCCAGATGTTTCCCTTGTGTTCTTGTGACTTTCCAACCAGATTTGCAACTTCTTGGGGTTTTGCTGGTACTATAAACCTTATTGTTTTTACTCTTACAATGTTTGCACTTTGGTAGATATTTACTATGTCATAATTAGTCCTGTCCTTTGTCTGTGATGACAGCTGAGGTAAGGATAAATCCTCCTCTTTAGTGGCCAGCAGTAAAAGCTTGATGGGTATAGTAGAAATAAGTGTCTGAAACAGCTGAAATAAGTGTCTTCCAATCACTCACTGTGCTAGGGCCAACATTCCCCAGGGAACTCTATGTCCAGGACTTCAAGGGGCTGTAAGGACTCACAGGGCATCCTCGCTTGGAGAAGCACTGGTATTCAACTTAGACTCTCTCCTTTCCTGTTAAAAGCTGGGCCCTAGCATTGTCTAGTCTCTGTGTAATGTCACATTTGGAGAAATAGCTCTACAATCAAAAAGTAATTAAAAGCAATCTGAAGGGCCACAAGATTCAACACATAATTTGTATCAGCATCTTCACACTCTACCACTGCCCCCAAACCTTTTCATTCATACTTTATAATCTATTGTCAGCAAATCTTACAGAAGCACATGTCATATGAATTTTTACTACTTCTATTCAATTTTCATCATTATTAATGACAACTTCTTCACTTTGTATCCTGGCTATAGCTCCCTTCCTCCTCTCCCCTTAGTCCCACCCTTCCTTCCTCTTCTCCCACACCCATGCCCCTCCTGTAGTCTACTGATAGGGGAGGTCCTCCTTCCCTACTGTCTAACCCTAGCCCGTCAGGTCTCATCAGGACTGTCTGGATCCTCTTTCTCTGTGGCCTTGTATTGCCACCTATCCAGCGGGAGGTGATCAAAGGGCAGGCAACTGAGTTCATGCCAGAGACTGCCCCTGCTCCCCTTAATAGGGAACCCTCAAAGAGACAGGATGGACAATGGGCTACATATGAGCAGGGGATCTAGATTCTCTCCACATATGGTCTTTGTTTGATTCATCAGTCTCTGCAGGCCCCCTGGGCCCAGATTTTTTTGGTTCTGTTGGTCTCCTTGTGGAGCTCCTGTTCCTTCCATGTCTTTCTAGCTCCCTCCTCTTCTGTAAGATTCCATGTACTCTGCCCAAAGTTTGGCTATGAGTCTCAGCATCTGCTTTGATACAATGCTGGGTAGAGTCTTTCAGAGGCCTTCTGTGATAGGCTCCTGTCCTGTTCCTTGTTTTCTTCTGCTTTTGATGTCTATCCTGTTATTTTCCTTAAGTATAGATAAATGCTCCCCTGATTTTTCTCAGTGTTATATCCCTCCACATCATAAGAAAGCAGGCTGAGCAAGCAGTAAGGACTAAACCAGTAAGTAGCACTCCAGCGCAGCCTCTGCTTCAGTTTTTGCCTGTAGGTTCCAGCCTTTAATCCTACCCTGACTTCTCTAGATAACAGAATGTGATTGGAAAGTGTGAGCCAAAGAAACTATCTCCCCCTCCCCCGAAAAAAAGATATATAGGAAGACCTAAGAATTTTTCTGAGAGGCTTAAAAGTTGAAAGACACACACACACACTACACACGACACATGAAAACACATGCACAATGCACACCCCACACACATGCAGAGGGGGGAGAGAAAAGGAGCAACACAGAGGCGAACACAGATAGTGAAAATAGTGAGAGACAAATATCAGGGAAGGGAAAATAAGAAGATTGAAATATCCATAATTTAGCATTTTTAGCATCCCAGGTCTCTGAGAATCAATATATGTGCCTCTGTTCACTTCATTTCCAGGCTAGGAAGAGAGTCAGTCTTAGTGAGCTCACACAACACTGTGCTTAGGGCAGAAAGCCTAGGCTGTTTCTGTTTATCATGAGAAGTAGCTCAAGGTACTTAGTTTTAAGCTGCACCAAATCTAGTATGGTTCATCTGTTTATGTAATTTTTTAAAGCCTTTAAAAATTCAGTGCAGAACAACAACAACAAAAAAGCAAATTGTCATTTGATTCTATAATGGTTTGTATTCCCTAGGACTGCAGTGTACAAATAAAAGAAAGCAAATTATGTTCTGAATTAAAGTTCTCTTGCTTCAGCTAGGCTGAGTCACCTTTGACGTTATTTTTCTTTTTTTATTCTTTATTTTTTAAAGAGTTTCTGGCTGCACATCCAGAGCTATTTAAAAAAAAATGTCACACACAAATCTGCAAACTCTAGGATGTTCTACTCCAGGCAAGTAATCTAAAGAAATGGAGCTGAGTTTAATTCATCCCTACATTTCCCTAGGCTTTGGTTTCTTTCCAAATCTGTTGGTATCTATAGTGGCATCCAGAAAATTAAAGCAGAACCATTATAGATGTGGGCCTCTCTGGGTCTCTTGGATGCACCACAGATGGCAAAGTATGATCAGAGAGGGAAAATAAATCTAGTAAACTTCACCTTTCAGAGACCCCATAGTAGAAAGAAAGGCAAATGCAATGCACATTTTAGTAAATGGCTTCAGAGTGTTCTTTAGCCTTCTTAGTAGCCAAGAACACAAGCAAGACTCTCATCCTAGTGTAACAGTAGGCATGGGCCACTTCATAAAAAAAATGCTTGGTGGACAGAGAAGAGAATGACATATTTTTAGCTCTTATCTTTTCGTATGGGTTTTTTTGAGGGGGAGGGAATTGTTATTCTATTGAATGCTATGGGGTTTCTGAGGGCAGTGGCAGCCCCCATTTCCATGTAAGGACTTGGGGCAACATACTAGTGAGAAGGCTAACGGAGGCAGAGAATGTATCCAGAGATGGTTTATATACAAGCACAGTGGTTTAAAGAGGCTATTCAATGCCAAGGATAATCATTCCAGGTAGTGGTTGGCCACAATCCCTTCTCAGCTTTTCCTATCTGATCTCTGAAAATTACAGTTGTTATTTTAGAAATTATTTTGAGCAACACCAATTAAATAAAACCACAAGGAAATGGAGGACTTCTCATTTTCAGGATGTGATGGGAAAAGAGGCATTCGGACTGTGGCCTATGGATTCTATAGTCTATGAAACTTCTTCCTAAATTCCAGTTCTATTATCTGTGAGACCTTGGGAAGTTACATTTGCTTTATCTCTCTTACCCCAGATGCTTCACGCTTCAGTCTTACCAGTCCGCCATCTGAGTGTTTTTGGCTCCATTTCCTCAAAGTTTTTATGTTAAATAACCCACTTGCCTTAAGTTGTATGGGACAAGGGAATGTTGGCAAAGTTCAGAAGATATTTCTTCATACATTTTAGATGGTTAGAAATTATGCATGTAACACTTTTCCATGTGTCTTATGCATCCATTGACTCAAAAAAAAATGAATGCCTATAGTAACCAAAATTTTGTACTGATTTGGGAAACTGTTTGCCAAGTAGAAACAGCTGCTCATAAGCTTCTCATAGTGGCCTGGTAACTATGCACAAAGTACCAAAGTATGTTGAGAGGCACTGCCCTCACTCTAGCAGGTGGGTAGGGCTCAACAGAATAGAAGGCATGTTAGAAATAGTTCTAAAGGATGGACACATACCCATCAGTTGAAATCAGATCAGACTGTGAGATGTAAAAGATAAAGTAGTGTGTTTATGGGAATCGAAGTTTGAAAGCACAGTCCTTTAGTGCTTAGTCCTTAAAAAGGCAAAATACTCATTTAAGGAAAGGAAGATTGCCATGGGTGGACGTAGGAGACCAGAATACAGAAATGGGATCTACAACCAGAAATCTTGCTGAGGCTGATCTGCTGATGCCTACTCATGTGTGTGCATGGAAGAACCATTGGAAAGCTTGTCAAGAAGTGTCACCCCAAGGCTTGTGTTTCTGAAAGATAACTGTTGTGTGCTATTCATGGTTTATTAAAAGGAATTTGTAGATGAGTTGAAGAAACACTAATTAGGGAATTATTGCTCTACAGAGGCATTTCAGGTCAGAGGTGATGCTGGTGGAGGTATGAAGGCATGTTCCAAAGACAAAAAGGCAAACACCTTCTGCTATATTTATTGCTCCATGGAGTCTCTTAATACATCAAAAATGCATTGATTTTCTTGAGCCTCCTTTAGCAAACCAAACAGTTCTTAATTTATCCATTGTACCAACCTGGAGATACTCTTAGTTTTCTAAGGGTCTTTTGGTCAGTAAAGAAAAATTTTCATTTTCCTCTTTTAAAATTCAGAGTTGAAAAGTAAACTTTACACTTCAAATAAAGAGTCATTACCCTTCCTCTACACCAGGCATCCTATGTACATTAATTTATTGTGAAACAGCACTATATTTCTGCAAGTCTATCGAAATCTGAGTATCTTTGAACTTGTACGTAAGCAGGATCTCCACGTCACTTTGCTTTAACTGCTTCTGTGACTCTTTTTAAAGAAATATTTTCAAGGTGTGCATTTGTCCATATAATCTGGTGGACAAATAGGGGTAGGTTGAATTGAGTAGCAGCTGGATGGAGAAACTCCAGAAAACTATCTCTCAAAGTAGTGTGCCTTCATAAACTCAGAAACAGACTCTCTGATTACCTCCCTCTGGGGAGTACAGATTTCCCAGGCCACAGAGGAAGAAGATGCAGCCAGCCCTGATGAAACCTGATAGGCTAGGGTCAGATAGAAGGAGAGGAGGACCTCCCCTATCAGGGGACTAGGGAAAAGTCATAGGGGAAGAAGAGGGAGGGAGGATGGGATTGGGAGGAGATGAGGTAGGGGACCACAGCTAGGATAAAAAGTAAATACATTGTAATAAATGGTAATAATAAAAATAAATATGTAAAAAAGGAAAAAAAGAAAAAAAATTCCTGCAGTCTAGCTTCTCGGGGCTCTTGCCTCTGATCCACTGCATTGGTGACAACGGAGGGGCCAAGCTTGAGCTCAGATAAAATCCTTTGCTCTTGAAAAAAAAAGGGGTGGGGCATGCCTTCCTAGTGAGTATGAGTGATTTTTTGCAAGCTGCTGATACAAACTTTTACAGAGTAAGGCATACTTCTGGAGTCAAGGCTTCAAAAATCAGTGAATTCCATCCCAACCCTTGGCCAAGTTATTTTATATTAGATCTTATTATTTGGGAACCAGCCAAAATTGTTTAAAGCAAACACATTTACACTTTATGTCTATCACAGATATTTGTCAAATATAGTCATAATTTTCTGTATGCCTAAATCACCTGGGTAAATACTACACAGCTCAATAATAATTCCTATGGGGGTGTTGATGATTATTAATATTTAATATTGATATTTTAGTTAAACAGAGGTTATTCCTAAACCAGCTGTATACTCAAATTACCACGCAAGGACTAGGATTTATTTAATTAACCTAGAACACAATTCTGGGCAATAATTAACCCATCTTAAACCTCCATACTTGCATAGCTTTCTCCCATTAAGACTTCCCACATTATATTTGCTTTTTAGTCATATCTTAGGTCTGGTTCATTTCTCCTGATGTTTCCCGTCCACTCATCTTGGTTCTCTCCTTCGACTCCTCCTTTCGCTTCCCCTCCAGACCAGGATGTCCCACCCTATTCTTTCCATGCTCAGCATTGACTGGTTGTTTTTACTGGAAATACAGAGAAGAAATGGTAGCATGTCAACACAAACTTGAGATAGGTGATGCTTAGAATAAGCATCACAATGTAAGGTTCTGGATGAAACCAGCAAGTGGGGTAGAGAAATCAGCATTTGGATGAACAAGGGTAAACTGTATACATTTTTACAAGAACATTATACCAATAGGAGAAAATCAAGAGAGTTATGTTGACACATCTATAAAGTGCCACTGAATAGATTATCTCTCTGCCTCAATTTTCTTCTCTGCAATACAGGGAAACTGGCAAGAATTGTAACTTCTAATTGTTCACTAAGGGGAATAGCGATTCCTCAAGATCCAGCTATACCACTCCTAGGCATATATCCAAAAGATGCTCAAGTACAAAACAAGGACATTTGCTCAACTATGTTCGTAGCTGCTTTATTCGTAATAGCTAGAACCTGGAAACAACCCAGATGTTCCTCAGTTGCGGAATGGATACAGAAATTGTGGTACTTTTACACAATGGAATACTACTCGGCAATTAAAAATGAGGAAATCATGAAATTTGCTGGCAAATGGTGGGATCTGGAAACGATCATCCTGAGTGAGGTATCCCAAAAGCAGAAAGACACACGTGGTGTATACTCACTTATATAAACCTGTAAGATAGGATAAACACACTGAAATCTATACACCTAAAGAAGATAAACAAGAAAGAGGACCTGGGGTAAGAGGATTAATCCTCACTTAGTAAGTCAAATGGAATGAACATTGGAAGTAGGAGAAAACAAGTAGCAGGACAAGAGCCTACCACAGAGGGCCTCTGAAAGACTCTACCTAGCAGGGTATCAAAGCAAATATTAAGACACATAACCAACCCTTTGGCAGAGTGCAGGCAATCTTATGGAGGAAGGGGGAGTTAATATGACCTGGAGAGGACAGGAGCTCCACAAGGACCAAATATATCAGGGCACAGGGAACTTTTATGAGACTGTCTCTCCAACCAAGGACCATGTATGGATATAACCTAGAGCCCCTGCTCTGCTTGACTGTAGCAAATGATAGCTCAATATCCAAGTGGGTACACTACTAAGGGGAACAGGGACTATCTAGGACATGAACTCAATGGCTGGCTCTTCGACCCTCCCCGCCCCCCTCCGAGGGAGGAGCAGCCTTGCTAGGCCACAGAAGAGGACATTTCAGGCAGTCCTGAAGAGACCTGATATGCTAGAGTTGGATGGAAGGGGAGGAGGTCCTCCCCTATCAGTGGACTTGGAAAAGGGCAGGGAAGAGATGAGGGAGGAATGGGGAAAATAAGGAGGGAATGAGGGAGGGGGATATGGCTGGATACGAAGTACGTAACCTGTGATTAATATAAAATAAAAATGTTAAAAAAACAAACAAACAAAACAAAAGAACATTTGACCATGCACCAGAAAATATTTAATAATAAGCTTTATTATAGGACTAAGCTTAAGTTGTGGTCCTAAAACAGAAAAAAAAAATGTTTTTCCCCCATAAGAAGATTGGGGTCTGTGGTATAAAAAGTACTTAAACTACTAATTACAATGGACACTAGAAGGCAATGAGATCTTCGTAGCCTGTGGACAAGTCAGCGTTTGCTACCTGATAAAGTGGCAAACACATTTGTTCACAAAAGGCTGATTTTAGGAATCTCAACTGTCTCATGTAGCAGAAGATCAGAGAGTATTGTGTATTTTTTTCCTGAGTATAAGTTCTTGAAACTGCAAGCTATAACAGTCTCTTACAAACAGACAATCTGCAACGAAGGCTCAGGTACTAGGTTGGTTAAAGATGAAAAGTGTTATACAACATGGAATTTAGCTTTGCTAGATTCTTTCAGACATTGTGTAACCTCAAATTATTTCCTACTGATTAAATATGTAAACATAAATACTGTGGCCCTACCTAGATTCAATTGTGCTTATTGGCTATTCAGATCAATGTAACATCCTTCCTGTTTGTGCCCTCTGGCAGGCCAGACATATTGCAGAAGTCAAGCAGCACTGTGAAAACTCTGATATTTTCCTTTGCTATCGTGGTTATCACAAATATTTCCAGTCATTTTCATTGGCACGATATATTTTTAATCAGTTCATCTAACAGCATGTTATTACTATTAGAGAAAAAATGAAAGTGGTAGATATCTGTGAAGAACTCTTTCTCACCTAAATTCAGATTCTAATTGCATTTATTCTAAATATAGAAGATAAGCTGATATAATGAGGCTGATTCTAAGCACTACCCTGGCTTAGGTGATTTATATAACCTTCTTTCTCTAGACATTCTCAACACTGTGTCATTTTGTAGGGTAGAAATAATGAATAGGACCAACGTAGGTCTCAGTCACCAGAACTATGTTCACGGACACATCACTGGGTGCAGAGAGCACCTCTACAGAGTTTGGTCAGGCAGCCTTGGCTACAGCCTTGGAGTAAATTCAATTGAGTGAGACTAGATGATCTGCAAATAATGATGCCACACCCAAAGAGCTTTCTACAGTATCCCTCCTAGCAGTACATCATTCCTACACAAAGCATGCAGAATTTCCATGATATCTAAAAATCCTCTCATCTTTTCTTCTAAGAAGATTGATACAATTTTTAATATTTTTTACATAGGAACATCAGGACAGTCAAAATACTAGCATCTGTTAGGCCATTTCTGTACTCTATACTGGAAAGCTTACGGACTCGGAATCTATTAACTATGGGAATGGAGAAATTTGAGAAAGGGAGAATCATGTGAGGAGGATAAAAAATACAAGGAGTCAAATTGACTACTATTTTAAACAGTTCTTCCACAGGTCAGATTTCTGAAGAGGTCTTCATGCCTATGGCAGTAGAAGGAGATTTCAGGTATCTGAAACCAATTCTAGGTAATTGCTAGGAACAAGTAATAGCAGATAACTTATTTTATCTCTCTAGAGCTCGGCATGTCCTCAACTGTGAATTGTGATGGTTAATATTTATTGTCAGCGTAGCAAGATCTATGTGGTTACTTGGGAGCCAAACCCTCAACTGTGTGAGGGAGCATCTAAGTTTAAATCAAACGAGGTCAGAAGACTCATCACAAATATGATGATAGCATTCCACGGACCAGTGTTCCACACTTTAAAAAGATGCAGCAAACTAGGTATCACATTCATTTCTGCTTCCTAGGTGTGGAATCAATGCTGTCTCATGCACCTGCCATCATGCTTTCTCAACATGTTTGACTGTATCCACTAAACTGTGAAGCAAAGCAAAACAAAACAAAACCTTCTTCAAATGTGTTTGTGTGTGTGTGTTCAATACCATGTGCGTGTAGTTATATGTGAGTGTGTGTCTTAACTCACATTTGGGAGTTTAGAAGATGATCTCAGGTGTAGCATGCACCCTCTCCCTTGTTTGAGAAAATATTTCTTGATGTCTACAACTGTGTACACCAAAATAGTAGCTTGCTGGATTCCTAGATTCTCTTGCCTCTGACTCCTGCTTCATGGCCAGAGCACCAGGGTTGCACCTGTTTCCTACAGTTTCTAGCTTTGAGTCAGGTCTGGAGAGCCAAAGCCATTTCCTTTCGCTTGTGTACCAAGCAGTTTACTTGATGAGCTATCTCTGCAGCCACATTCATTTTCTTTGGTCAGGTCTCTTGTCACAGAAATATTAAATGTAAGTGACACAGGTTTAATAGCCATACTCTTGGAATATTAAATGAAGAGTGTGAAATGCTCAGATATGTGCATGTAAGAAGTAGAAAATTGATACCCTTCATTTTCATTGAGTTTTATTTTTTTTATTTAAAAAGGCCATTATCATAAATCAACTTGCTTTTGAGCTCTCATAATTTCACTGAAATACATTTAAATAAATCTGAAATGACCCACTATTTAGAAGGATTTCATTTGTCTGTCCCTATGGTCCCAGGGAAGGTTGATATTAAGTCTTTGTAAATATCCAGACAAAGAAGCCTTGAGACTGAGCTGTGCTTGCTGTGGAGGTGAAGACTCAAACCTGAGGGAGAACAGGAGGGCTAGGAAAAGGACTAAGACATAGCCAAGTCAATGCTAGCGGAGCTCTTAATTTGCCCTCAGCTTCCCTACCTTCTAAACTACTTCCTTGCTGTGGCAAGGATTCTGCTTTTATTTGTTTCAATTTTGTTTTGTTTTTGTTTGTTTCAATCAAAAGGCATTTTCTATGGGAACATATGTCTAGCTATGAATAGAAAATCAATGGTAAAGCAGGTTTCACTCTGCTGAACTTATCGATTCCATAAAGGAAAGCTGCTCGTATATACATCCAGCCCAAGCAAAGGGCACCGGCGTGGAGTCGGGCTCGTTTTTTTCTAAGCTGCCTTTCTTGGTCCTTTCACATCCAACAGCGCTGAAAAGGGAAAGCGGTGTTCTTTGGCTTCACACAAACTCACAGCCATTTTGATGACAAGAAAGCAGAGCTGCTTCCCAACGTGTTTTTGTTCGACTGATAGCAGGCCCATTGAAACCTCCTGATGGAGCTCATTGAAAATAATAGGCGCCATTATCTTCCCTGCCAATGCTGCCATGAGAGCTTCAAAAGCTCAAATCATGACAGCACATATTGGATGTACAGTAGAAAGGCAGAGCGTGATTATGGGCAATTTGTGGCTCTCCTCCGCACACCTCATTGTATGAGGAGGGGGCACGGGGCTTTGTAATGCACGGAGAAAGGCTTTGTAGCGAACACTCTTGGGGGATGTTTTTGTATCCTTAGAATTTAAATGATTTGTCTCAAATAATTTGCGAAAGTAAAATATCAATTTCAGAATCTCTTCAGAAACCGAAGTTTGAAAGTAAGCGGTTCTTTAATTTAGTATCGGAATACTGTCATATTTGGTAACTTGGTAGGGAATGCAGCAAGGAAATAAGTAGAGAATCTTATCTCAGACACTGCCGCGTGCAGCAACAGAGAGTAGCCAGGTAGTGTGGGATCGATAGATCAGGTTGCTGCGAGATTGCAAAGGTCTTTTTTTCCCCAGGTCAGCACTCTGTCACCTCAAATGTCCCTAGAAATCTGATTTTCAGCTCCCTGGAGTCAGGAGGAACTAGTGAGAAGCAGGATAAACTTAGGGGAAAACATCAGTCCTCACCCCTCAGCACAAAGAGCAAGCCTGTTAGGCAGTGAGAAATTATAGGAGAAAAACTCCCCTCAAGGGCTCAGTGACAGTGGAGCAGGAAGGAGAAGGGCTCCATTTTATTAAAGAAGAGGGGGAAGGGAAGGCTTGCTTTTGGGGAAATCTTTCTTTTTGTTGTGTGTTATTATCTCTATGTCTTCCAAAATGAAATGTCTTAAAACCTCTACCCAAACACACAGACATTACTTTTTTTTCATTTGAAACAACACTGAAGAACACATTGTGCCATGTACAGCACCCTTGGGGCTTATATTTAATATCAGAACAAGATGGTCTCCCTGTTTGCCTGATGCCTGACTCTAGCTGGGGAGAGGCCTGAAGTGGTAACAGCATCTTCCAGCTACTGTGGCAAAATAAGAAGTGACAAGAAGGACAAGGGTCCCTATAGAAATGGCCGGGGATGAACAGAATCTCAGGAAGGTGAAACTGAGAAAGAGATGGAAGAACTGCTTGGGACTTACATCTACATAAAAACAAATTTTTTCCTCCTCTTTTGCTACTGTATCTTCTATTTTCTTTGTGAATAAATCCTTAGGTCTGAGTGGGAATGCATGACTAACCCTGGCTGTGTTGCAAACAGACACACACAGAGGGGGAAAGTCAGAGAATGAAAGAGAGAGAGAGAGATCATGCACAGATTTACCACAGCACAATAAAGCAGAATATGCTGAATGAGCCAGAGACAACTCTGAGATACTATGATTAATGAAGTCTCAATACCAAAGAATCTATGACCTACTATTTACCCCTGCCTGTTGAACATTCCTGGTTCTTTTTCTGTCTTTGAAGTATCCTTAGATGACCAAAAAATTGTTCATTGAAGAAATAAAATTGTTTTGGATCTCTTTTCTATGAATTTACCCCAAATAACCAGGAAAGATTTAATTACAGTTACCAAAGGTCATCCCCAGGTCCAGACAGACCTCTGAAGGCCCATCCCAGAGATATTCAAGAGACTCTGTCTAGAGTAAATCAAGTTGTAGTCATGCTTCCTAGACCAAGAGGAACAGTCTCCAGGTCACTGTATGTCCTAAAAGTCAGACACTAAACCTCCCAATTGTCTCAATTGTCTGCCATCTCACCTGTGTAGAAGAATTCGCAGCTTATCATTCTCACATGGCTACCAATGTTCCTTGAGGTTCTCATAGATATTAATGAATGTAGGCTTCCCCCCAATAAATCTGTCTATTATCAGCTTACTTCCATAAATTTCACAGGGCAGAGGAAAATTCCACTTGCCCCTGAAAAGACAATTTCTCCCTATTCATGGCACTTAATGAATACTTAGTAGATATTTCTGAATGAAACCATTGACCAAGCATAGAAATCATAACTAGTGAAACTAAGATGATGATTGTCTATAATTATAACTTTTCCAAAATGTTTTAAAAGAATTTCAAGCCAAAATCTTGTATTTGTTAAATTCCAAAGAAAGAATTTTGCTCTCCACACCTTGACCCTGGCAAGACTCTTTGCTCCTGGATCACTCTGCTGTTTCAAGTGTGTGGCATTTTGAGTAAAAAGCTTCCCCTTAAGCCTAGGAGGAGTGGCACTATTAGGAGGTGTAGCTTTGTTGGAGTTTGTCTCGAGGTGGTTGGCTTTGAGGTTTCAAACGCTGAAGCCAGGCCCAGTTTCATTCTCTCTTCCTGTTGCCTGCTGATCCAAATGTAGAACTCTCAGCTACCTCCCTAGCACAACATCTCCGTGTGTGGCACCATGCTTCCTCTCATGATGACGCTGAACTAAACTTCTGAAACTGTACACCAGTCCCAATTAACTGTTTTCCTTTATAAGAGTTGCAGTGGTCACAGCAATAGAAACCGTAGCTAAGACAACATGCTATTCTCTTATTATGTTTTCAACAGAGATATCTTTCTTGTGCCATGCTTGCTAGATGTTATTTTTTGGGTGAATGAAGGGGTTAATTTGTGCATTTGCTCATTTTTAATTCAAATTCTGATTTACAAACAGGTCTTAACTGGACATAGGGGGAAAAGTACATTAAAGGCCATATGTTTCTACAGCATTCTACTTCTCAATAATTATTGTTATATAAGAGAAGAGCCTAGGTGGGGTTGTCTTTGTGTCATTTAAACAGGTCTGAAGCACTTCTGAATCGGAAACTCTGGAGGTGCTACATCTCGAAATCCTGAATATACAAATAAATTTGTAATTACTTATTTTGCTATGGTTATTGTTTTGGTTTTGTTTCTATTATTATGGAGGGTGGTGGATTTGATTCAGAATCTTTGCAGCAAAGCTGGCCTTGAATTTACAATCCTCCTGGCTTAGCTACTAAGATCTCAGCTTTCAGGCCTGGGTGACTAGGCTCCTTAGAAATCTATAAATATTCTGGGTATTTTCTGTCCACACTAATGTGCAAGGCAGCAAGAACCAAGGTTCAGACAGCATGGCAGCACCCATGTTTCTGGCTGGAATTTCATGATTGCAGTGCTTAAGGAAAAATGGATAAAGTCTGTATTGCATTTCCAAAGCAATTCCCAATCTTAAAATGGGTTTCCGGCTCATGGTTTTAACAAAGTTTATTGAAAGTTTTACCAACATCATAGATTTTGTTTTAAGGAGATAGAAGGAAGGCATGACAAAATACACTAGGAAATATGATTTTATGGGTATTTCCTACTCTAAAGTGAGTGGTGAATTAAAATCTGCTGACTATTCAATAGCACAGTCTGACAGTAGTACACATGAACGACTCAGCTTCTTTTGGAAAATATTTCATGGAGTCCATGCATGATCATGGCTGAAAGTAAAGCCATAGAGAATGTAAGGAAATGAAATTAATATAGCCCAAGGATTCAACTGTTTAATCCTTAACAGCAACTCCATACTTGTTTATGAATTAGGCAACATGAATGTCTAATGCCAAATGAAAAATCCAAGAGCATTGTCACTCAGAATGACAGGTATTTTGTGATACTGAGAACAACAGACATTTTAAATTTTTAGTTACATTATTATCACCTTTTTAATTGTTTACAAACTATCTATTGCCTTGTTATCTGTTTCTAGGGAAGTAATTCAACAACATAGCTTCAGTTGGCCAGTGGGATGTTTAGTCTCCTTTGGTTGATCTTCTGATGTAATTTGATTAATTTTAGACATCAACTTGTGTATCTCACCTGTGTCATTAGAACACTCATTCTTAATGATTGAGCTCGATTCAGGCCCTAGTATTAATACAAATTTACAGAAGAGACAATATATGGCATTTTTCATTATGGAAAATTGTTACATGTTTTTTCATTGTAATTCTTACATTACATATTCATTGGAGAAAAAGGTGACTTTTGATCAGAGCTCTACTCCAGTCTAGAATTCTTTACAAATCTAAAATCCCGTGTTTGCAAAACAAATTTGTACTTATGATTTTTTTCTAAGGAAATTGAAGATATTATTTTTTCTACTGTGGGAATAAAGAAAACAAGTTTGATGAATTAGTAAATGGCACAGTTAAAATCCAAGTTCTGAATTTCTGCCTGTAGCTTTCATCTTGACTCCATTAATCTCTTTTAGAAGATCACTTCTAACTCTCATGCTATGTAAAGCCCCACCTCTTTTTTCTCCAGTTTCTCTTTCTATATAAAACTTTCTGTTATGAGTCTACTTTTTAGTGACAATGATAGCATATAATGTGTTTTCAATATTTCAAAAGGCTTTCTTATTTTTTCACTATCTTAAACTCATCCTTTCTTGAGAAAACAATGTTCCTCACATACGTTTTAAGTTCACACAGCTGCAAATAGGGTCAGGACTTCTGGCCAGTCGTCTTTCTGGATGAAGTTCTATTTCTTCAGCTTTGAATCATGTTTTGGATTTTAAGTTTAGGATAGCATTCCATGCCATAAGAATATTTTCTCTTTTTGTATATTTTGTTTACTTGTATTATTTTTATTTATTCAGCTTGTTTATTCTTTGATTTTTAATCTAATTATTGTCAGAATTTACATGATATCCATCCCTACTCTTCCTCCAATTTTTCCTGTGTCCACATCCCCTCTCAAACTAGTAATCTCCTCTAAATATATAAGTATATATAAACTATATATTATACATGGTATATAAAATTGTGTGTGTGTCCTGCTGATTCCATTCAGTTTTTTCTCCTATGCATGTGACTAGAGCTTTCTACTTGTGACTAGATAACTTATGGTGATAACCTAGGAGAAAATTGAATATTTTTCTCTCAGAAGCCATTAACTGCATGCATATCAATTAGTGTTGCCATCATGCAGGTCTCGTTTAGGTGATTATGCTGTTGTATGTCCCTATCATATATAGATGGCAAAATAGAGTAGCAAATGTCTTGGGCATCAGGCTTTTACAGTCTTTGACACCTCCATTCCAAAATGTTTCTTGAGCCTTAGTCATCTGGGTAGTGACGAAGATGTATCAGTTTAAGCTGAATAATGGTCAGTGATGGTCTCTGCTACAAAACAAAACTTAGTTGATGAGTGGTAGGAGCTACATTTAAGCATGGGTATAAGAGTATATATTTATAATGCAATTAGAAATTTGACTGGTTCAGGAGAGTGTGGTAGTAGGTTCTACTCTTTGGTGGCCTCAGCAACAATGGTGATCGTACAGAGTATAGTACTAACCATACAGTTCTTTCTATTGAGCAAGCCATAAATCCTGAACTCATTAGACTGTGAGGTCTTTGCAAGACCTTTATTTTTAAGTCCATGCTTTTGGTACACATATTATTTTGCTTTACATAAGTTCATATAAGTCTTTCAGAATGCATAAGTGAATGAATGAACTCAAACAAATTACATAATGCTCAAAATCAAGTCTGGCTCTGACACATACAGTACATAAAAACTTTTCACTGTGTAAACTATCCCATATGGAAATGTGAGATTTAAAATGATGCACTATCTTTACTTTGGGGTTTTGTGAAAATAAAACACAACATCCTTGTTAATTAACATCCTTGTTAAATCTAGCTAGATAACAGGGTAACTAAATGGCAATGGTATAAATTTTGTGTTATTTGAAAATAAATATGACAGTTAGTTACAAATTTCACCAAATGTATTTTAAATAAAAAGCTTTTTATTTTAACCACACAATACATGAGAGTTTCATGATGCCAGGGTCAATGTTTCTTCAACTCTGTCTATTCTGTTATTATCTGCAGAAGCTCTGGCTGCTACACTGTGTTCTAATAAAGGAATGTGAAGGACAGAAGGTAGAAGACATTGGTGATGCTGTCTATTTTCTTTGACCTGTTAGCTCTTTCTTTGAAGTGTACATAGTAGTATGCTCCTTAGTTCTTACTGGACAGAGCCTCGTTCCATGGCTACTCCCAGCTGAAAGAATTTTTATGATTGCCTTTGTCAATCACATTTTATTCTCTAGAGACAAGCATACTCTGCCTCAGACAAAATTAAGACCCTATTAGTCAGAAAAAATTTACACTTTACCATGTCTTTCTCATAAATACGAGAGATTTTATACGGAGCAAGTTTTTCAAAGGGGGGAAAAACCAATCCAAATAGACATAAATATGCATGGGTTTGACTGTGTTTTGTCGTAAGTGCTATTGGTGCTGGGAAGTTTAACCTCTTTGTTCTTTGGTTACTAACTGCTGAATCTGGAAAAGGAGTGGCATAATGAAATCTGCTACGTGATGTAAAATCAGGATTGCATTGCTTCTCTATAGAAATCTCTACCTTATGAGTTCTGCCAAGATGGAGTGATAGGCTTAGTATGTGCAAGAGAAATGAATGACTCTCTAATCTGCCACACACACTACTCTTTAACTTTTGTTACTGAAGGACCATATTTCATATCATCAGTGCAGAATGTCTGCTGGAATAAAATTCCTAAGAATAGTAATTACAGGGTACAGTAGAGCATTCAGTGCAATGTTCCTGACTTACATCTTTCCCCTTAATTATGGGATCAGCCCAATACGCCATGCCTGTCATCTCTAGTGACCCCCAAGTTCGATTTACATGAGCATGTCTGGCATACTTAAATGGGATATTCATTCCACCATTTGTTTGACTGTGGTCCCTATCGCCTCCTCCTCCTTCCCTACCTCCTGTTCAACTGCTTTGCTTACTTTCCATTACAGAACTGACTAGAATACTGTGCACTGGCTCTGCTTATTTACTCTTCTGAACCCATCAGTGTTTAAAAAGGAAAATAGGGAGACATCTGTGACCTAGCCAGTGACAGGGAGTTGCAATTTACAACTGCCAAGTTACAACTGCCAAGTAATTTTATAATGCTAGCCTCAGAAACACAGGTCATATGAGCAGACCAGAGTACTATATTAAAACCACCTAACCTGCTTCTGCCCTATTCTTACATGCCAGTAGAACCTGGTTTATGGTTGATCAGAATGCTTCAGAGTTTGAGACTGCAGCAGGTACTACATACTTACTACTGAAATTTTCTCATTTCCAGCTATAGCCACAAAAAAAGCTAACAGTCTTTGAATTAGAATTAGCTAGAGGACTCCTGGTAATATTTTATATTTTATATCTACAACTATAAGTATACTCTCATATTTTGTCAATTACACCACTTCAGGAAATTTTATGTTCAACATAGGTAGAAGTTTTACTACATAAAGCTTCTATAGATGGCTTCTTAATGCTACACAGATACTGTTGCTGATTTTGTTTTGTTTCATTTTCTCTTTACTTTGAGAGAATAAAATCATTCTCCTCGAACATAGTTGAACAAATGTCCTTGTTGTGTACTTGAGCATTTTTTGGATATATGCCTAAGAGTGGTATAGCTGGGTCTTGAGGAATCACTATTCCTAATTGTCTAAGAAAGCGCCAAATTGATTTCCAGAG
>CM053751.1:27132326-27175975 GCA_028658305.1 Pachyuromys duprasi
CCTGAGGAGACAGGATGAGCTGGGGTTGGATGGAAGGGGAGGAGGTCCTCCCCCATTGGTGGACTCGGAGGGGGCGGGGAGGAGATGAGGGAGGGAGGGGAAGGATGGGAGGGAATGAAGGAGGGGGCTATGCTTGGGATGCGAAGTACCTAACCTGTGATTGAGACAAAAATAAACAAATTAATTAAAAAAATCATTCTCCTCTCAGATATTTTTATTTATTTTATTTTTTATTTTTAATATTAGTTACATTTTATTAACTCTGTATCCTGCTCCCTCATTCTCCCCCAATCCCACCCTCCCTCTCTTGTCTCCTCCATGCCCCTTTCCAAGACCACTGATAGGGGAGGTCCTCCTCCCCTTCCATCTGACCCTGGTTTATCAGGTCTTCTCAGGACTGGCTGCAAAGTCCTTTCAGATATTCTGCTGAGTTGTATTTTTTTTTATCCCATTGTCCACTTGGGGCTAATATGAGTTGAAATTTTTTTCAACCTGAATAATCAGGCTATTATTACTGGTGTTGTTGTTGTCTAGTATTTGCTTGGATCTTGTAGTGTACCTGAATTTAGGGAAAGCCAAATGCAGAATTCATATATTTTATTTCAATGTACTTATTGATATAAAGCAACACCATTAAGGTCTACCCCTTTCAAACTCATTCATATTTCATCAATAAACATGATTGGAGACTCAATATCATAGCAAGGTGTCTGATGTTCTCCCAGGAGATCCTAATAAAATACCATCAGCTAGGTGGCTTCTTTGTCAGGAACTCACTTTCTTACAGTTCTGGAGGCTGAGTGTCTCAGATCTGAGTACTGGAATTGTCCTGGTCTAATTACCTATAAAGGCACTAATACTGTCTAAGGTCCTTCTCTTTACATAGTTACCTAAACCATGGCTTTGCTATGGCCCATTTTCAAATACCATCACATTGGACTTATGGCTCCAACATAAGAACTTGGATGACATCATTTACTAAATATATACCTTACAGCAAAAAACACTTGAAACTACTAATTTTGATAGATGAAAAATATTGAGATATTAGTTTCATTGACAAGAAAGTTAAGAAATTCAGCAGATACTCAAAACAAAGAAGAAATTTATGCAGAGAAAACACACCTCAATCGAGGTTCAGTAGAGTAGACTAAAGTACTACTGAGAAGCAGCCTCAATCCAAGGTTCCTAGGAAGTAAGATATTGGAAGAGCCAGAGCAGTAACAAAGCAGAATACTTTCATTATGGAGCAAGGAACTTAAAAGGGTGCTTTTTTGTTCTTGTTGTTGTTGTTGTTGTAGGGTTTTTTTTTTTTTGAGAAATTTCTACTTACAATTTCAGAAAGATGAAAATAAAGCTTACCATCTCATCTACTTCCTGACTTCTTGAAAACCTAAAATACTGACTGTGGGCATCACTTTAGCATGAGGTTCAGAGTAACTGTGTCTGTGTCGCCATTGTCTCTGAACCCACAAGATAAAAATGAAAAGTTAATCCTTGTAGTAGAGATGCTAGGAATGAAAGTAGAAAATACTGGAAAATGGATACTTAGGAATTCTTATAGGGGAGAAGGTATGTTTAACACGAAATAGTTCACCATGAGTAGTATTCACATTTACAAAACAAAGAATTTTAGGGGCTAGGAACCTAAGCTTATAAATTAACAATTATAAAACCCAAAATGAATAAATTTCCTAATGGTTAGGCATCAAAGAAAAGACTATGACTACAAGATTTTACAAACACATAGATTTCAAATGGATAAAATAGAATATATGATTAGGAAGAATCTTGTTGAAGTTAAAAAAATCAATAGTGTCTTTAAATACTAGTTTGCACACACGCAAACAAAAGTAGGTATTTGGAATATAAAGATAAATCTGGGGATTTTAAAAAAAAACAATAGAAATAAATATAGAGAAATACTAAGGAAATTTAAAACATAGATGGGTAAGAATAACATTCCAGAATGGAAAAGTGAGTAAGCATATAAGAAATGCATACATCCAGAAAATTTACAGAACTTATGGATAATTACATTTTTCAGATTTAAGAAGCATAGCTTCCTCTTTCATTGACTTCTTGACTCTTTAGTAACCAAAACAAGGCAATATCAAACATTATATCTTATGGGAATAATATCTCAAGCCTTTAAAGACTTTTTCACATAAATACTCAAGAATATTTGTAAACTATAAAGAAATATGACAGACTCGAAGTATATAACACGTAAAAAGTTTTTAAGTACATATAAAAATTTCAGCAACAAATAATATTAACATTCCTCAAATTTTAATTTTGAAAAACTTCTACATAATTAGAAAATTAACTTTGAGTTGAAGGAATTTGCATATATGTAATATTATTGTTAAGATTTGAAGTCAGTGTTTAATAGATTAGTTTAGTTCCACTTTCAACCACTAAATTATAAGAAGAAAAAAATTTTGTAGCCATTCACATTCAAAAGTTTTATTATGGGATTTGTGTATATATTTTCTTGTGTTGGTCTATGAAATATTTTTCTACAGAATAAAATCCGGTCTTTCTCAAAGTGTCTGTGGTGTCTGTGGTAGTCCTTCAATGATCTTTTATTAACTCAGTGGCTCTTTCACCAGAATTATCTATTATAGAAGATGGGAAGTAGGGATGAGATGGTTTATGACTCCGACTCCTTTCCTTCTATTGTAGCTATTATAAGTACAATGTTTATTGAGTTATCACATGTCAGGCATTGTGCAGAGTTGCAAATGCTTTAATTCCTTTAATCCTCATGATAGTCCTAGGAAAATAGACTCAATTATCGTTAGTTTATAGATATGGAAATTGTGGCTTGGTGAGCTATGCAGTTTGCCAAGAAATCAGACCAACATAGAGTGTTGAACAGGGTAAAGAAAAGAGCCTTCTGACTTGAATGTCTTGTTCTTGCCCATTATTTTATATTGCCTTTATAGTCCACACGTACAGTATGATTACTGTTGTCAAGCTTGGCACTTGCAGGATGAATTAAATCTACTTCTATTATGACTTCTCCAGGGTTGATCAGAACACACACACACACACACACACACACACACAGAGAGAGAGAGAGAGAGAGAGAGAGAGAGAGAGAGAGAGAGAGAGAGAGATTGGCTGATACCTTGAAACTTTTAGCGTGACCAAAAAGGGAGTCTTTAAGGATTGTAATTTTTAAAACACCAAGGTGATATAGAGATGTCAACGATGCCAGAATGTCTATACTGTAAGACAAAAACAAGAAATCCAGAATCCTAGCTTGAACTATGAAGACTGCTATTTTAGAAATGTTATATGTCTAGCTATTTCAAAAATTATGTTTATATTATTTTATTTTTCTGCCTTCTTAAATACAATTTTGGTTCATGTGAAGTTTAATTTTTGTATGTCAATCTGGAGAATATTTTGGAATGAGGTTAACATCTCAGTAACGGATTTAGAGTAAAATAGACTACTATCCATGTTCTTAGTGGGTTTTCTTCATATACCTTCAGACGGATAAAACATAAAGCCTGGAAATGTCACCTGTTGTAGAAACTTTCCTGGGTCTACTTACTGATGCCTGTAATACAGATTCTGGGATTTCCATATTTTGTAAGTATATAAACCAACTGCTTATATTAAATAGCCTTTGTATGCCTATTCTGTTTCTTCTCTGGAGATTAATGATCAAAACAATCTCTCTGTTGACTGACTCACATTTTCACAATGCCTGTCCTCGCTTAAGAATTCCAAATCTCTGCTGCCTCTTTCTAAATATTAATGTCTGAATTCTTAACTTACAATGGTCTTCTGTACTTGACAGGATGTACAACTTAATAATTATAACCATTCTTAGTAGGATAATTCTGTCATTGTGTGGCCAACAGAATTTAGTTACACAAGCCAAGGTAACCACAGTCCCTGGGAGACATAATCTTAGACCTCATCCTTAAATACAGTCTGTTATTGACCTTAACATTATTATATGGAGGATGCCTATATTTAGACATGTTATTTTTTTCTAGTTCTCCTGATCTTAATACCACTCTGTACTGTTTTATCTACTGTCCTGTGGAAATTTAACGTCACTGTAGAAACAAGATAATAGAATTGTGGGAAAAACATTGAAATCAGACCTTCATTCTCATCCCAAAGTTCTATGTCCTGGAACAAATCGTCTGGATCCCTCATTTATAGGCTTTTTTAAAAAAGTTTTTCTTTGTGGTCCATATATGAAAAGAAAGTATACTTAAAACAAACACAAAATCTAAATCCAACAAGTGGTCATGGGATTTTCCTCCATTTTCTGGATATGAAATAAAATGAGCTTTGATTTCAAATTCCTGGGACCTTGTATTTGCTCTGTGTCTGGTTCTTAGAGACCACAGCTACAAAGTAGTCTCAAAGACTGGCCTTTTTTTTTTTTTTTTTTTTTTTATGTAGCAACCCTCACTCCACAAACAACTGAATTAGTTCGCATTAACCATGTGTACGGCAAAAGTACACAAAACATAAAGAAATCACCTAAAATAATGTGTCTGAACCAGCTGCTAAATTAAGTAATGTATTTGTTTTATTGCACATTTGCATAATAGGGCAAACCAGAAATTCTCTGTACCAGATGTGCTGGTGGCAGGGAGCTCTGATTACTGGCTTCTGTTATTAATCACTGCACAAACCTTAAATGATTTGTTTCCACAGTTTGATCAATTTACATCTCACAATGAACATTTATGCATACAATGTGGAGACAAAGCAGCTGTTTGCACCTTTCACAGGCCTTGGTATATTTATGGAGATTGAAGTGAGTGCTGTTAGCCAAAGCACAGGGGAGTTGGGCCACAGGGTTGATGACTTTTAGAAGGATGCCATTGTCTCTCATCAAAGTAGTTAATAAATACAAACCATTTACTGTTCCCAGAACACTTGTGTTCTGACCTCTCTTGCTTTGTTTATTTTCTGAAAATAAATGAAAGAGACAGTGTATTAAATTCACCTTTGAACCCTGGACAGACCTCCTTTATATAAATTACTTCAGAACTGTGAGGAGCTGGACCATGCCTGAGTCTCACTGAAAGGTGCTATGGATGCTTTTTCAGCCATCCTCCCTTTGGTTTTACATTTGACATTTCATAATCTTTTATCTATGATTTCCATCAGCATTTTAAACAGGTTTAATACATCTAAAGATGGCACGCCTGATGAAAAAAAAGAAATGTGCATACAGTATAAATACTGTTTCATTAATTTCCAATTAAACATGATAAATGTATGGGCCCCACATATAAATGTTCCTTCAATAAGTTATAGCACTAGATAATGTAATTTCTTTTCAATTGTGAACATTGTAGTTATTTCATATGCAAAAAGTCATAAAGCCCATAAAATAAAGTTACCATTTATTTTAGCACATCGATTCCAGGAGCTTATTTGCATTGTAAGGCTTGTCTGATATCATTTCTTACTGTAATGACCACTTGAGTCCTAATGCTGCTGTTAGGATTTTACACGTGTGTATGCACATACACTGTGTTTGTTTAATTCTTCCAAAAACACAGTAACCAATCAACAGAAAAGAGAAATCACTAGGGATAATTATTTCTCAGATTATCCTTTCTTTTCTGTATTTGGCCTTGTATTTATTCATTGTAGAGAGAGAAGATAAAAGAACAGAAGCTCATCATAAATTAAGTGCAGCATTTTCTAAAATTTCAGATAGAGGCTTTGTTTTTAATACCTAAGAAAAATAATAGTGTGCTTATTTTTCTCAGTTATAGTTGCAATCCTGAGTTTCCACAGCTCATCCTGGGAGCTAATGAAGCACTACATATTGGTTTTAAATTCAAAGCATATGCAGTCACTGGGCCATTTTTTTTCTTTATATAGTTTGATTTAAAAAAAACCCAATGTGGCCAACTTAGAAAATGTAATTTGGTCCAGCACTAAAGAACATTTGCAGACAACAAAAACCTTAACCTTTGAGTTGCCTATGAGAACACAAAGTCACTGTGAAGTTCCTTCAGCTGTGTGTGAAAAGTGTCCAGCAGCTGATGAAAATATATTAAAGGACTGGTGTGCCAAGGCCACAAAGGGTGTTGAACAAATTTGGATAAATGTGTCCAGATTTCACAGAAGCTGAATCAGATGTGAGTTAGAGGATGATGTGAGAAGATGCTGAGGAAGATACCGCAATTGAGATAATGAACTTAACTACATTACACATCAAGAGCCATCTCCGAAGCCATTAGCACTGTTGCTGGGGGTGCCTGCCAAAGAGCCAGATGTCACTCTGCCACAACTTGGCATCTGATGGTTGTCATTTGTAAGACTGAATCAAGTAAGGACTGCAATTATGCTTATGCTGAATAGAACCCTTCCTCCAGGCTCCATTGGGTTCCTACCCACATGCAGAACAAAACAGACTGATATGCCCTTGAGACTCCTAAGAACTTACGTATTTTATTCCTTGAGGAAAATACTGACCTTATAAGTTTGTTTGATTTGTTTTTAGCACATTGGGCTTTTGTTAAATTCTTTAAGAAGGACAGTCACGTTCCTGGACTTCTTAGAAGCATATGCTCCAAGAAAAGAACGATTCAGACATGTAAACAGATATGGTACAAACAGACCATTGTAGCACTATATGAGGGATATAAGTATAGAAAGGATGTGTGGGAGCACGAAGAGGAGCTAGGCTTCCCTTTAGAGATTGGAGACAGGCCACAGAGAGGCAAAGCTATTAAAGAAGCAAGCATTTGGCATGTGGGTGAAGAAGTAAGGGGGTGGGCACCTCCACAGAAGGCATCTCATGGTGACAAGTGATTATATAATCTCCCATGAAAAGTCTGTTGCAACACAGGAATGTTGGAGGTATTTTCCATGGTGAAAGTCTAAAGCTACAAGCATTTTAGGGGAAGATAAAGCCAAGCAGAGAAGACAAAACTCACTAAAGCCTTCATTCTGTGCTTTCAAAAAATAGTTAAAGAAGTATAAAGTCACGGCAGCAGTCTTGAAACCAAACCACCATAATACTTGTCTACACAGTATTCAAATTCACTTATACATCTAATTCTTACCACATTCCTGTGCCAAAATTTGTTTCATTTTATAAATTATGAAAAGAAGATTTATAGGTGATATACAACAGGCCCCAACAGGCAGCAAAGGGGGGTCTTATCAATTTGGCTAGCCTGGCTGGCTAGCAAGTCCCTGGAATTTTGCTCTGTCTACCTCCCTTGTGCTGAGACTAGAGGTTATGCCATGTGGGTGATGGAGATAACGTCTCAGGTCCTCATGCTTGTATGACAACTAGCCCTCAATCGTTAGATACTTAAGGTGATGAATGTGATCCAACAACACCTATCCAACGTATCTATTAAGATAATGAAAAACATTCTCTGAATGCTTAAATAGTGACATTTGAAAAAGTTTGCATTTATATTCCATCAACAGGTAGAATTTGCAGTGCTAGAAAGCACAGAACTGCAGCAAGCAAAAGGCGTCAGTTAGACAACACACTGGTAAGTCAGCAGCCTCAGCTACCACCCGGGGAGGGGATGTCGAGACCTCATAGATATCGTCATCAAGTAGGAAAGGATAATTGGGTCTCAAGATCAAATAATTTCACAGAAAACTTCCCTCAGCTAGATAATACCAATGTTAGTTCTTGGGAACACAAGCCTTCCATAATATTCAGGACACTTCCTTGACTAGTGCTACAGAGCAAACATCCTAATGCACAGGTAACTGAAACCACATGTACTGGCTTTCACTGTACATATCTTTTCTAGCACAAGAATAGGCTGAGACCATAACAGCTGCTAGACAGATTCAAAGGTAGCCAGACCTGTCTTCCATATGCACATCTGCTTAACTGCAGCTGGCTCCTTTTTGTGAAGAAACTTCTGAAGTTTTCCCAGCATTTGGTGCAGGTGGTGTCAAAGTAGGGTGACTGAGGAATAGCCAAACCTTTTTCTTCTGGCCTTAAGAATGATCAGATATGTCCCATAGGATCTTGCTGTTGGCCTCTTAGGAGTCATTGTTTCCATTCATGATTCTTAAATAGATAAGGTTTTTATTAAATCCCAGCTTCTGCCTGCCTTCCAATGGCTCCCACAATATGTTATAGGCCTATGGGAAGCTCCATTCAGAATTATCCTGAAATTAACAGCAATTTGCCCAGAATGTTTGAAATAAATGAAAGAGAGCAGAAATCCTCTGATCAATATATAGTGACTGATAGTTGTAGCAAAAACTGAGAGGCAGTTTTTTCTTGTATATTATAGCAGATACTAGTTAGTGATAAGGACAGAATAGAGGCAACTAGCTTCCTCCATAGAGTTTTACTGAAACAATTGACTCTTTTGTGTTAAAATATCTGCACACACTCAAGTAAAGTTAACACAAGATTCTATTCTAGTAGCATTCACAAGAGGCAATATCCCAGCCTTCTAGCATCAGAAGACTGATATAAACCACATCCCAGGCACCAGTAACATAGGATGCACTACACTTTATAGGTAGTGTAGACAGCAACAAATGAGGAGGAAAATGGGCTCATCTCTGACATTGTTGTTTCCAAGGCAACCAGGGAATATCAGTCTTAAATTGGTCTTGAAGAAAAGAGAAAGATGACCTGAGTGTTGACTATTTACCAATAGGTCAAAGTAATTTGGTTGAGGGGTCTTCGTGAAGTATATGGTTTTCTTGTCTTTATTAATTTGTTTTGTGTTATTACAATAAAATATTTCAATCTAGGTAACTTTACAAATGAAAGAGGTTTTTTGTAGTTTACAGCTCTGGGAGTTCAAATTGATACCTAGTGATTCTATCTTTGATGGCTGAGATAGCACAGGCATTATATGGCAAGAAACAGGAAGCCTGTGTGAATCTTCTCTAGCTTCTTTCAATCTTGTAAACCAATATTTTAAACTTCAATCATAGATTTCTTCTAATTGCTTTGTTTAATCCTAGTTTCCTCTCCAAGGTCTTGTCTCTAGGCAACACATTCACTTTAAATTTTATCCTTTTAACAGTGTACCATGTGGATGAAAATTCAATAGACAGGCACATGAGGGTGACTCAAACCACACCCCAAAAAACGACACTGCACTTTCAGACTTTATCTAGTTAAATATCAACACCACAGTGGGAATGGAGACAGTTTCTCAAAGCCTAGAACTCATTTTTTAAATAGGTTAGGATAGATGTAGGCATCCAGACAGCATTGCAGATGAACATGAAGCTTCACCATCTCCACCAGATTTTTAGCCTTTTATAACAAAGGGATCTGGCCATGAGATAAACACTACCCAAATTACATTCTCCAGCAACTACAATGCCTTAATGTTACTGATAGATCGCCTGATAACTGATAGAAATGGCAGAAAACTATGTTGTGAAGGGTATCAGAGATACTGCCACTGGTGGAAGCTCAGAGCATCTTCAGCATCAACTGCCCTCTAAACCACTGTCCATAAATAGTGTCTAAGTACAAGCAAACAACACAAAAGCCCTATAGTATCCTTTTATTTTTTATTTTTTGTAAACTTTAGAGTTGACGGAGATCCAAGAATACAATTGTGGAATTGAAACACCCTCAAAGCTTACAGCTGGTAGATCAGAGTGCAAAATACAAGACTGTTAACATTTCTCAAATTCTCAAACCTTGTTCTTCTTTGAAGTCAACATTTGTATGCAGTGTTAACACTATTTTTAGAAAACTGTGTTTGTTTATCAGTTTCTCTCTTAACCTGACTGTCACACAAACAAATGTGACTCCATTATATTACTTTAACAACCTTCACAACAGAAGAACTGAGCAGTTATTACTCTATCCTTAACCTTCTAAAATAGTCTGGTTTCCTCCCAGTATACATGTGAGAGATACTTGCACTTTGTAAATTTTCCTTATCCAGCTTCCTTCCTGATGTCTCCTGAACCTCTTCCTGAACCTCCTGGCTGAAACCCTTTACTTCTCTTTTAACTTTACCTCCTCTGGCTCCAGAAAGTCTAGCTCTATTCTCTTCCCTGCTCAGAAATTGGCTGTAAGCTGCTTTATTGGCATATCAGGGAACAGTTGGGAACAACATTGAGACAAGAGAGTCTCAGAACAAGGATTGCAACCACATATGGGGGTTACATAAATCAGCATTTTAGTCACACAACACCTGGTGCCTACATTGCAGTGAACCTAGAGAGGCCAGAAGAAGGCATTATACACTCTGGAAATGGAGTCACAAGTGTGTACTATCTGCCATGTGGGTGTCGGGAGCCCAATCTGGATTCTCTGGAAGAGCAGCAAATGCTGTTAACCAATGAATCATCCCTCTAGCGCTCACTTTAATGTATAATGAAAACCAAACTCTGAGGTCTTCGATGCAGTATCTCTTGTTTATCTCTCCAAACTCATATCTCATGGATCTTCTTGTCCAGGAAATCTACATACATGATCTTCTGTACAGTCTATAAATGAAGGCTATTTTTACACAGCAATGTTGCAGAAGCTCTATCCTCAAATGCCTCCTAGCTTAAAACACTACACAACTCCTCTCTTCTGTTTCAACTCAAGTATTCATTTGCTGTTCTGCAACCATGCTTCATAAAATTAGTCTCTGGTATGATTCCTTCACAATTTTCAAGTATTTTATTTATGCCTTTTTTCTGATATTTGCAATAAAAATGTCAGTTTCTAAATTGAAAGAGCATGTCTGAATTACTGTTTTTTAGCATGCTCAATTTTTGGCAATATAACACCCATCAATCAATAAAGGACATTTGTTCAATAAGCAAATGAACCAATGAATCAAGAGAAAGTTGGGGTTGAGAAGAGATTTCTGGCTGTAGGGAGTAAGTTTCCTTAAAATTTGTTGCACCATTTTCTCTTTGACATTGTTTTCCTTGTTCTCATAATTTCTACTTACTAAGGGTGTATTATCAGATTTGCTCTAGAAATAAGACTTACTATAAAATGTGAAAATTATTTTCTTTTCTAATGTGTAACTAAAATGAAATAATTAAAGTTCTAAAAGTCAAGATAAGTTGAATAGAAGTTTGAGGAGTTACCATCCCAGCTCTTGGAGGTCACACTAAATAGTGAATGAGGAATTGGGCATTAGAAATCACATAAAAAAGAAGACCATATAAAAGAGACTCAAGAATGACCAGAACATGCAGAGTAAATGACATAGTGTAAAGTGAGAACTTGACTACTCCAAGGTATGGTTGAGAGAAAGGCTTTTATTGTTGATGTGAGGTAGAGTACAGCTGAATACATCTGGAATAGTACAGAGCAGGGAGATAAAGTAGTAGACAAAACATGACCAGCTGATTGGACCAGGCATGTGAGGAAAGGGAGCAGGAGAGAGCTAGAGAAGAGAAAGAGAAGACAAAAAAAAGGAAGAAAGAAAGAAAGAAAGAAAAAAGCGCCAAGAAAGGAAGGTAAAAGAGAGGACCCAGACAACATGGCTGAAATGGCAGTGTTATGTAGGAATGAGACGCTGAAGGAAGGGACACCGGTGAGCTGGAGCAGTTTAGGGGACTGATATAAGCCATAGGCTGTGATACTGAAAAATACCTGAAGCCAACATGTGCTTTTGTATACTAATAGGCACCACAAACAGCCATTTGTCCAAAGTTTTCTTTGAACTTGACAGACACTACATTTACATTTGATTTTATTGGACAGCAACTATCTGGGCAATTTCAGCTATAGATGTGATTTATTAAATATATATTCACATATATATAATATATATTAAATGAATATATACAATTGACTAAAAAGATTGACAAATGTCTTCACACACTTTTCAAAAATATTTTATGAAAATCGTGTCAGTAACAAATCATTTTATAGTAGTAAGTTCTTAAGTTTCTTTCTCAATTTCTCGTCCCTAATCCTACTTAAGTCCCATGGACTTACATGTACGACAAAATTAATTCTTTCCAATTCTTTGCATATTAGAAAATAGAATTATTTTCTGTTTATTATTCTTTGTCTAATATCCATACTTTTACTATTTTTCACAGTTATTAATACCCATGTTAAAATGCACATAATTTATTCTAACAGATGAATAATTACTACATTCTCTTACAATGTGAGCCTTTCTTGTTTCAGCTACGCTATTTTTCACTTATATTTATGACTAATATATAACAGGTAGTAAAATACTAAGAAATAAATTAATGAAAAATTAACTGTAGACAGCTTTGCTAATTCAGTAAAACTGGATGAGAAAAAAAGAAACCAACTATAAAATAACATTTGTAAAAATGCAAGAGGGTATTTATTCACTGTGTAAGCAATGTACTGTCTAAACTGTGAGAGAATTACTCTGTGAGTGTAGTAGACTGCTTGATATAAACCCAACTGTGTCCTAACAATAAAAAGAGAAAATTAAAATTAAAAATCATGTTCTAATAATATACAATAAGAAAGTTATTCACAAATTTGTCTAAAGATTTGTGAACCTATATACTAAAAATTATGAAATTGTTACTTACATAATTAAAGAAGATTTAAATGAAATGATAAAAAGATAACTATATTTATGAGTTTGGAGACTCAGTATTGCTCATTTTTCTTGAAGTTATCTATAGATTTGAACAGTTGAAATTCTAGAAGATGTGTTCCCTCTTATTCTCTCTCTCTTACTTTTGTTCTCCTCTCTATTTATAAATGCTTCTAAACTTAATATAAAACTGAATAGGGCTGAAGCAATGATTTAGTGGTTAGAAACATTGGCTGTTCATGCGGAGAACAAGAGTTTGATTCCCAGCATCTACACTGAAGCTCACAACTGGAATCCTCTTTTGTCCTCTTTAGATCTCAGGCACACACATGGTGCACAGACATATATGCAAGCTAAATGCCCATACATATAAATGAAGTTTTCTTAATTTAAAACGTTAAGAGCAAGAACAATTTGAACAACTTTGAAGAGCTGAAGCTGTGAGGCTAGCAATAACGAAATTATATAAAAATATAACATAAAGGGGCATGTAATGTCAACATGGAAAATGCTCAAGTATAGACAAGTGGATCCAAAAGAATAGAGTAAAGATTCTAACTAAAGCCACACATATGTGAACAGCAAACAAGACTAATTGCATCCAGTAGGTGGTCTTATCTAATTAATTGTATAAATTAAATACATTTAATTATGATCAAAGGTTGGTCCAAATGGATTATAAACCTAAATATAAAGCCTAAACTTGAAAAACTACAATTAGGAGGGAAAACATTTTTTAATACTTCATATTAACTTATTTTGGTGCTTATATAACAAAAGTACTTCCCATGGTAAAACAAACACAAATTCTGACAAATTAAATTTCATCCCAAATTAAAGTTTTTCCTTTTTTAAAGGCATTTATTCAGCCAAATGTGATAACATGTAACTGTTGCTAGCATTTTGAAGGCTAAGGAAGGTGAATCAGAAGTTCAAAGCCAACATTGGCTGCAGAGCAAATTTAAGACTAGCCTGATGCTGCAAGGAATTTTGTCTCAAAATACCCTTAAAAGTAAAGGTTAGAAGAACAACCAAAAATGAGTTTAAATACTGTTCTTGGTGAGATACGTATGAGTTATTGCCTTCATTGCTATGCTCATTTCATAAGACTACACACAGTGCATCAAAACAACACAATATACATATTAAATGCATATAGCTTATAGCCTAATTCTATATTTGGTCCACCTTGTCCTGTTGTTTTACTTTATTTTTAAATTGATTATATTAACTTAATTCAAATTTTATCAGACTAATAAGTATAATAGAGCAACATATCTTTGAATTACTGATGGCTACAGGACAGAGATGCATTGGTGGTAAAGTTGTGAAGGATATGTCCTCTCCATTGCAGAAGGATTTAAGAATTTTAGCTATATGGTTGGGTGTCACAGAAGAACATAATCTTATATGTCCCTTCAGCCCGGTTACATACATCTGCCCTCACTGAGGAAAAGAAAAATACATGTTTTTTTTTCTTTAAGTGAATTCTTTGAAGTAGAAAATTTCCCAAAGGAAAGTATCCTACATAGTTGTGCATACAGGAGTGCTATCTAACTATACAACAAAATGTGCTATGTTGTCAGTTTACTCACTTAGGAGATTTGTGAAGCACCGTGGGAATATCTGCTGCTGGTGAATATCTTTCCAAAGTGGATTAATTCACAACATATCTGACCATGAATGGCTTGATTCAAGGGTAAATTAAATATTTGAGGGCTCAATCACAATAGATGGAGAAAACAAGATATTCGCGACAAAACCAAATTTATACAATATCAATGCACCAACCCAATAGAAGATATTAGAAGAACTCAAACCCAATGAGATCAGCTATACTCAAGAAAATGTGGGGTACAGAAAACGCAACAGCCAAACCAAAAGACAAGAAGCACAAAAACACTCTATCACTACCATCTCCACAATAAAAGGAACTAACAATCATTGTTCACTATTATCTATCAACATCAATAGAATAAACTCTCCAATAAAAAGACACAGGCTAGCAGAATGGTTGCAGAAAAAGGACTCAAAATTCTGCTGCATTCTAGCAACACACCTCAGCAACAAGGACAGACACTACCTCAGAGTAAAGGCTAGAAAAAGGTTTCCAAACAAACAGACCACAGAAGCAAGCCAGAGAAGCCATCCTAATATCTAATAAAATGGACTTTCAATAAAAAATAATCAAAAGAGATGGGGAAGGTCACTTCATTCTCATCAAAGGAAAAATCCACCATGAGGATAAAACAATCCTGAATATCTATGCCACTAAAACAAGGACACCTTCATTTGTAAAAGAAACATTATTAAAGCTTAAATAATACATTGATCTCAACAGAGGGAGACTTCAACACCCCAGTCTCACCAATGGACAGATCATTAAGACAGATGCTAAATAGAGAGATAATGAAGCTAACAGAACTCATGAATCAAATGCACCTAATAGATGTCTACAGAAATTTTCACCTTACTACAAAAGAATATACTTTTTCTCAACACCACACTGAACCTGTTACAAAATTAACCATAAAGTTGGTCATAAAGTAAATCTTATCCAATACATAAAATTGAATTAAGCCATTGTTCTTTATCAGATCACCATGGATTAAAGTTAGACCTCAACAACAACAGAAACAACAAAAAGCCTATGCACTCATAGAAACTGAACAACTCCCTGCTCAATGATCACTGGGTGAGAGAAGAAATATAGAAACAAATTAAAGACTTCCTAGAATTCCATAAAATGAGGTCACAACTTACCCAAATTTACGGGACACCATGAAATCAGTGCTAAGTGGAAAGTTCATAACACTAAATCTTTCTTCATAAAGAAATTGCAGAAATCCCATAGTAGTAACTTAACAGAACACCTGAAAGCTTTAGGGGGAAAAAAGAATCAGCCACACACAACAAGAGTAGATGGCTGGAAATAATCAAACTTGGGCTGAGATCAATAAATTAGAAACAAAGAGAGCAATACAAAGGATCAGCTAAACCAATAGTTGGTTCTTTAAGAAAATCAGCAAGAGAGACAAGCCCATAGCCAAACTAAATAAAAGACAAAGAGATGGTACCCAAATTAACAAAATCAGAAATGAAAAGGGGGACATAACAACAGACACTGAGAAAATCCAAAGAAACATTAGGTCTGTATTCAAAAGCTTGTATTCTATAAAATTGGAAAATATAAAGGAAATGGCCAATTTTCTTGATTTCACCTATGAAAGTTAAATCAAGAGTAAGTAAACAGTTTAAATAGTTCTATTACCCCTATCAAAATAGAAGCATCTATCAAAAGTTTCCCACCCAAAAATAATTCCAGGATCAGATGATTTTAGTTTGGATTTCTACCAGACTTTCCAAGAAGAGTTAACACCAATACTGCTCAAAGTATTTCCACAAAATAGAAACAGAGGGAAATTTATGAGCCTCATTTTATGAAGTCACAATCACCCTGATACCTAAACCCACAAAGACTCAACAAAGAAAAAATATATCAGACCAATTTCCCTTATGAACATTGATGCAAAAATACTCACTAAGATACTCTTAAACCAAGATCAAGAACACATCAAACACATCATCCACTATGATCAAGAAGACTTCATCCCAGGCATGCAGGGATGGTTCTACATATAAAACATAATCAACATAATCTACCATATAAACTAACTGAAAAAAATCAGGATAATAATTTATTAGATATAGAAAAATTCTTTGACAAAATCCAACACCCTTCTTGATAAAAATCTTGGAGAGATCAGTGATAAAAGACCAATACCTAAACATAATAAAGGCGATATACAGCAAGCCCACATCCAACATCAAACTAAATGGAGAGAAACTAAAAGCAATCCCACGAAAATTAAGGACAAGATAAGGTTGCCCACTCTCCCCATATCTCGTCAGTATAGTACTAGAAGTTCTATCTAGAACAATAAAATAACTAAAGGAAATCAAAGTGATACAAATCAGGAAGGAAGAAGTTAAAGTATTGCTATTTGCACATGATATGATAATATACCTAAGCAACCATAAAAATCTTACCAGAGAACCCCTGTAGCCAATAAACTTCTTTAGCAAAGCAGCTGAATACAAGGTTAATTATAAAAAAGAAATAAGTAGCCCTCCTGTATACAAATGATAAACAAGATAAGAAAGAAATTAGGGAAATCACAACCTTCATAATAGCCACAAATAATATAAAGTATCTAGGGGTAATGCTAACCAAGGAAATGAAAGACTTGTATGACAAGAACTTCAAGTCTCTGAATAAAAAAATTGAAAAAGGTACCAGAAGATGGAATGATCCCCCTGGCTCATGGATTGGTAGGATTAACATGGTAAAATGGTCATACTACCAAAGGCAATCTACAGATTAAATGCAATCCCCATCAAAATACCAATACAATTTTTCAAAACCTTAAAAGAAAAATTCTAAACTTTACATTGAAAAACAAAAATCAGAGAATAGCTAAAAACAATCCTCTAAAAAAAGAAGAACTTCTGAAAGTATCTCCATACCTGACCTCAAGCTATACTACAGAGCAATAGTAATAAAAACTGCACGACATTGCTATAGATATGGGCTGTGTGAACAATGGAATTGAATCAAAGACCTAGAAATAAACCCACACACCTATGCGTACCTAATTTTTTACAAAGGAGCAAAATCCATACAATGGAAAAAAGACATCATCTTCAACAAATGGTACTGTTCTAACTGGATGTATACGTGTAGAAAAAATTCAAGTAGATCCATATTTATTATCCTGCACAAAACTCAAGTCCAAGCGGATCAAAGATCTCAAATAAAACCACCTATACTAAATCTGCTACAGGAAAAATTGGGAAAAAAGTGGGATATTGCCACTTCTGTGAAGCAAAGGACACCATCAATAGAACAAAATCACAGTCTACTAATCGGGAAAAGATGTTCATCAATGCTGTATCTGACAAAGGGCTAATATCCAGAATATATAAAGAACAAAAGAAATTAAATACCAAAAAAACCTCCACTAATAATCGAATTAATGGCTTCAGATCTAAACAGAGAATTCTCAACAGAGGAATCTCAAATGGTGAAGAAGTGCTGTGATCTGTCTAGAGTAGTCAAGGTCACAGAGATAGGAAATAAACCAATGGTAGCCAGATTCTGAAAGAAAGCAAAGACGATATTGTTTACGGGTATAAAGTTCTGGAGACTGGCTGAACATCTATCTGCATATATAGGACCACTGAGATATCTAATTCTGGGGGTTGGGAGGGGAAATTCCATACTGTGCTTATTTAATTAAAATAAATATAAATACCCCCCCCCCCAAAGAAATGCTCAGTGTCCTTAGTCATCACGGAAATGCAAATCAAAACGACTCTGAGATTCCATCATACACCTGCCAGAATGGCTATGATCAATAACTCAAGTGACAGCACAAGCTCATAAAGATGTGGAAAAAGGGGACCATTCCTCCATTGCTGTTGGCTCTGCAAACTTGTACATACACTTTGGAAATCAGTCTAGTGCTTTCTCAGAAAACTGGAAATACCTATATCTCAATACCCAGCTATGCCACTCCTTGGCATATACCCGAAAGATGCTCCACTATACAACAAGGACATTTTCTTAACTATGTTCCTAACAGCTTTTTTCATAATAACTAGAATCTGTGAAACAACCTAGATGTCCCTCAGCAAAAGAATGGATACAGAAATTGTGGTTCATTTACACAATGGAATACAACTCAGCTATTAAAAACAAGGGAATAATGAAATTTGTAGTAAAAAGCATGGAACTAGAAAAGATCATTCTGAATGAGGTATCTCCGAATCAGAAAGACACACATGTTATGTACTCAAATATAAGGAGATTTTAATCATATAGAACAGGATAAACATACCACAATGCACAGACCCCAAGAAGAGAAGTAACAAGTAGGACCCAAGAGAGGAGGTGTAAGTCTCACTCAGAAGAGGAAATAGGACAGACAGAAGTAGTGTTTAAAGCCTGAGAAAAAGGTAGAAGGAGGATCTTAGAGAGAAATAAGGGAGGAGATTAGATCTGGAGAGAGTAGGAGTGGGAGGACAGAAGGCCTGCAGAGAAAAGAGAAATGGTGAGTGGGGGCATCTCTGTGACAAGCTGCAGACCTAAATCAGAAAAGGACTCTGGGAAAATATGAGGGGGACTCTAGCTAAGACTTCTAGTAATAGGGGCCAGGGAGACTGAAGAGGACACCCTTTATCTAGACAAGGCTCCTAGTGGACATTGGAGATCACCAACCTACTCACAAAAACCTCAATCTAAAACTTACCCTACTTACAAGACCTGCAGAGACAAAGATAGAACAGATACAGCGGAGATTGAGGGAATGTCGAACCAATGCCAGGTTGAACACTAAGAGCCACCCCATGGAAGAAAGTGAACCCCTATCCCCTTATAAACTTTACTCAGCAATGGCTCAAAACAAATACTGAGACTCACAGAGAAACACTGAGTGAAGCAAAGGGACCCTACTGGAAAAGAGTAGGGTGGGGATAAATGGACCTAGAGGTGACAAAAGCTCCACAGGAAGACTCTCAGAAATCAATCTGCCACTTTCTCAGACAATTAGGAATAGTGCTTCCTCAAAATCCAGCTATACCACTCTTAGGCATATATCCAAAGATGCTCAAATACACAAAAAGGACATTTGTTCAACCATATTTGGAGCAGCTTTATTCGTAATAACCAGAACCTAGAACAACCCAGATATCCCTCAAAGGAGGAATGGATACAAAAATTGTGCTACATTTACACAATGGAATACTACTCAGCAATTAAAAACAAGAAAATCATGAAATTTGCAGGTAAATGGTAGGATCTAGCAAAGATCATCCTGAGTGAGCTATCCCAGAAGCAGAAAGACACAAATGGTATATACTCACTTATAAGTAGATACTAGACATAAAAGATAGGATAAACATATTAAAGAAGCTAAACAAGAAGGAGGACCCAGGGTAAGATGATCAATCCTCACTTAGAAAGACAAATGGGATGGACATTAGGAGAAAACAAACAGGACAGGAGCCTACCATAGAAGGCCTCTGAAAGACTCTACCTAGCAGTGTATCAAGCAAATGCTGAGACTCACAACCAAACCTTGGGCAGAGTTCAGAGAATCATATGAAAGAAGGGGGAGTTAGTAAGACATGGAGAGGACATAAGGTCCAAAGGACCAAATATATCTGGGCACAGGGATCTTTTCTGAGACTGATTCTCCAACCAAGAACCACGTATGGATATAACCTAGAACGCCTGCTCAGACATAGCCCATGGCAGCTCAGTATCCATGTGAGTTTCCCTAGTAAAGAGAACAAGGACTGTATCTGACATGAACTCAGTGGCTGGCTCTTTGACCTCTCCTCCCACCTCAAGGGAGGTGCAGCCTTGCTAGGCCACAGAGGAGGACATTGCAGCCAGTCCTGATGAGACTTGATAAACTACGATCAGATGGAAGGGGAAGAAATCCTCCCCTATCAGTGGACTTAGAGAGGGGCAGGGAGGAGATGAGGAAAGGATGGGGAGAGTGGGAGGGAATGAGGGAGGAGGCTACAGCTGGGATACAAAGTAAATAAACTGTAATTAATTTAAAAAATAAAAATTTAATAAAATATCAAATTCCAGAAGCATAAAAAAGAATTTTCAAAAAGTCCCCAAAAAATTGGGTTAAAAATTGCATTCTATGGTGATTTTTTTAAGTTTTACATGACTATACATATATGTAAACAACATCTCAATTAAAGAATAAAATATTTCCATAATGTTAAAAGAGAGAGAGAGAGAGAGAGAGAGAGAGAGACCATCAGAACCAATCGACCAGAGTCCATCTATGGAGTCTGAAGCACCAACCAAGGACAATGCATGGTCTGGACCTAGGTCCACTACTTATAAATAGCCGATGGGCATCTTCGGCATCCTTAGTTCACAAGTCTAAAGACCCTATGAAATAAAATAAGAATTCATTAAATTTAGATTATAATCAGTGAATTAATATGGTTTTACAGCTCCTTAAAACATCTTTGAAATCATAAGAACAACTGATTAGGTTAGAACTCAGTGTTTTGATAAACTTGGATGTATAACCTCTCACTTTTTTGTTTTTATTTTCCTCATATTTAGTAACTTTTTGAAACACTGAGGGATTTCATTTATTTGCATCATTTTCACAAGTAGTATGTAATGCTACTTATGGTATGCTTTTGAAATATATTCTTTCCTCTCTATTAACACATTTGTAGCTTTGATATACCTGACTATCCAGGCCTGCAATTTCATTTCCAGAGGAAGCATTACCTTTAATCAATGTGGTAACTGAGGAGTGAACAGGGATAAATGGGATTAAACTAAAATAAGAGGAGGTTTAGGTTAAACAATAGAAGAAACATGTCCAGAAAAGATTACTTAAATATATTGGAATGCTTCCCAAAAAGGATGCAGACAGATCTTCATGTGAATTTCTGAGCACAGTCTAGAGCTGAATAGAATCATCATCTCATAGTAGACAACCACGTTCTGCCCACCTAAACCAGATTAAAGAAAATGAGAGGCTCTTGGCTCTTCACTGCTTTGGCGGTGGGGGCTGTGAGCCCAAGCTGCAGCTTGAAATGATTTATAATAAAAAGATTCTCATGTGATTTGCAATGGACTTAGCTCCTGGTGGTGGTCTTTTGGGGTATCGTGATTCGGACACAACATACTTTGGGGGCTCTCCGGATTCACCAAGACCTCACAGGACTCCTGAGCCGGAGGATCGGAAGCCCAGGTAAGTGCGTTTGTCTTGGCCAAATGCTGTGTCTCTGTTCTGTCATTCTGTGTATTTTTGAGATCTCAAGATAGTACACAGTGAGTGGCCAAGGATCGGTTGTGTCAGGATACACTGGCTTATGAGCCGGCAGACCGAGGCCATGGGGATCTCGTCCCAGATCCTGGCAGGGCAGTGTTCCCCAATAGCACTGTGAGGGACATGGGGTCCCAAATCTGTTTGATAGGCCTAGAAAGTGGGTTGTTCCCACGAGACAGGAAGTGCTGGCGGATCTGTTGTTTTGTTTTTGTGTTTCTGTCTGTCTAGCTGCTGCTGAGTGAAAATTGTCAGACTGCTTTTGGCCAGCTGGTGAGTGTGTTTTGTCTCAGTGTCTCCCTTCAGTATTTGTTTGTGTCTACCTTCTATTTTCTGTTCTGAAAGCCCTCTAGGTGTCTGCAGGACCTGTGGTACCTGACTGAGTGGACACACTTGAGAGTCACAAGCTGTGGGGCTCAAGAGAAAAAGTCCCTGGCCCTGGGTAGATGAGGAATCCCACCTGTCAGTGTTGGTGGATGTGGAATCCCACCATCGGTTTTAGATCAAGAAAGAACTGTTTTGTCTCTTTAAATATATGTATGGGCATCATATGTTTGTCTTTGACTGATTTTAAATGGTTAATATGTTCTGTAGGTCATGGTTATAGATTTAGAGTTATTGGGCATGTTTAGAGGTTAAATTCAAAATTATTTAAAATGTATATATGTGCCTATGTGTTTATAAGGTCTATGTACACATATGTTTAAAATAGCTGGTATGTGATATGCCTCGTTGCCATCTTGAGATTCCCATGTGGAATGTAAGGAGTCCGCCATCTTGAGATTGTCACATGGTATGGTTCAAAGAGATTACAGATGAGTCTCAGTTTAAATTGGTATTGGTTTTAAAAATCAAATTGTTTGTGCTGGTAAATTCTGATTTTAAAATCTAGTTTTCATTTTTAAAACTTCTAGTTTTGGTTATGCTTTATGATTTCTCTCCTACAAAATGGTACTTTATTTTGATATTGCAAAAACAGGTTTAAAAAAATATTTAAATGTTTAAGGCTATAAAACATTTAAAGTTTATCAGGAATTTTAGATGATGATCTTTGTCTCAATCCTATGAGGAAAGACAAAAAACTTTTCTATTTATTTTATTAATTTTACTAAATAAAACCAAACCATATGGTTTAAGCTAATTAAAAAATTGCAGTTTTCACAGTGTATATTGTAAAGAGCTGTTTGTTTGTTAAGCTGATTTGTTTATCGAAAAACATGTTTCCACCCTGGTCTTCACCTTGAGACAGAGAAAAAAGGAAGTTTCACCAAGTTCCTTAAAACTTGTTCTAAGTTCCTTGGAGTTTATTAATGTGACCTTGGACCATATCTTCTACAGAAAAGATTTTTAAAAGAGTTTAGTAATTTTAGAACTTCTTTTTGTATTGATATGACTTGTTTCTGCTTTGCCTAAAAAGCTGGGCTCTGGCAGGATCATGTCAGGATGGAAAGGATTTTAATGGGAGTTTTTATGTTGTCTGAAATATAAGAGAGAAAGCAAGAGATATTTTAAAAATTGCTTGTCTAAAGTAAGAATGTCTAGTTAAGCAGGAAGAATGAAGCTAGGAACCTGAGGGTGTATAGAATGTTGCAGGAGGTTAGTGTGTGTATATATAAAGAGCAAGAGAGTTACTATGATTTGAGAAAGAACTGTATTTTAAAGTGTTGTACTTCATTTAAAGGGCTGGTGATTCTTCATTGCAAAATGTTTTCGTATGCTCTTTTAAAGGGAAAAAATTCTGGCTGATAGGTTTGGTGTGGCCAGAATAGTTTGTATGGTTTAAAATTGTTCTATACTATTCTGTTATGCAGTTGGTTCTAAAATTTATTTAATCACAATGTTAGAACTTTGGGTTATCAAAGAAAACTGTAAATGTTTCACAGAGCTTGGTGTATCATGAGAGGTAACATGAGAGGTAACAGTGCCATCAGCAACACCTATTGGCTATGTTTTATATTGTCAGCATAGCCTGAGGTAACACGTGGCTAACTGCCATGATGGTTCAGGGATAGAGAGAGTAGAGCTACGAGTTTTGCCAGGATCTTTGTTTAGATCTATCAGTTATGTTCAGTCCTCTGATTAGTGCTAAGTGCAAAGCTTTTTGCTGTTCAAATTTTAATGCAAGTGGCAGGATCAAAAAGATTTGCTAGTCTCTCTATGAACTGAATCTGATTAAAAGGTTTACTTTGATTTTAGTCCAGAAAGAGCAGATTTAAAGTTATGCTAATGACTGCAGTTGGTTAAAATGTTGAGCTTTATCTAGTCTCTTTGTTTAGGTTTTGGTTAAGCCTAGGATGGGTAACTATAAAGCTTGCTTATGTAGATTTACTTAAGTTATAGTTCTAAAACATGCATCTAAGAAAAATGCCAGAATTAGAGAGTATAGCATTTTATTTTATAGGACACAGTTTAGAGCAGATGATAAAGGTAGATAAAGAGTAACTCAGACATGCTTGTATAAATACAAGTTATAATATAAAAATGATTTAAGACATATTAAAAATAAGAAATGCTTTAGATTTCTCCCGCCTTGCTACTGTTGTGCTCATGTTGTAAGATTTCAGAAGTTCAGAGTTTTGGCATGGATCAATAGAGTTCTGATAAGTTAATGGAGCACTGACTGCTTATTATTCAGTCACTAACTTGAGATTTTAATTTCCTTTGGTTGTTTTCTAAAGATAGATTCAAAGGTGCTCCTCATCATGCTAAAAGCATCTGTTAGATGTGTATATCTGACCCAAAAGTCATCGCTTTTACTATGGTATTCTTTATATTTGCCATTTCTGAGATACTTTGACACAGAAATATCTTAAACCTATTCCTTCTAGTTGCTTTGTTAAGGAAAGTCTGAGCATCCAGGGTTTAGCAGTAAAGACATTAATATCTTTTTGCCTAACTTGCCAGTGTGACGTGGAGAGGCAAGCTAGAAGTAGATGTTAAGTGTACAAAAATGGCTGAGCTCCATTGGTGGGTGATTACTGACAGATGTAGCCACAGTTAAAGTGTTAGGGTTTCAGACTGTAGATACATTTAAGCTATTTATAAAAAATACAAAACAAACAGCTGAGAAGAACTGATGCCCATTCCTTTGGACATAGTTTTACCTGTCACTCTCAGAATGTTGTTATATTAGATTTGCTGATACTATTTTTCTGACTTTTTTAAATATATATTTCCTTTTGTGTACCAAAAATTCTTATGAGTTTCAGAAAATCAAAAGGTCGTGAGACCTGGATCTGGCATAGCTCAAAATAATCCCAGAGGAGTTTTTCCCTGGTCTTTCCCATTTAATAGACAAATTTTAACTACTGTCTCCAGTCTGAATTTGTCTCAGCAGATTTTCACCTGTTTGACTTTATTCTGGGATCAGCTATGGACTGCAAGCTGAAATCTGGACTTCCTGGAAGCTGACATGATTGCTCCCTGCCTCTTTGGGTGGATCAACTAACCAGATGCTTCCAAGGACTGCCCCATTGCCCAGCCTTTGACTGGCATTTCAGCCTCCCTAGTCCCTGATGCCAACAGTCCTATTGTTAGCACTGAAGCAATTTCAGAAGACGAGACCCTCGGCCCCAAATCCCACCTAGTAGGCTGAAATGCTAAGTCAAAAGGGACTCCCTGACATTAGCGATTATCTTGGGGACCTAATTAGTTGAAATAGGAACTAATATTGCAGCAACTGGACTAAAAGCCCAGAGACCCTAGAGAAAAAAGATTCCAGAGAATGGTTTAAATCTTGGTATAATTCTCCTTGGTTTACTACCCCTATATCCACCATAAAGGGACCCCTGCTTATTTTGATTTTCATATTTGAGCCTTGTATTTTAAATTGCTTGATGGCTTTTATAAAAAAGAAATGCTTGAGAGCAATATAGCTAATGGTACTCAAATCCCATTGTAGAAAGGTATACAAGGGGTCATACCTGGAAGACCCAAGATTGGGTCTTCAAATGATCATGGGAAGGGGGAAACAAGAGACCAAAAGATTAAAGGTGGCTATTATTAGTACTTAAGGCCTAAACTAGTTGGGTGGGGAGGTTCAGTAATACTCTGAGGGGAAGAACTCGCCTTACCACATTCTTTACCCACACACTAGAGATATAGTTGCTAGGAAACCAGCCCATCCCCCTAGGGAGGGATTAATGGTTTAGGGACCTTCCTATAGCCAATCAATTCAAAATGCAATGTTTCAATCAATAGATGCTTGCCAGGTAGGAATCACCCTGCCTTGGGCATGCTGGGAGGGACCAGAATCTTTAAATTACCCAACTAACCTGAGCACAAGGCTCTCGGCTCTTCACCGCTTCAGAGGTGGGGGCTGTGAGCCCAAGCTGTAGCTTGTAATGATTTATAATAAAAAGATCCTCATGTTATTTGCAAAAAAAAAAAAAAAGAAAGAAAGAAAGAAAGAAAGAAAGAAAGAAAGAAAGAAAGAAAGAAAGAAAGAAAGAAAGAAAATGTGAAAACCTTGTCACTTGGGCATGACTTGTAACATGCTGCACCCAGAAAATATTTCTTGGGACTTTCTGCATAAAATGACCTATTTAATTTTTTCATTGACATGTGAGTTTATTAGATTATAACTATTTAATGGAGCTTCCTGGAGTTGTCTGTGTTCCCTCATTGATTAGGTTTCATAGATAATACTGTTATTAGAGCTAGTTTTCTGATAAGTGTAGTAACGAAGTCAAATCTCTTTTATTACTGAAAAGACAATGGGATGTGTGGTGTTTTCTATTAATAATCAGAGATATAACCATATATTAAGGATATATGGTTTTATGGTATTGGTAGAAAGCTAAGAAGTAACTGAAAACCGAAAGTTTACACAGCATTCATCCTATACACTTTTATTCGTCAAATAGTATCAATTGACTGCATTCTTTTTTGTGTGTACAGGTTTTTTTTCATTTTTTAGCTCAATTCTTTTTAAAATTATTTTTATTAATTAAGCTTATCAATTCTTACAATTTTAAATATTGACTATCAATATGACATAATCAAATTAACATTTTAATAACTTCTTAGACTAGTGGTAACCACTAGCCTTCTCTGAATCTACCTATAGATTTGAAATGAAATTCATAAGTACAGGTAAAATCCTTCACATATTTTGCAGATGTTGGTGTTTCTGAAGTAAAGGTTACAAACTGGTTGCCTGTGCACTGGATTATTTCTGCAGATATATTTTGTCTGGTTCCCATTACACTATCATGGGACTTTGTTGAAAACTACTGCTAATAGCTCCTGTGACTAAATTATCAGTTGAAACAATCTGATAATATCTCTCTAAAACTAGATGTTTTAGGGTAAGTAGTGCAGGGCTGGAGAGATGGATCAGTGGTTAAGAACACTGACAGCCCTTCCAGAGGAGGACCTGGGTTAAATTTCTAGCGCCCATAGGACAACCCACAATTGTCTGTAACTATACTCCTAGGAGATCCAACACCATCTTCTGGCTTCCATGGGTACCAGGCATGCACATGGCACACAAATGTGCAAGCAAAACACACATACACATTAAATTAAATTAAATTTAAAATACAAACTGAATTTAAAAAATAAACCTTTACAAAAACTATACTACAAAATAATATTATAGATATTGATCTCATTATACAAAGTGATACCTTGGGTTTTCTTGTCACCATTTAATGTTTCTTCCTCTTCAAATTTATAAAGTACTTCCATCAATTTTTGTAACTGCCTTATCTCTCTCTTACTTTAAATGTTAGTTATATCCCTGAAATTTAGCTCTTGACATGCTTCCTTTCATTATTAAGAACAATGGTGTCTTTAGTGAATTTATTCAACTTTCTTCTCCACTGCTTCATTTTTCAGTTTAAGGTCTGTTTCAGCCTGTAATTCCAGCACTCAGGAGACAAAGGCAGACAGATCTCTGTGACAACCTGGGCTGCAAAAGAGAGTCCAGGATATCACACTGAATAATGAATTAATTTTTTTCTGCTCCTAATGACCATAAAATTTAGAATATGTCTTCTGATCAAGATAGGTCATTTACATACATGAACTTACAGTAGTTTTGCTAGCTTGCGCAAGATCAAGCCAGCTCACATTTCTGTGTAGATGGAGGAAGGATGTGTAAGCTGAGCTGCTATTGAGAGTTGATGAGTACTAAGGAAAAAAGAATTGGTTTTATTTAGAGGTAGGTCAACCATGCTCTGTTAGATGGTCACACACCCATTCACTGGGTAGCACTGAGTGCACTCAGAAATTAGAAATTACAAATAAAAGACTAGTCATTGGGAGGAGGTTGTAGAGGGAGAATCCAGAAGAGTGAAGTGAATATAATCAAAATACATCATATGTGTGTATGAAATTTTCAGTGAATAAATTATTAAATATTTAATTTTAGAAGCAAGACAATTAAAATATAAATGAATAAAGTTGGGTTCTTGTGTCATTGTGAGTCCTCCCCAAATAAAGAAACTCACGTTCAGAAACATCAAGAAGAAATCAATGAAAGTAAAGAATTTCAGGCTGGAAGATCCCCACGAAATAAAGTATAAGGAGCCAAACAAATGGCAGTGCAGATTACTTTCTGCTTATACCTATTATCAGCTTGATCCTGAAGGTGCAAGCAATTAACAAGAGTCCAGAAAGATGCAACATTTTAGGGAAGTGTCCTGAGACAAACTGTATGCTGTAATGAAAGCAGAGTTTATTATAAAACAATTGGATAGAGTTGGCAGTGCATGCACTGAAATCTTTGGCCTCTTCTTCTTTCCACTGACCTCTCTTAGTTTCCCTCCTAATTTATTTTTATTCATGTGTATGGATACATATGTAGGTGCAATAATATCTTTATTTCTGTTTTATAACTATGGATATGTGGGAGGGGGTGTGTTTTTGTAGGAAGAGGAGTGTGCATTTGGGTGAGTAGCCAAGAAAGCAAGAGGTTAATCTTGGCTATCCTCAGTCACATATCCACCATGATTTGGAGGCAGAATTTCTCACTGAACCTGGGGCTCACCAATCAAATAGATGGGCAGGCCAGTAACTCCAGAGATACTCTTGCCTCTGCCTACTCAGTGCTTCTAGGCCCAGCTTTTTATGTGGGTACAGGAAGTCTAATGCTTATCAGGTTCTCATGCTTGCACGCAAGCACTTTCATAATTTACCTATTCCTTGTCTCATAGCTAATTTTTATAGTTAAATAATACATAATAAACTAGAAATTTATTTTTGTGCCAAAATAGTTTCTTTAATATAGTGGAATTTTAATATGATTATGTAAATCTACATAGCTATCTCCATATAGGTTTAGATTATTTCAAATATTTCACTACCATGTAATAAAATCTTATCATCCAAATAAAGTTTTTTTTTTACTTTTGTGTTTATGTACAGATATATGCATAATGAATGCAGATGCTGCAGAGGGCAGATGTTGGATCCTTGTGAAATTTGAGTTGAAAGTGATTGTGAATGGCTGGCCCATCTCTCAAATACCTGTGGATATTTATACAAAGACAATGTATCATAGGACAACAGAGGCGTGTACTTCCCATTGTCACATAAGAGTGCTTTCCAAAAAGATGATGCCGTTTGCTTATTTCACTGATATTCTCACCGTGTACCACTGAAAAATTTCTTGAAATATCTGAGTCTACTTCCCTACTATTTCTTATTCCAGAGTGTTAGTAATATGAGACTCTGTTCTTGGCAAAGCACAATTACCTCCCAATTTTGAATGCCAGTGTCTATTTTTCATTTTTATCATTGTCTGTACAGATTTTGATACTGACCTTGGACTTTCTTTTGAAAAGTCTTCTTTATTTGGTAGTGTGATACACTCAGTACTCAACTGTATCCACCTCCCTAGCTTCACTATTTCTCTGTCTTCGTTTCTACTTCTTTCTCCTTTTGATTTCTTTCTTGCCTGGCTTTTAATCAGACTCATAACACTTTAAAATTTGTGATAGTGCAAGAGTAGCCTGCTGTGCCTCTATTCCTTTTGTGGTCTGTTCCATGATCTTTCACTCTCTCCTTCAAGACCTTATATTAATCAAAACCAACAGCATCCCAACTAGCTCCTCTGTTTCTTCCTAAAGCATTCTATGATGGAGCACTCTCTTCAGGTACAGCCTGTGCTGTTGTCTTCCTGTTGCTTAGCAGATAAATACAAGCTGGCAATTCATATAACCTTCTTCCATGACTCTGCAATGCACAGTCTATATTTTCTTTTCTGTCTGCTTACAATTTATTTCCTTATCTTGGTGATGCAAAATTATACTCTTTCACTAAGCCATGACTCAACATATCTCTTGGAGGAAATTTTCTAATCATCCCCATTAAAGATGACCTCTGTCTTCCAGATTCTGTAATTCAGACTTTGTTTTGTTGTTGCTCTTGTAGCCAGCATGGGAAGCTTTAACCCCTAGTGGATTATAAAATGATTAAAGACTGAATCATATATTGTTCATTTTGCTCCAAACACCCAACATAAAGTTTTAGTGTCTGTAGATGAATAATAAATATTAATTAAGCAATGAGCTAGCCCGTGAATAATTCCTTTGAATCTTTGGGCTTGAGAACAGTTAAGGAAGGCAGCTATGCTCACCACTGACTTGATAAGCTAGGGGCAGTTGGCAGGGGAGGAGAACCCCCCCTTTAAATGGACTAGAAGAAGGGGTAAAGAGGGAGGAAGGATGATACCAGAAGGAGCTGAGGGAGGGGGCTATTGGGATATGAAATGAATAAATTGTAAAAAACAAATTTAAAAAGAAATAAAGAATAGTTAAGGAGTCAGCTGTGATGGTACACTGCCTACAGTTCAAACCTTCAAGAGGTAAAAGAAGGAGAATCATGAATTCTGGATGGATAATAAGAGACTGTCTCAAAGAAACAAAATTCAGAGAAAGATCAGAAACAGTTCTCTATTGGCAACAGCACCTTTCCCACTTATTCCTGTTCCTCGTTTTTTATTTATGTATTATTACATATTGGGTTGAGCAGTGAATACGTCATACAGAGCTTTGTTCAAAAATTCCCAGGAATTCAGAAAATTCCAAAAAGTTGTATGTTTCATTTTCCAAAGTGAAACAAGTATCCACATTCAGGCTTCTGAGCAATTCCACGTTTGTCTTTAATGGCAACAAAGTATGTGCCACTGGTAAGTTTTGGGTGAAGAGCTAACATCTTTTTCTCTACTGCTGCTCTACTGGTCTCTCTCAGGGAATACACTGTATAGTCTCCCTTTGCTTCAATGTTGTTTCATATGGGGCACCTTAAAATTAAAGCTGTGTAAACAATATCTTGGGTTTAAAAGACATAAAGATAAAGAAAATCTTCCTGTCCATCACAAATATCCTAAGGCCAGTTTGCTGGTGTTCCAGAGGGAGAAGAGGGAGGTGGTAGGATGAGAAAGAAGAGGGTTCTGTTTAGAGCTGTACGTGGCTTTCTCTTAGCTCCATATTTTCCTTTCCTATACAACTTTATACCAATTGTTTCACTCATTTGTTTATATGATATGGAGTGCCCCACTTAAAGGCCTCCTACTTTCACCTTCCAAACTACAAATATGCACTTGATGATTCTTTGAAGAGTTTCTCCAGCATCTCCTAGACTTCTGTACAGTGTGCTAGGCTGCAATTTGCCCAGCACCTTCTCTAAGCAGGGAGAAGCTGTACAAGCCAGTAGTAAACAATACAACAGAAAAAGTAAATAGCAATGGAGGCCCTCTAACATGTTGTAGGAAAAAAAAATTAAGCAGCAAAGCTCTTTAGGGAAAGAGACGCTTTAGGAGACACATTCTCTAATGTAATGTAAGCATTTGCTTTACTATTTCTCTCTAAAGTACATGCCACCGGGTCAAAAGAACAACTCCTTCAAACCCAAAAGGAAAAAAAAAGCTGAGCTTCAATAGAAACTAAATCCTTGTATATTCATGCCTCAATGAAAATACTGTATAGTTTGTAAATCACACATGTACTAATTGCATCCCACTTAAGAACACACAGTTTATTTTCTCATTCTGGGCTCAGGCAATTCACATAGGGCACATTTGTTCATCCTCCCTGTACAAAGATTCTTAGGTGAATGTGGCTGCTTGGCTTCTTACTAAAGTAGGAGCCGTGGAAAAATTACTTCCAGAAAGAGGGTGCTGAGAAGGTATAGGTATTATCAGGTGGAAAATGTGGCCTGTGTCGTCCAAGAACCATGCAGGTGAGAAATGGCATTCATGTCTGCTCAGTTTTAATTTGCTAACACAGTATATAATCTCCAGTTTAGCCATATGTTGACCTCCAATTAAACCGTGATGTGTAAGTCCACAACAGTGCAAAAACAGATAAATCCCATTCTCCACAGTACTGTCAGGAGAACAGAATAGCAGTTTTGGATTTACCTGCAGTTTAATTTATTTTCTAATATGACTATCTGATCCATACCAAAACCACATTGTTCTCCCTGATAAGCTTGGGAGAAAAGTTCCTCTAAGATGCCATTGCAAGTGGACTTCTCTCCCTAAGCCATTCTTTGTTGGCTGTATAAGGTATAATTTACAATTTTAGAATCTAAGTAGTGAACTACCTACTGTTGATATGTTTCTCAAAGAAAATGTAAAATTTGACCAGTACCTGAACTGTATATTCTTACCACTGATAACTGAATCCTCCAATCAAGTTTTCAAAATGGCAGACAGCCCAGTATGCATTCTGCCAGTCTAAGATGTATGTAAAGTTGACACTATTAGTGTTTGCTTTAGGACAAATTTATTTTAAGGTTTATTACCCACTATGATAGTTTATAACTCACCACATCTTCTGCAGAAGCTCATATAATATAGAGATTAAGAGTAGTTTTTCTGTCTGCAGTTTTTCTTGATGCAGGGCAAGGACTACACTCACTTGTGTGTACAAAACCAAATGTTTACACTATTTTTATAGATTATGCTGGTTGTAAGTTTTTACCCAAGATCCTTGACTTCATTAGCCCTGGCTAGTTGGCTCGGTTTCCAGTATGAGGTATGATTTCTCTTCTTGATCAGATCTTAAGTCTGATTAGAAAAGAAAGGGAGGCATGATGTAATTAGATTAAAATAGTTATGCAATTATACAAATATCTTAAAATTAAAACAGCATATAGGCTTTATAGAAGGTAAGCTTATTCATTTCTCGGTAGATCAGTAAAGCCTTTTGTGTCTTAATTTCCACCTATTTAAATGGCATGATAGTAACCCCAAAAAGGTTGATGTGCACAAGAACTCACAAGTTATTTTAAGTGTTTAGCACTTAGCCTTGGATAGCAGTGCACACGCTCTTATATTTTTTATAGTTAGGTTTCAGATTAACATGTTAAGTATCTGATAACTGCCTACAATTTGCTGTCCTCCACTTTTAGAACTGAGGTGTAGCACAATGTTTTTTAATCTTATTAGTACAGATTTTGCTGGTAGGATTCTATCAGCCCTTTATATCTCTTTTCATTCTCTTTCTTCTTTTCCTCTTTCTGCATGCAGCCAGGGGTTACTGCTCCTTTTGGAAGAACTGTAACTGTAGCTTGAGATCTTGTTTTACTCTTCATTATCTTTACTTCTAAGTCCATTTCCAACAGAGTATAAGCTCTATGCAAGCAGGCATCAGTCTGCATGACTTTCCCCTAGGTTACAAAAGAGTGGAGCGAGGTCTTAGAAAATACCTTCACAGGCTAAAGAAAAGAAAAGTTCAATCCTGTGTACCTTCCACACATGGAACTCTGCAGCAACATCCATAAATCTCTAACCACAATTAAGAGAGTATCAAGACAAGAGCGTATAGGATGTCAGAGGAATCACATGCAACATCAGCATCCATAAGTCTCTAACCACTATGGAGGAGTATTAAGATGAGAGCCTATGAGAGGTGAGAGGAAGAGAAGATCAGAAAACACATTCTTAGCTCTTTTCAGTTGTACTTTAAACTTGTTAATAAAACATCTTGTTGTCAGTGCATGTGAAAAGAAGTAGCATCAAAACATTAATTGGGGAGAGAGGGTAAGGAGATTTTTCAGTGGGCAAAGCACATACCACATAAGCACAGACGCCTGAGATCTAATTCTCACAGCCATAGTAAAGCTAGGCCCAGGAGTTTGGAATCTCAGTGCTCATGTACTGAGATAAGAAGGCAAGATTAGAGAATTCTCAGAAGGACCCAGGTGAGTTAGCCTGGTTTACACAGCTACAATTAACAAGAAATCCTATCTCAAATCAGGTAGCAGGTGAGGACTGATACCTGAGGTTTTCCTCTGACTTCCACAAATTCACCCACAGAAACATACACAAGTACACATGCACACACACAAATGACCCCCATGTAATAAATGTATCATATACATAAGCATTTACATAAACATATTCAAATAATGATGTGGAAAATCCAAGGAAAGCCACTGTGAACAGACATAAAATTCATCCTATCATCTACACCTGCTCTCTCTCTCTACCTACCCACCCAACTAATGACTACTTACCTGTCCTGCTTCCTATCTGTCAGTCTGTGCAAAGGTAGAGCAAATCAGAGGGCACTCTCTTTTCTTATGATATTCTGATCAACTTAAAGAGAAATCCAGTTGGTCATAAATATAACAGGGTGGCCATTAATACAGTGCAGTTTTGCTCTCTGCATTGAGATGCAGCCGACTACATTGATATATGAATGCTTGGTCGTCCTTTTATTACTATGCCACTAACACAATCACTGAGAAACAATCACAGGCCTGTGGGTGATGAGCAAATGCCAGGGGTGAGCGGTGCATTCCCAGTCTGCCAGCTTCTGCCTTTTTTAATGATCAAAAATGAATATGGTACATGTCCTTCCATATTTTATGAGTGTATATGTTAGACTTTGATGACATCAATGCTAACAGTAAAATATGCACTATGCAGAACTGCTCTGTCAAGCTTTGAATCATTATTTGTTCTCTTCTTTGGGACAGACTCTAGGGTTAAATGGCTGAGGTTTCAGAAACAAAAGATTTATACTCCATTTTCTTTGTACTATCAATCCACGCCTCCTGTAATAGGAACCAGTTGAAAAGCCCTTTATCTGGGTTGTCATTTCTCTTGCACGTACGTATTAGAGTCCAAATGACCTCTACACCATCAAGTTTCCACAAACCTTAAATTTAAGTTACTTGCTCCACCAAAGTACCTAAAACAATAACTTTTTTATGTTGCAACAAACATTACCTTTAATGAGTACAGTGCACATGTAATGATACAGTGAATCAGTGTGAAGCCTCAAATAATGATTTCTGTTGGCACTATAAAAGGAATGTAATTTTTCTTGTTGAAATACCATTTTTCAGTTACTGCATGAGTGATGTGGTAATTATCCCCTACACCTGGGATTTAAATCCAATCCTACAAGCCCATTTTCTGTTTGCAAGCTGTCAGGCTGATGCATAGGCTTTGTTCTTATCTGGCAGTAGGAAAGGAATCGGTAATTCAGAAACAACAAAGCCACTGATGGGTCATCATGTAATCTGCACTGAAAATTGCAATCTGTAATGAGATTGGAAACGCAGATGAGGTGACTGAAATTGATTACCTACCATATCTGAAATTTTCAATTTTATTGCACAAATATGATCAAACTAGTCCCTAAGTTTGGGGATTAGTTGAGAAAGAATAAAGATTACTTTTAAATTAGGTGAATGCAGATAAGTTATTTAAATGTAAATTATTTGCTTTATAGCAGCATGGTTGGACTCATATGGCCACATATTTTAAGCTCCCTGATGGCATCTTTTCTGCCTGGGAGTTCCAATTAGAGATGACATATACACTTTCAAGTCTTTTAAAGCACTGCGGCAAAGCTAACCATGAACAAAATTCAGACCAATCCTAAGGCCATATACATTCAACTTTCATATGATTATTATGGAAAGAAATCATCTAAATGTCTTGGAAGCCTCAAAAACAAATAGAAATGTGTGCTTAGAATATTTCAACATATCTTCCCAAGCCCTCTACACCCACACACTGTCTCCCAAAGGTTCAGGGATTATGAGTTTAGTTCAGGAGTCAAAGTGACAGGCTCACTGCCCTATATCCAGTGGGAGCCAGAGGCAGGATACATAATTTCAGAAATGTAAGAGATATTCAAGATTCATTGATCTAACTTCCTAAATACTATAAGTACCTTTCTTCTTCTTGTCAGTAACACATAATAACCCTGGCCACTGGAAGCATAGGAGCAAAGTGTGCTTTGAACAACAACACCACATACATACATAAACAGAGAGAAACACACACACACACACGATAAGGAATAGGCTACCAGGTGCTTTTAGAAGTAAATGACAATATTCTCATATAATAATGACACTCAAGTGTTTACCTCATAGTATAGCATCTTGAAAGTATCCTTAAGGGTGGCAAGAGAAAGACATTGAGGCTAAGGAAAAATGCATACTACTGAATCAATCTGGTACGCAAAAGCAACTTATTTCTACACTTTTAACCTATAGCTCCTGCTGCAGATTGCAAGAATTATCTTCATGGCACTGATAATTTCTTCTTATCAGTGGTTATGAAAGTTCTATGGTAATAACACTAATGCTCTAATGTTCACACAAGCACAGCTGAGGAGCAGGAGAACAGGTGTAGTATTGTGGCACATGGTCAAATAACTCTTCAGCATGGACACCTGCAGAATTTTATAGGTCTCGTGGCCAGTGTACAGTACTCTTAGGCCAGTTTTATAAATTATTTCTTTTCAGATGAAAAGTTCTTAGGGAAAATCCTTGTCATAATTATTATTGTTTTGTTATTTGCTTTGGTCTTGCTATATTCTGATTATTTTTCTTTTCAGTTTACCGAAGTCCAGAGAGGGTCTGATGGCAGCTGACTCACAGTATTCATTGACATTGGCCTGTAAGTTCAGAAGAAAGATGGAAGTTCCTCTGGCTCTAATTACTATTTGCTAGACTTCATTTCTTGGGGGAAGAGAAAATAAGAAAGGAGTGTCTTACCCATTTACTAAACCATGAAAAGCTTCCTTTCACTTGTACTAGTTACAAGTCTATTTTTCTTTTTATCTTTTTTGGTTTAATTCTTTCACTTCTTTTTTAAAAGTTTTTATTAATTTCTATAGTAATTACTTTTTTTTAGAGAAAACTTTTTTTAAAAGATTTATTTATTATGTATACAATATGTGTTTACATGTACACCTGTACTCCAGAAGAGGGCACCAGATCTCATTTCAGGTGGTTGTGAGCCACCATGTGGTTGCTGCGAATTGAACTCAGGACCTTTGGAAGAGCAGCCAGTGCTCTTAACCTCTGAGCCATCTCTCCAGCCCCTAGTAATTACATTTTATTCACCTTATACACCCCTGTAGTTACCCCCCTCCTCCCTTCACAATCCCTTCCTTCCCGTTGCTCTTCTGTATCCATGTCTCTCCCCAAGTCCTTCCTTCTGATCCTAGTCTATTTGGTCTCATCAGGAGTGGCTGCATTTTTTCCTCTGTGGCCTGGTATGGCTGCTCCCACCTCAGGGGGAGGTGATCAAAGAGCAGGCCAATCCGTTCATGTCAGAGAGAATCCCTGTTCTCATTACTATGGAACCCACTTGGACACTGAACTGCCATGGGCTACATCTGTGCAGGGGTCCTGGGTTATCTCCATGCATGGTAACAAGTCTGTTTTCCTTCATGCTTGTTCTTTTTCTTTATTAAACTTTGCTTCTGAAGTGAGGTTCCCTTCTTTTTCATATCCATTCTTTCTGAATCTCACAGAATGACTTTCCAAGGAGAACAGACTTAATGCTACTATTATGGCCTGTATACCTCACACTCAAATACCTAAACAAAGAGGGCATCCTCTCCTGCTGCCACTGAACTCATACCTACCTTCTCCCACATAAATCTAATGCCCAGCCACCATTTTTTAAAACAAAAATTTCTTTCTTAATCAACACTTATGTGCACTACCCCGGTCTCTCACTGGAAGGATTGCAGAGGCATTCTGTTTCCCATCATGCGAAAGTTTCTTCCCCATAAAGTTGTCAGTGATCTTTCTAAGACACTGACCTGATGATAACACTGTTATTCATAAATCCTTATGATGATTTTAAGCCGTACTGAAAAAGAAATCTAACCATCTTATCTGGCTTACAATTTTAGGGACGCTAATGCCCTCGTTTCCTGTAATTCTCAGCCTCTCGTTCTGCACTATAGCTAAGGTTGAGATTGATTATAACATACAAAATAGAAACTTCTGGTCCTTTGAGCACAACCAAATTACATCTTCCTCACGGAGGCCTTTCTTTCCTGCCCATTTCAGTCCAATCTACAATATCTACTTAGTCACTTTATATTTAGACATTGGCTTTAAATTTCTTTATAACATCTAGATGATGATGAAAATTATGACTCTCAGTCATATTTTATGCCTTCAATCCAGTAGATGTGGCATGTACCCTGGGATTGATTGTCTTACTCATCTATGAAATTCAAACTTTGAATACACCATAGTACAGGGTATCTACCTAATGAAGATATTAGCGTAAACACCAGTTCCTATCACCTGAACATTTTATCCAATTGCCTGTTTCTGAGACAAGATCACACTGTATAACCCAGGCTGACTTGAGCTTGCAATCTCCTTGTTTCACTCACTCTTCAGAGTGCTGGGATTGCAGATATATTACCATGCCTACTTTATTACAATGACTTTTTCTTACAGTATTTTCAATACTTGTTTTCTCACATCTAATTGATGCTCTTGATAGCCCAGGGTTCTTTTGGCCTTTAAATTCTATGCTGTAAATAAAATAATTTCATTCTATATCTCCATTACATTTGTAGGCATTTAATTAATTAGTTTCTCTTGTGGCCCTGGATGGATAATAGATAAATGACATTCTGAATTGAAACGGAGGTCATAAGCCTGTATCTAGCATAGGTTTTCTGCTAAAGAGTAAAGATCAAAGGCATTGTCTTTTCTCAAGAGTCAATCCAAATGGGATTAACAAATTCTAGAAACTTTGGAAATAGTATGAAGCCGAGAGAGCCTATCCCTGACACTGTTAAGAATACTCGGCTTGGCTCACAGACAGGAGCCTAGCATAATTGTCTTCTGAGAGACTTCATCCAGCAGCTGATGGAGACAGATGCAGAGACCTACAGAAAAACAATAGACAGAGCACCCAGTCTTGGGGAGTGCTGTGGTACAGTGGGAGGAAGGACTGAGGGACCTAGAGAGGTAAAAGACACCACAAAAAGACCCTGGCCCCACGTCTCAGAAGTTGAGAGTGAACACTGGCCCATTTGTATTTCAAATAGGCTTTATCCTATTTTTTTTTATTACATTACAGGCTGATCACAATGCCTTCTCCACTCTCCTCCCAGTTCTATCCTCAGGCTCCCCTTCCACCTCTCCTTCTCAGAGAGGGGTGGGTCCCTGAGAGGTACCAACCCACCCTGGTAGCTTAAGTCACAGCAATGCTAAGTCCATCTTCTTCCACTGAGTCCAAAAAAGGCAGCCAACTAAGGGGAGGGATCCAAAGACTGGAAATAGAGTAAGAGATAGCCCCTGCTCTAATTGTGAGAGGACCCGTATGTTAACCAAGCTGCATATCTGCTACATAAGTGCATGGGGCCTAGTCCAGCCCATGCATGATATTTTGGTTGGTGGTTCAGTCTCCTTGAGGAGCCTCTTTGGCAAAATACTCAACAAGCAACAATACTTTCTTGGCTTTGGAGGTTTTACTTAATCATGTAAGATGTCTAATTATGGTCATTGTCTTCCCTGTTATTTGATGACTTTAGCTAGTTCATGAGGTAAACTTATTCTCAGCTTGCTGAGCAAACACCATACTCATTTCCAAAGAGGCTGCATAAGTTTGCACTCCCACCAGCAATGAATAAGTGTTCCCTTTTGTCTACATCCTCACCAGCATAAGCTGTCAGTTGTTTATTGATCTTGACTGTTCTGACTACTGTAAGATGAATTCTCAAGATAATTTTAATTTGCATTTATCTGATGACTAAGTTTAAAATTTCTTGAACTGTGTCTAAGCCATTTATGTCTCACCTTTTGTAATCTCTCTGCTTAATACTTATGCCATTTTAAAAAGAATGTATTATTCATTTTCTTTCTCTTCAACATTTTTAGGCCGTTATATATTGTAGATGCTAACCCTCTACCAGATGTATAACTGATAAAGATTCTTTCTGATTCTGTACATTGCTACTTGGCCTAAATGGTGCTGTCCTTTTTTTTTCATACAGAAACTTACCAGTTTCCTAAGGTCATTTATTAACTGTTGTTCTTACTGTCTTGTTATTGGAGTTTCCTACATCACTAAGTTCAAGTCTATTCCCCTCTTTCTTTCTTTCTTTCTTTCTTTCTTTCTTTCTTTCTTTCTTTCTTTCTTTCTTTCTTCCTTCCTTCCTTCCTTTCTTTCTTTCTTTTTTTCTTTCTTTTTAAGATTCATGGTATCTGGCCTTAAAGTGAGGTTATTGATCTATTAGTTTTGTGCATGGTGCTAAATCACTTATCTAACTTCCTTTCTTTGTGTTCAAAAACATGGGCTTTACAATTTTTTCAAAACATTGCTGTGATCACAATCATTTTTAATAAAATCTTAGTGATTATCCACTGATGTAGTATCATTACAGTATCTCACCATGCTAGAACTGAAAATATTCCTCAACACTCAGATTAATAGGACTTCCTAATATTTTTTTAAATCTTTTTGGTTTTAACTACCTAGGGTTTGTGCATAATTCTTAATGTCAAAATAAGAAAAAAAATTAATAGGAGGAGAATATAACCCAGCCCTATTTGCCCAGTAAGTGATGTGAACAAAAATGGGAATTAAAAGATTAGCAAAGGGCCTATGCTCCTGGACTAGGAGCATCCATGGAAGTAGCTTGAAGAAATTAGTTCTTTCCTTTTCCTGAGTCCTGCCTTTATTTATTTGTCTCCATTCCCAAAAGCCAACACAGCTACCCCCATTTCTTTCATTTAATGTTTTTGACAACACTGGCGGTCTACATTGCAAAATCACTCTCAAAAAGATAAAGAATAAAACTAGCTACTCTAGTCAAAAGAAAATTGTAGGATTGTTAATGTCCCAGGCAACATCAACTCATGTCATATAGTAATGGCAGAAACTCTGTAATATGGAGGGAAATATATTCCATTTCTTTTGTTGAGCTGTGACCTCAGGGGTATTTTTGTTGTAATGAAAGGGTTTACTTTTCTACAAATATTAATTTGTAAGGCAAAAGGTAGAATGAGCAGTACCTTGATAGGTATTTCTAGCTTGATAGACATCAAGCTTATATATGATGCTTTCCCATGCATGGGTTAAATTTTCAAGCTAGGTTTTACATATTATTAATTAGTGACCATAAGAAAACGTATTTCTACAAGCTGAATTGTTAAAATAGCTGGTCCTATTTAAAGAAAACAGAGATTTGGAAACATTTTCAGTCTCTCACTATACAAGATTTACTTATTCTGGAAGTAACATTTTATTAAACTCATATCTCTCATATATCACACACACACACACACATATATATATGTATATATATATGTATATACATCATGTATATATGTATATGTATCATACATATCGTGATGTGGTTAAAGGATCCCCATGGAAAACAAATACCTCAGCCTTTAGTCACACAATATCAAAGCAGCTAAAAATTAGAATGGAAAGAATATGTTGGCTATTACACCTAATTACACAATGCACTCTTAAACAATGTGGTTTAAAAGATATATATTGATACAATCGAAAGAAAGACACAATATGGTTAGGTTTTCAGTGGAAAAGCAGTTCTAGACAATGGAAGTCAAATCTATAAACTATCAGTTGATTCTGTTTTGCAGTGTTAGTTTAGTCTTTTACTTCTGAGAAACGGATATCCCAATATAAAATATTATGTCAGTTTTCCACAGTCTCACAAACTGTAATAAAACAAATGTCTACATATAGATTCTTAATGTGTAGCATAATGAGGCATAAGACAACGAAATAAAGCATTTTATTTTGAGTAACCAGAGTCAACATCAAACTGGGAGGGCATATCTGTATCCAGGATACAATGTAAAATGACAGCAAACAAACACACACACACACACACACACACACACATATATATATATATATGTATATATATACATTTATATATGTATATATGTAAATATATTTTATATATAATATATAACTGTTTTAATAAAATGAGTTCAGTATATATGTTGGAATTATGTAAAAATTGCTTACAATATTAATTACTTCTAAACATAATATTATATATTACTTAGCTTTCCCGATATCTATACACCCCCCCCAAGAGGTTTATAAATGTAAAATTCATTACCCCATAAAATCTACTCTTCTTTACTCTGTACCATTTGTTAATATGAAAAAGCTGTATATATTAAAGAGACATTGTAAAGGCTCATAATTGTAATGTTTCTAAGATTTTAGTATTTCATATCTAATGCATTAATAATATTAAATATTATCTTAAACATAAATACTAACAATATTGGCTTTAAATGCAAACACTAATATGCCACCAGAAACATCAAGAATTTTATCTATTAAAATTTGTAACTTCAGATAATTCTAATAGCTTCAAAAATTAGATCTCAAATCAATGTACTGGTTGACTGAACCTAACAGAAGTTTACTTCTCATTTTGCATGTGCCTGTTCATACGCACAGGTATATGTGTTTAAATGTGTGTGTGTTACTTTACTTTTCTCTTTTAAACAAAACAAAAACAGATAATAGCATCTATCCTGAGAACTTCTTATGCTTTTTTGGCTTAAAAATATATCTTTAAAAACTAGTAATATTGTTTTTCTTAATCAAGAAAAACCCATTTGCCAAGTTGGCATGTCAAGTATTATAAATTAGAAAATTGGAGAAGAAAAATGTATCAGATTTTTCCATGTTCTTTCCTGGATCTGGCAAACAGCAATGAGAGCTCATCACTTTCATGGACCTGGGAAGTATAGCTTCTGTCCTGACAACTACTTCCCAGCAGCAATTTTATTCTTGAGGCCAGTCACATATTCTCAATGATCAACTGGCTCCTTCTGCTATTTGTGCTCAAATAATATCTGAACCTCAGTTATTTAACATCTTAGAAATCAAGATTAATTAGTCATCAGAATTGTGTAAACAGATAAATTTATACAGATTATATTTTAGGTAGGCCTGTTTCTATATAGATTTTTGTTTTGTTTTATTACCAAAGAAAGTGAAGAAGGAAAAAGAAGCCTTGTCTTGGCACAATAATTCTTTGCTGAATCTGAAGGTCTTTAAAAGAAGTACAGAGGGTTGGTTATAGACTTCAGTTGTTAGAGTACTGGGTTTGATTCTCAATACTGCATAAAACAGCCATGATGTTGAATGTCAGTCCTTGATATTTGGAAGCTACTGATCAGACATTTATGTTCATCCTCAGTTAGGCCAGCTTAAGTTATGAAGTGCGTATATGTACACACGCAGTACACATTTTACACATTCATGATACAAAACATAATACAAATAATTCTACAATAGAATTTACAAGTATAAAATGTAAGTGTAAAGAAATTTGGATTCTTCTTCTTTTAATAAGCAAAAGTGCAGGAAATCATATGAAATAAGGCGGAGTTAGTAAGACCTGGAGAGAACAGGAGCTCAATAAGGACCAAATATATCTGGGCACAGGGGTCCAGAGACTGTAAGTCCAACCAAGGACCATGTATGTATATAACCTAGAATCCCTGCTTGGATGTAGCCCATGGCAGCTCAGTATCCAAGTGTGTTCCCTATGTGGAACAGGGACTATTTCTGACATGAACTCAATGCTTGGCTCTTTGACCTACCCCTACCCGCTGAGGGAGAAGCAGCCTTGCTAAGCCTCAGAGGAGGAATTTGCAGCCAGTCCTGAAGATACCTGATAAGCTAGAGTCAGATGGAAGGGGAGGAGGACCTCCCCATCAGTGAACTTAGAAAGGGGCAGGGAAGAGATGAGCGAAGTGAGTGAGGAAGGGTGGAATTAGAAGGGAATGAGGGAGCGGGCTACAGCTAGGTTAGAAAGTGAATAAACTGTAACTAATATAAAAAATAAAAATTTAATAAAAAAACAAGCAAAAGATCCAGTATATATAAAGAACTCAAGAAGTTAAAAAGCAAGAAACCAAATAATCCAATTAAAAAATGGGGTATGGAGCTAAAAAGAGAACTGACCGTAGAGGATTATAGAATGGAAGAAAAACACTTAAAGAAATGCTCAACGTC
>CM053751.1:27176475-27198975 GCA_028658305.1 Pachyuromys duprasi
GGGGTCTTGTATGAGACGGTTTCTACAATCAAGGACCATGTGTGGATGTGGCCTGGAACCCCCGCACAGATGGGGCCCATGATAGCTCGGTGTAGGACTGAAGACCCTAGTGAGGGAAACAGGGACTGTTTCAGTCATGATCTTGATGGCTGACTCTTTGACCCTCCCCCATACAAGCCGGGGAGTGACAGACTGGCTAAATCCCAGGGGAGGACATTGCAGCCAGCCTTGAGGAAACAGGATAAGCTGGGGTTGGATGGAAGGGAAGGAGGTCCTCCCCTGTTGGTGGACTTGGAGGGGGCGGGGAGGAGGGAGATGAGGGAGGGAGTGGGAGGGGAGGAGGGAATGAGGGAGGGGGCTACGCCTGGGATTCAAAGTACCTAACCTGTGATTGAGATAAAAATAAATAAATTAAAAAAAAACAAGCAAAAGTATAGTATTCTATGAGTATAAAAATTTCAAAAACTATTTGAATAATAAAATTAGAAATTAATTTCTTAAATATTAACACAAAAGAAAAAATTTGGGACTAAAGTAGAAGTTTGGAAACTATAGCCAGCAGGGCCAATCTCACAGGTTGTTGTTGGAGAATAGGACATCCTTTTATTATCTGTTGTCTATGGCTGCCTTTACATGTTGCCTCTGAAATAATATATGTTCTACAAAATACTGAAAATATATGTTATGTGACTCCTTACAGAAAACTTTAGACAACTCCCAACTGCAGAAATTATCAATTCTCCATCCTGACTTGGTGCGTTCAGGAAGACCTTAGTCACACCTAGACAACTCACAGGAGAGTGATCTCATAATAGAATAATGGTATGTTTAACTCATTTTGTTTTCAATATTTTAAAATATTCAGTATTATATCTTTAATTTGAAAAAAACTTACTTTCTTAATGCTTAGCTTGCTATTTTGGGATTATGTTGTTTTATCAACCAGTGATCTTTATTAGAAAAACAATGTGATTTAATATAAATTATAAATTTACATTTTAATATTCAATTGTTTTAATAGATTTATACATTTGTATATAAATTTTGTTAAATTTTCCTCAGAATAAAATATAAATTCTAGTCATGATATGTTATTAAGTGCCAGTATTTTAATCCCATTATGGTATGTTCTTGAAACAATGTTTTTAAGTTTACATGGAACTATACTAGAAGCTTGTTTTAGTTTTCAATCTGTGTTAGATATTTAGCTAGAGAGAAAGAGAGAACTACTCTGTAGCTCTCTGTTTTCTATATGGCTACTGGAACAGATAAGGATCTCTAAATGCAATGACTGCTTGCAATTTGAAACCACGAACAGAAAAACTGCACAAATTTATGTGATGTATTTAAAAACAAAACAAAACAAGATAAATCATGTTACTGCCAGAGAAGTGAACTTTAATCTCAAGGTGAATCCAGCTAAGCTACATCAGTACCAAAACATAAAAAGTCTTCTATGTAGTTCTGACTTATTTGCGCATTTATTGTCAGGAAAAAAACAAAGAAGGGCATATTTCAGCATTTGAAATCTCCCTATTGACAACTATTTATCTGTAGTCATTTTTTAAAAGTCTTAAAATCAGAACAAAATGTCCTATTTTGTTTCTCTAGAAATAATTATAGGAACCAAGGCAGTAAAATCAGCTGTTTTCTTTATACAAAGTTGATGCCACTGTCCGCTCAATAGTCCAGGCACTCTGCATTTTATTTCCATGGTGAAGCTAGAGGATCCATCCACATCACTTTCCAGGCTGTCTCTCATTGTGACAGCCTTTATTTATAACTGGCGTTTGTGGAAAAACTCTAATCATTGGCCAGAGAACAGAATAAAGCTACCGGGATCTTGTGATGATAAAAGGAAACTTGTCTACATTAAAAGATTAAATTCTTACAGTAAGGGCTTACATTTCTGGCTATGATGGATTAGTGTGCAAAGACCAACCCTCCTCCTTTAAGAACTTGAAAGGCTGGATCATACAACGAGAGACATGCTGGGGAAAAAACGCGAAGTCAGCAAGGACATGAGGACCAAGATCTTGAAGAATTCCTGAAATGAATTCCTGGAAGAGCTGCTTTGACCTCTTTTTCCGCATTTGTAATTGCTGGCCTCCAGATAGATGAAAGCTAAGTTGACCTTCAGTTTCTTAAAGCTTGAGAGAATAGAACGATACTCTGAAAGTGAAGGAAACTAAATTTTCTCATTAGATCTCTGGAGGAAGGGAGAGAGGGAAGAAGAGAAGGAGGGAAGGAGGGAGAGATGGAGGGAAGGGTGAGGGAGAGAAAAAGAGAACAAATGAATGGTTCACAAACACTTGGCAGAAAGATTGCCAGGCTTCCCAACCTGAACCATCACTTTTAGCAGCCCTTTAGCTAGAATTTGAATATTTCTTTCAATCTTATTCTTCATGCTTGCTGATACAACAATAAGATTCTCAGTGTAGAACAAAATGCCTACAAATTTTCAATGATGATCATTTAGTAAAAAGGTACAATGAATATCAAAAGATATTAACAAATACAAAAATACAGATATAAAAATTAAAGCAACAACAAAAGTAGAGCCATAAGAAATCTAGATTCCTTATTTGCCAAATTACATATAAAAGTATTAAATATGCCCAAGGATATAGGTGACAAGAACTCTGGTAGAGGGTTTCCTATGAAAACGAGAATGTTGAAAAATTACTCTAATTAACTCTAATCATAAACTCAACATTAATATAACATGTATGCAAGAATCCAATGAGTCTATTTCTATCTGTCCATCCTCTTTCACTAGAATAAAAAGTATGTTAGAAACGGGATTTTACTTATCCTTCCTTGTTCCTTTATTCTTCTGCAATATCTGATATGTGATTATGTCTAATAATAGACTTCTGACAAAATAATTATTAAAGGAACAAATTAATGATAGCTTGCCAAAAGGCAGAACAAAATTTCATCTAAGAGTGTGAGGGCCATCCAGAAAAGGAAAACATAAAAAGAAACAGAGCAGAAATAGTCATTGGCAGAAGAATAACAACAACAAAAAAGAAAGGAGCCATAGGACTCCAGCAAACTTCACCATGTGCTCTCTCAGATACCCTTTCACTCTGCTAGCTACTCAGACATTCAAGGATACTAAGACTTCAAATTCTATACAAGAAAACATAGCCAAGGTCTCCTGTGGGTATACACCACACTGACAAATTTTGGGCTGCCCCACCCAAAGACTGAGTTACAAAGTTGTCTGTAACCTCCAAAATAGACAGATCTGCCAGAAGAGCCAAAGCTTTCACATTTAGACTTTTCACTCTCTTCTGTGAACCCCTCTTTCTGTTGAGATGTAGTTGCAAGAAAATCCTATCTTAGAGGACTTCGCATCAATACAGTGGCCGTTCAAGGAAGGGGCATGAGGCAGCAAGCACTTCCATGCTGTCATATTTGTGCTTTCAGACGCCATTATTTAATTAACAAAGTAACTAGAGAAGAAGGCAAAAATGAAAATCCCAAAGAGTTAATAGGCATTGTTGATGACTTCAGACCTTTCTGCTTCAGCTCTTTTAAATATTAAAGCTAATGTTAAAATTAAGAGTAAAATGGAAAGAAAAGGATCGACTTAAGTTATAAGGCAGTCATTGAAGAAATTCTGAAAGCTAGATAAGAGGTCAATAAAGGCAAACATTTACGTTGAGCTTTTCTTTATCTATGCAATACATGGGCTTCCTGATGCCCACCCTCCTACACCAGCTAAGAACTTTCTTTATTGAAATGCAAAAACAGTGTCCTTTGCCTTGAATAAGCTCTACAGCTTCATGAGGTCCCATTTATTGATTGTTTAGTGCCTGAGTGGGTGGTATTCTGTTCAAGAAGTTGTCTCCTCTTCAAATGAGTTAAGGCTATTCCCTACTTTTTCCTCTATTAGATTTAATGTATCTAGTTTTATGCTGAGGTCTTTGATCCATGATGTTGTAAATAAAAATGGGTGTTTGGAGATATATATATATATATATATATATATATATATATATATATATATATTAACTCAATAGTTATTATGGTGATATTATCTAACACACTATCACAAAGTATAAGACACAAACACCTGTTAATTTTTTAATGTATTCATTTTTATATTAATCACAGGTTATGTACTTTGTATCCCAGCTATAGCCCTCTCCCACATTCTCTTCCACTCTCGCTATCCCTCCCTCATCTCCTCCCTGTCCCCTTCCAAGTCCACTGATAGGGGAGGACCTCCTCCCCTTCCATCTGACCCTAGCTTATCATGTCTCCTCAGGGCTGGCTGCAATGTCCTCTCCTGGGATCTAGCTAGGCTGCTCCTCCCTGGGGGGGGGGTCGTCGAAGAGCCAGCCATTGAGTTCATGACAGAAATAGTTCCTGTTCCCCTTACGAGGGTACCCAGTTGGATACCATGGGCCACATCTGAGCAGGGGTTCTAGGTTATATCCATACATGGTTATTGGTTGGAGAAACAGTCTCATAAAAGACCCCTGTGCTCTGATCTATTTAGTCTTTGTGGAGATCTTGTCCTCGCCAAGTCTTACTAACTTCCCTTTTTTTCATATGATTCCCTGCACTCTGCCGAAGGCTTGGTTGTAAGTCTTAATATCTGCTTTGATACACTGCTAATTAGAGTCTTTTAGAGGCCCTCTGTGATAGGCTCCTGCCCTGTTGCTTGTTTTCTCCTGTTACTTTCTATAATTGCCTTATTTCCCTTAGGATGGGCAAGTATTTCACCTATGCTGTCTCAATAACCTCACCAGCCATCTCCCAGCTTTCATCCGGTGCCATTCTCCTTAACCACCTTCATCTGGGATACTTCTATAATCTTATGAATACTTGCTTATATTTGGTGTGTTTTTTTTCTATCCATGCCAAATTTGAATATTTCCTTCTGGCTCACGTGTTTTTTTTTCTTCTTGTTAACCCATCATGACACATTCCTTCCTCCTCTCTTCCCATCTAATGTTATTCCCATGATTCTCCTCTTCCCAAAGCCCAGGAACCTTAGCTGTGCCTACCTCATTCTGCTTTGTCTAGGTTTCAGGCCTTTTAATCAACCAATCAGATATGATGTCTTAGGCATATTTACACAACAAGAATAGGTGTATTTGGCCATGTATTTGGTCAATAACCATATCTTGAGGTCCAGTAATTATCATCAAAATATAAGCATCAGACCAATGCCCAACCATTCCACTTGGACTTGAGCTTTGTGCAGAATGATAACTTTGGATTTATTTGTATTTTTCTACATGTAGACATCCAGTTAAACAAGCAGCATTTGTTGAAGATGCTCTTTTTTTCCCCATTGTTTGGTTTTAGTTTCTTTGTAAAAAATTAGGTATCCAAAAGCTTCTGGGTTTATTTCTGGGTTTCTGATTTTATTCCATTGATCAATCTGTCTGTTTTTGTGTCAATACCATGTGATTTTTGTTACTATTACTTTGTAGTACAGCTTGAAATCAAGGATGGTGATATCTCCAGAAGTTTTTTTTTGCTACCAAATTGTTTTATCTATCCTGGGTTTTGTTTGTTTGTTTGTTTGTTTGTTTGATGGGTTTTCTGTATGACATTAAGAACAAAAGTGGCAATCTTCAGAATGGGAAAAGATCTTCACCAATCCTACATCCAACAAACAGGTAATATCCAAATCATATAAAGAACCCAAGAAATTAAATACCAACAAACCAAATAACCCATTTTAAAAATGTGGTACAGAACTAAACAAACCAAAATAATATCAACAGAGAATATCTAATGCCCAAGAAGAACTTAAAGAAATGGTCAGTGTCCTTATTATCAGGGAAATGCAAATCAAAATAACTCTGAGATTTCATCTTATACCCACCAGAATGGCTAAGATTAAAATTTTAAGTGACAGCACATGCTGGCAATGAGGTGGAGCAAAAGGAACACTCCTCCATTGCTGGTGGGAGTACGAACTTATAGAACCACCTTGTTAATCAACATGGCATTTTCTCAGAAATTTGGGGCTAGCTCTACCTCAAAACAGCCATACCACTCCCAGGAATATAACCAAAAGATACTTCACTATAACACAAGGACATTTGTTCAACTATGTTCATAATATCAGCTTTACTCGTAATAGCCAGAAACTAGAAGCAACCTAGATGTCCCTCAACCAAAAAAATAGATAAAGAAAATGTGGTACATTTACACAATCTAATACTACTCAGCTATTAAAAACAATATTTAGAGGCAAATGGATGGAACAACAAAAGATCATCCTGAATGAGGTAATCCAGAACCAGAAAGACACACATGCTACATCCTCCCTTACAAGTGGATACTAGCCAAAAAGTACAGGATAACATACTACAGTCCACAGACCCAAAGAAGCCAAGGAAGATGCAAGGAAGGATGCTTGAGTCTTACTCAGAGAGGGAGGATATGGAAACTGAAGTCACCACCTCCTGTAGCCAAGCGGAGGGAGGGGGACAACAACTCCCCAATAAAACCATAGACCCCAAATTTGTCTCACCTATGAAATGTGTAGTGATAAAGATGGAGCATAGAGTGAAGAAATGGCCAACAAATGACTGGCCCAATTTGAGATCTACCCCATGTCAGAAAGCCAACCCCTGACCCTATTAATGATACTGCTATGCTAGCAGACAGAGAGGAGCCTAGTGTAACTATCTTCTGAGAGGCTTCATCCATCAGCTGATGGAAACAGATGTAGAGACCCATAGCGAAATAATAGTTGGAGCTCAGGAAGTTTTGTGACGAATGGTAGGAAGGATAGAGGAAACTGGAACCATCAAGTACACTGCATGAAGAACTACAGAGTAAAATAACCTGGGCTCACAGACCACCAACCAAATAGCCTGCACTGGCTGGACCTAGGCCCCCTACAGATATGTAGCAGTTGTGCATCTTGGTCATCATGTGGGTTGCTTAGCAATGGGGGTAGAGGCTGTGACTCGGCTGGCTGCCTTTGGATCCTTTACCCCTAGCAGGGCTACCTTGTTGGACCTCAGAGAAAGGGTATGTGCTTAGTCCTGCTGTGACTTAAGGTGGCAGGGTAGGCTTTTACCTTTGGGACTCCCCTCTTCTCTGAGAAGCAGTAGAGGGGACAACAGGAGAGAAGGCTCCATGAGGGTGGGACTGGGAGTGGAAGGGGGAGAGTAATGATTAAATAAAATGATTAAAATGATTAAATAAATAAACAAATAGACACCCACCAATGCCCAAATGCTGTGAAGTTTTTCCATGGGCCCACCACCACAGCCTGCTTCATGGCTGCTTGGCTTTATTTAATCCGAGTTCTTTCTGTCCATATGAAGTTACTGCAAGCCATCACTTCAGAAACAAAGGAGTCTGAAAGGTGGTGACCAAATACCAAATGCAAGTCAGTGGAATGGAGGAAGTTGGGAAACGTGGAAAAGAAGTCATTCCTAGGAAAGATACCATATGATCAGCAAAAGTGAGACACTGACCAAAAACTGGGTTGGGGACAAGAACTCGAACCCCACAAGGTAACTTAGAGCTAATGTAAGAACACCACTCTTTGCAAAAGAACAGAGTAGCCACAGGTCCATGTCAGACTGATTCCTGTATATGGTATAGAAATGATGTTAGAAAGTTACATTCCCTTACAGTTTCCAATCTCATGTAAACCAAGTAGGAGACTTGAAGGCTTCTTAAAAAACTACTGGTTTCTAGAGGTCAACTGTTTTTCTTTAGCTTACCCAGAATTGCATATAATTCTAGGTTATTAAGTACCATTGTCCTAATTGCAGAAAAGTAAATGGTTTTCTTCACTGAGATTTCCCAGGTAAGAAGATGGATGTCAAAATTATGCGAAAGAATGTATATGTATATGTGTATATGTGACATACACAGAAATAGACATACCAGAAAGTGAAATCGATTCTTTAGGGGCCATTAGCTATTTATTTTATTTCTTTAAAGTAGTGCCTTGCAATTCAATAACACACTGTGAAACTAGGTAAGGGGGATGTTTTTTGTCACTCAGCGTGTCACGGTATAATTTTACCTATCATTATTTTAGCTGAAGGTGGCATTTAGGAGTTCATTAGTGATTAATAGAGCCCTCTATTGCTCAAAGATGATCTTAGATATTTAAAGAAAGCATTTGCTTTGGATTGATGGCTTTTCTCTCCTCACAATGACTCTAAAGCAAACAAAGTAAAAAGTTAAGGGGCCTTCTATTGAGAAGAGAATTTCCTTGTAAGTTTGCCACCAACCTAAAAGCAGAAATGACAGAAAGGCATAGTTCTCTCTCCCAGCATGCTTTATTCCTCTATCAAATGAGAAAACTGCTGGCATGGCTTGGTGGAGGGCTCCTATTGCTCCATGCTTCCTTCATTGTGGGAGCTGTGTGCCCTGACCATTGGGTCTACTGCTGTCACTTGCTTGTTGTCACTCAGGTGCTAAAAGAGGAGATGAAATTCACATAATCCTTTTGGGGGTGTATTACAATGACCCACCTTGACAAATTTTATGACACTCCCTACTAGATACTGAATATTTTGTGAGGTTGGCATTCACGTCATACTGGTTGGCTTTTGATAGCTTCTGCCAACTTCCTTTGAGCATATAATTAAACTATACAATGAAAATGGGATACTCTAAAATGCAGGACTGATGCCCATGAAGAATCTTAAAACTTTCATTCCTTTATCAGTCATTGAAGACAGTTTTAGTGGCTTGTTACTGAAATGTATTTTAGGAAATGTATCTAATCAGTGTGCTGCCATCTCTAGGGAGAGATGCATCTTCTGATTTTTAATAAAGTTTCTCTTTTTCCAAAATGAGGACAGACTGTTTTCTTGTTAGCAATATTGTCAGGTATTTTTTTATAGTAATCTAGTAGTGACTGAGAAAACTTAAGCCAATTTATCTTTAAAAGCCTCTCGATAATAAAATCTGAATTAATGTTGGTCATGTTTCTTATGTATGACCCTGCACTTGGGGATATTGGGAAAGTGCTTATTAAAAAGTTGGAGTTCTTCAAATTTTTTTTTCTATTAATTCACTCATTTAAGTCAGCTCAGTGTGCTAGGGACTGCAATTTTTAAGAAAAGCCAGATCTTAAAATAGTCACAGTTTTCTTGTAGAAAAATCTCTATAGATGTGTGGAAAACATCCTATAATAATCCTCTTTATCACTGAGTTTAAGGGGGAGAAAAAATGCACACGCAGTAACTTAAGTATACAACCCTTAACACTCCGCTTTTAACAAACACCACAGCGAAGATCATGGCTCAGTGTGAGAGACAGGAAGTGAAAAGGTAGCAAATTCAAACCCAGCTGATACTGAAAGAGATCAGCACCACCACAGAACAGACAATTATTCTGTCAGTCATACCTGTTAAAGGGAATAGTTAGGTACTTCCAACGAATTTGGGATTATCTGAATATGAAACTGTACATCCTTAAAATTGGTTTCTGTAACTCTATCTGTAGGGTATGGTATTTCTATTTATTTATTTTAGTAAAATATAATGGTTCTACTTCTTCTCTTTTGCTCTTCCCATATGCATCTGCCCCCAATTCACTGTCTCATCTTCTTTAATCTTGGTTGCTACATATACATACAAATGAATCAACATTTAAACACAACTTGCTTCAGTCTTGCCTCTAGGGAAGATTAATTCTCTCTCAGCAGTTGCTATTTGCCTGTATCTTTTAATCTAGGGGTGAGCCCCATGAGATTTCTCTCATTTTGCCATGTCAACTGGTGTTTTCCCTGTTTAGGTCTTGTTAAGAAAGATGTAGTGTAGCTTCATGGGTATAGCTTCCTTTATTTTATCATCTTTCTTTATTTTTTAAAATTTATTTACTTTTATTAAATTAACAGAAGAAAAATGTATCCCACCTGTAGCTCCCTCCCACCTCCCCTCCCAATCCCACCCTTCCTCCCTCCCTCTTCTCCACCCATGCCCTTCCCCCAGTCCACTGATAGGGGAGGTCCTCCTCCCCTTTCTTCTGATCCTAGTCTATCAGGTCTCATCAGGAGTGGCTGCATTGTCTTCCTCTGTGCCATGGTAAGGCTGATCCCCCTGAGGGGGAGGTGATCAAAGCGCTGGCCAATCAGTTCATGTTAGAGACAGTCCCTGTTCCCATTACTATGGAAACCATGTGAACACTGAATTGCCATGGGCTATATCTGTACAGCCGTTCTAGGTTATCTCTATGAATGGGCCTTGGTTGGAGTATCAGTCTCAGAAAAGACCCGTGTGCAAATATTTTTTGGTTCTCTTGCTCTCCTTGTGGAGCTCTGTCCTCTTCAGGTCTTACTATTTCCCACTTAGCTTTCTTTTCATATCTACATATCTTGCAACACATTTCTTGGTACTCTGATTCTTTTCTTTTTTTCTTATTTATTTATTTTTCTGGCTAGAAAATTAATTTTAATTTAATATTAAATTAATTTTATTTTAATATTTTTATTTATTACAATTTATTCACTTTGTATCCCAGCTGTAGCCCCCTTCCTCATTCCCTCCCAATCCCACTCTCCCACCGTCTCTCTTCTCCTCCCATGCCTCTTCCCCAGTCCACTGATAGTGGAGGACCTCCTCCCCTTCTATCTGCCTATCAGGTCTCATAAGGACTATCTTTCATAGTCTTCCTCTGTGGCCTTGTCAGGCTGCTTCCCCTCTGGGGGAGTTGATCAAAAAACCAGTCACTGAGTTCACGTCAGAGACAGCCCCTGCTCCCTTCACTAGGGTGCCCATTTGGACACTGAGCTGCCATGGGCTACCTCTGTGCAGGGGATCTAGGTTATCTCCATGAATGGTCCTTGGTTGGGGAATCAGTCTCAGAAAAGACCCCTAGGCCCAGATTTATTGGTTCTGTTGTTCTTGTGGAGACCCAGACCCTTCCAGGTCTGATACATTTATACAATAGAATACTATTCAGTAATAAAAAAAACAAGGAAGTCATGAAATTTACAGACAAATGATGAGAACTGCAAAAGGTCATCCTGAGTGAGCTATGCCAGAAGCAGAAAGACACACATGGTATATACTCACTTATAAGTGGATATTAGACATATAATGTAGGATAAAAATCCTAAGATCTGTACACCGAATGAAGCTAAGCAAGAAGGAGAACTCTGGGTATGATGCTCAGTCTTCATTCAGAAAGGCAAATGGAATAGACATCAGAAAAAGGTGAAAATAAGGAACAAGACAGGAGCCTACCACAGAGGGCCTCTGAAAGACTCTACCCAGCAGGGTATTAAAGCAGATGCTGAGACTCAAAACCAAACATTGGGCAGTGTGCAGGAAATCTTATGAAAGAAGGGGGTATTATCATTCTTTTTGTTTTCTTTTGTACAAAAGATATCATGCTCTTTTAATTAAACTTCAGTTCTGAATTATATCTAACAAGTAACATGGCAACATGTTACATCTAGCAAGTTACAAGTAATATCACAACATATTTAAAATCATTCAAATTAGAGGGAGTCACAGGATGGAGGAAGGAGGATGCCTTGATGGGTTAGCGTGGAGAAATAGTCATGTAGACTGAGAGAAAGGACTCCAATAACGGCGTGAAAAGGCCCAGATGAAGAATACAAGCAAGTACCATGGGAATGTGCATGGAAGGTAGAGCAGAGGAGGAGGATTAAGGCGGATGGCATTGGGTGGGGGATGGGAGATGGATGGTGAGGTTTTTGAGACAGTGTAATTCAACTATCTGCCCGGCCCAAAGTAAATAAGACATTTATAAAAAAAAAATCATTCATATTAAATAAGTTCATTGTTCACGTACACAGCATATGATTATTTAAAATTATATTCAAAATAGAATATATGTCAGTAATAATTTGCTATTTTAAAACTGGGACTTCTTCTTGAAGGTACTTAGTGCTATGAATTTTCCTCTGAGCACTGCTTTCATTGTGTCCCATAAATTAGGGTATGTTGTACCTTCATTTTCATTGAATTCTAGGAAGTCTTTAATTTCTTTCTTTCTTCCTTAACCCAGCTGTCATTTTTCAGTTTGTTCAATTTCCATGTGCATGTAGGCTTTTTGCTAATTCCATTGTTGTTGAGATCCAGCTTTAGTCCATGGTGGTCAGATAAAATATGGAGGATTATTTCAATCTTCTTGTATCTGTTGAGGCTTGCTTTGTGACAAACTACATGGTCTGTTTTGGAGAAGGTTCCAGGAGGTGCTGAACAGAAGGTATACACTTTTGAGTTTGGGTGAAAAGTTCTGAAGACATCTATTAGGTCCATTTTCACCATCATCTTCTATGATACTTTTTGAGCCGTGTGTGATGGAGTTGTGTGTTAGATGTAAGTTGGGGCTCGGTATCCAGTATTAACTTGGTCTTTGTATTTTCACATGGCTTTCTGTAATGGCCTCATGCTGCTGCAGAGAGAGCATCTTTGATAAGAGGTGATATTGACTGATATCCATTGACCTGCGGATATAAAGAAGTGTTTAAGATGTGATTAATTGTTTTTAATGACAGTCCACCCCCTTTTTGTACAAAATTGGATTTTTTTCATATAGTACTTCATTTGTGAGTCCATTAACTAACAGTATACCTTCATACAGGGACTGAGTAGAAAATCCTCACCAGTAGGATCAAATGATTTCTAATGGCACATTTAAGGAATCCTGTCTAATGTGTTAAGACCGCATGTTACAAAGGTAGACTGTCTCCATTCCTCATGAGACCTCTCAGAGAAGAGACATGCAAGAAGAACCAAGGGGGCATGAGTTGGGACAGAGCTTAGGTGTAACTGGTGTTTAGGGAAAAAATGTGACCATGTGTCCTTTTAAAAGATCTTATGATTATCTTCATTCTTGTGTTTGCCTATCCCAAAGGGTAATTGAGTTGGAATATTTTTAAATGCCCATATAATTTCTTTCTGTATTTTCCAGAGTCACCTCTAATGAATACACTCTACATGAAAATGCTTATATATTCATTATTTTAATATAATTTATTTACTTGTCTTTATCTCCAAGCATTCTTGTGTAGAAACCTTGGAGTCATCCCGGAGATACACACAACCACATACCAAAGCCAAAAATGAGGACTGGATAATATAAATTACAAGAGGAAGAAAACTTGGCATGTGTTCCTACCTTCATTGGATCCTGTAGGATAAAATGGGCATAGATAGCCACCCTAGCATGAAAATAAATGATCAACAGATAACCTATGTGGATAACAATGGGGGTTAATGCTTAGTTAATACTGCAAACTAGTCACTTCTCTCTGTTTTAACACATTTTGAGGTGCTAATTCCTTAGTTCATAATTTAATGTTGCCCTTGGTAGAAGAAGGAGCAAAGATCTGAGCAGCATGTTGTTTAGGATCCTGAATTATATCTGGAGAGAAATATCACCCAGGAACAAAAGAATGGCTGTAAATGATAGTCCTGGTTTGCAGCACCTTAGTAGAAGCCTCAGCTTCAGGGGAAAGAACGTTTGAGGTTCCTTTTACAGAAAACTCTTAAGTTACATTTGTTGTTTAAGAGGAAGGGTGAGCCAAACATGGTGGAATAAGCCTGTAATCTTAGGAAATAGGAAAGCAAATCAGGAGGATTACTAAGATCAACCAGTCCAAGACCAGTCTGGGTTACAAAGTAAGCTTGATGCCAGCTTGGGATATAGAATGAGAAATTTTTTGAATAAAAGAGAGAGAGGAGAAAAAGGAAAAGGTGAAAATATGGCAGAGTCTTGTTTATTCTGGTGTCTAGAGGCTGGAAAACATTCTGTTTTCTTGATGTTCTGTAGAATGGACTATTGTTAAAACTATTCAATTGCAAATACTTGTTTAGAATGTCAAGGGGGCCAATTTTGAAAATTGAAAACCCAATGATAAGTATAGAGTAATTGAAAACCATGGAAAGAAGTCTGTGGAGATGGTTGTACTGATGAAGTGCTCACACTTGTTCAGGGTGAGGAATGGAGTTCAATCCCCAGAACCCAAAGAAAAGCAGAGCAGCTGTGGAAGCCCCGGAAGCCTGGAAAATTCATGTGGATCCAAGAAGTCCTCAGAGCAAATGAACTCACCTGACCTGTCTAAATGATAAGTTCCAGATTCAGCAAGAAATGAGGGAAACAGCTAATGTTCCTCAGGTCTCCAAATCCTCATGCACCCTACACATGGGAAGAGATGCACATGTGAAGAGGTGCTCATGTGAAGAGGTGCACATGTGAGGGATGCACATGTGAAGAGGTGCACATGAGAAGAGGTACATATGTGAAGAGATGCACATGAGAAGAGGTGTACATGAGAAGAGATATGAGAAGCGGTGCCCATGTGAGGGGTGCCTAGCAAGGCTGCTCCTCCCTCGGGGGGTGAGGAAGTCAAAGAGCCAGTCATTGAGTTCATGGCCAAAATAGTCCCTGTTCCCCTTACTAGTGTAACCACTTGGATATTGAGCTACCATTTGCTACATACAAGCAGGGGTTCTAGGTTATATCCATACATGATCCTTGGTTGGAGAGACATTGTCATAAAAGACCCCTGTGCCCTGATATATTTGGTCCTGGAAAGGAGCTCCACAAGGACCAAATATATTTTAAATTTCCATGGAGTATGATGTACAAAGAACTGTTATCATCAGCTAAGACTACTTCATATGTAACAGAGGTCAGAAAGTTGTCCTACTTCTGACATGTCATAAAGATAGCTCTCATCATTCATCATGAAGCTTCCTCATGCAGTAGATTGAGACCATTAAGGATGGCCACAACTAGCCAAAATACACAGAATATCTATCCATGGGGTGACCACGCTTAATTAGTACATTTGCAATGAAATGCCTAAACTTAAGGATCAAGAAATATACTGGAGGAGAAGATGCAAAAAAAGTGTAGGAGCTAGAGGAGTAGGATATTTGCTGAGATGTAGTCTCTTGTATAAATAATTTTAGATAATGACATGGAATAGAATAGAGGGGTTTCTTCAAGGAAGATTTGTGGGAGATATCATCAGTAAATATGATAAAAAACACTAGATTTCCTAAAAATTAATAAAATCTTATTACTTTTATAAATTAAACATTTAAAAATAATGTGTTCTCATCCTAGAGTTTCTTCATTTAGTGTTGAAAGACTGTCATATTTATATTTTAACAGACATTAATGTCGTATTTTACTTTAATAATGTTATAATAATTGTAGTTCCTTTATGTAGATTAATATTTAAAAGAAATGCAACCTTACCAATTTGCTTAATTTACTTTGTAGACTCTAGTGCTTTATTTAATTAGTCATCATTATGTTAGGAACAGCAATGTGTTGGAAGTTTGTCATGGATCTAATATGACTACATTTGTGTGAGAAAAACTTATAATAATATAACATGAGAATTAAACAAAAGAAGTATTTTTTACTTCACTACATTGTTTCAATTTACAGAGTAGAAAATTATTGATCTAGATTTTTCAGCAAATCAAATTGTTCTGTCTCTACTCATCATTCTTTCTTTGAATGGGGAAATAAATGGCAGATGCTTCCTACTACAGATAGATTTTTTTTTCAACCCTGAACTAGTGTTTAGTTCAATTTTGATATTTGCCAATGATTGGAGGAATGAGGATTTTGTTACTTGAAATTCCATTCTTTTAATTCCGCATGACTATTTCCAGAAATAAAAATACAAAAATGTTGTAGGAACTTACTAGTAAATTAATCACAAAGGAAGTAAAACAATCAGCTGAGATAATAGAAGTTTGTTGTAGGCTTACTGAGCCCTTTGTGTATATGAATTAAATTCTCATCTGATATTATTCTTATTAACTTCATTGTCCAGAATGCAGGATAAAGATCTGGGCCTCAGGATCAAGGTACTAACAGTTCTAGTCTACAAAATATTTCCAGTGGGAAAAAATGTGAAATCATTCTCATTAAAGTCATAGTTCTGAATACCAACTAAGCTTTCTCTTAGCCATACAGCAGGTGGCCAAGTAATACGAAGATAGCTGTGAGAGGTCTTATGTGTAAATATATTTCAGGTAACATTGCCTCAGTATAATCTGTATAATCAGTATAATCTGTACTATAATGTACAGACTACCACAGATGTTGGAGAAATGGCAGACAAGGAACATACTAGTTGAATTTTTTTTCAGGATCAAATTTCAATCTATGTCTCTACAATTACTCTCTACAACTGCTTTATTGTCCAGTTATAATGACCATTTGCTATTGTTTTGCTCCTAAGCTTTGCTATTTCATTCACACAAACCAACTGTGAAGTTGCCTATACTTGGCTAATAAAATAAAAGTCACATTAGCCAAACAAGTCTTAGAACAAAAAGCAGTAATTTCAAGATTCAATTTATTTCTGTGGTCTTTACAATGTTTCAGAGCATTTCAAGATGGCCTCAAATATAGTGTATTACTTTTGGCACTGTTTTGATGAAAGTCTGATCCAACTGAAGTGAAAATGTGATCTTGAAATCTAATTTGATCATTTGTATTTGTAAAATTAGTGGGTTTTTAGCTGAATCTACATTTTAACTTAGTCTTGATGGGCATGGCAGCAATTTCACAGGCTTCAAAGAGAACAAATCTGTAAATGATGTATGGAATGAGTGATTTAACACTAGCTATATGATTTAACTAATGGAATGACACTGTAAATTGCAGCAAAAGAGCAAAAATCCTTGCCTTACTGTAAAAAAAAAAAAAAAACAAGTTAAGATGGATAAAATGTATTAAGTCCTACAAATGAGGGAAAAAAAAAGTTGTAAGAAAAGCCTTAAATTCTATTGCAGAAAAATCAGCTTAGTGGAAATAGAAAATGTACGTAATAAAACTAATTCAAGCAGGATATTAATCTTGTGTAAAAAAAGATAAAAGCATGTTAAAGCCTGATTGTAAAATATTAATGTGCTAAACCATCATAAAATTTCACATATGCCCTTTAGCAATAGTATTGTTAATGATGATAAAAACTTATTTGCAAACGCTTCTTTTATGAAGTCTGGAAACAGAAAATCTGAAAAATGAAGACTAATGTAGTCATCTACTCCATAAAAGATACAGGAAATGGGGCAATGAGGTCTAAGGTGACTGCTCTCTTGAAATGTAATTGTGGTACAGATCAAGGGTATGGTGCTGTCTCTAGGATGACTCAGGGTGATTTAGGTTTGCCTTCTGGTAATACTGGTGTAGTTTCTCTACATGTGCTTTCTCTGTGTATAGAGTGTAATTATAGTTATATTGGCTCACTGAATACCCATAAAAACTTATTTCTTGACTTTCCTTTTCCTCAGAAGCTCTACTTAACAAAAATAAAGAGGTAATGTATATTGTGCTTATTTCTGCTTTTGCATTATTGTGCAATGAATTCTGAATTTTAGGAGAAGGACACGATCAAATTACATAATAGCTTAGAAAACATTTTGCATAATTGTAAGAAGCAAATTTCATACCAGAAAATAGCAAACAGAGAATGGATGCAAATCACTTTGTTTGAATGTAAATCCTCTTTATGACACTTAGAAAAGATGTTAATGAATGTATCCAGTCTCCTCTCTCTCTCTCAGTTTCACTCACTCTCTTTGTCTCTTCTCTCTCTATCATGGGAATCCTCCTCTTTCTTCCTCCCTGCTCTCTACCTCCCCTTTCCAATAATAAACCAGATCTGTCATGTGGCATATTCATCATTATCATAAAAATTATTATTATTATTATCATATTATTCTTGTTGCTGTTGTTGTTAGTGATAGTGGTAGTTGAGACAAAGAGTCTCAGTCTGTATCTCTGGCTGGTCTGGAACTCACTATGTAGTTCAGGCTCATCTCAAATTCATAGAGACATGCTTACCTTTGCTGAGTGCTGAGATTAAATATTAAAGACATCCAGCATATTTAGAGAATTTTAAAACACATAAAGCTCCACCAATTTCGTGGCATGCCATCATCTAATTTATTTTATTTTGTACATATCAGTGTTTTAGCTGCACGTATGTGTGTATGAATACTACATGGATGCCTAGTGTCTTTGGAGGACCAATGAAGGTGTCAGGTTTCCTGGAACTGCAGTCATGGATGATTGTGGGCCTCCATATGGGTGCTGAGAAAATGAATCCAGTTCCTCTGCAAGAGTAGCAAGTACTTTTAACCAGTGAGTCATATCTTGAGCCCTGCATATCATTATTTAAAATGGAGGTCTAGTTAGTAATAGGCCAATGACTATACTCTTTGTTACTGACTTCATAAACCCACCATTTTGGGTTAGGTGTATAGGCCAGTGACAGAGTGCTTGCTTAGCATGGATGAAGAACTGAGTGAAATTTCATATATATCTCCATTGTCAACATGATAGTGACATATGATCGTTCTCAAACTCATTGTTATGTACATTTATCTTCTATTACTTTCAATTTCATTTAACCTTTTCCACTCTTATCTCCAAAGTCCTCCCTTTATCTGCTTTAATGTCATCAGCCTGTCAGTTTAAGTAACAGGATGAGACACCAAGGGAAAGACATTGTGCTCTCATCATTACTTTCACTAGTGGCTTTTGTTCTTGGAGATCTAGAGACCTTGCACAGCATAACTCATCTCAGGGAACCTAGAATACAGGAATAAAACACATAGGATACATAGTGTGAACATTTTTGAGAACAAAGTCTGGCATTATGTTAGTTACTTTTCTCATCATTGTACAATAGGTGACTTAAGAGGGGAAAAGTTTGTTCTGAATCTCAGCTCAAGAGGGAAGAATTCATGGTGACTAGAAGGCCTAGCAGGGCTTATGATATCAGCAACATGTGGCAGGGACATCTCATATTCCTGGCAGACCAGAAAACACAGAGAGAGGAATGCTGGTGTTCAGATCACTTTTTGGTTGTTGCTGTTATTGTTGTTATTGTTGCATTTTATTCAGGTGGTATGATTCACACCTGGGCTGGGTCTCCTTCCTTCAGTTAAACTTCTCTGGAAACTTCTTTAAATACATACTCACAGTTGTGTTTAAGAGGGGAATGCAAATCTAATCACATTGATGATGAAGCTGAACCACCACAGGTGCACAGCTGGATTTGCTTTACAGAACAAACACTTGCTAGGGAGTATGAATCTGGCTGCTTTGCCTTTGAAAGGGACAGAAGTCAGAATGGTATTGTTAGGCCCAGGGAAAGCCCAATTGCTAGAGAGGAAACTGAAGGAGACAAATAGATGCAAAAGCAAGAGGTTTATTCAAGCCATAGCACAATGGGGCCACCTCAAGAGTCAGCAACGAACAGCAGTGGGAAACAAAAGCCTTGGGTTTTTAAAGGAAAATGTATGGGGAGGTGTGGGGTTGCATGCTTGTCAGTACAGAATTGGTTCATTTTGGGAACCCAAGTCCAATCAGTACTGCCTTCGTCATCTAAAGGATATCTGATCTGTAAGTTACACCCGGGATGTCCTATGACGTGCAGATTTGGTCTTAGGTGGGGAGGAGGATGACCATCACATCCTATGATTTCTCTGAAAAGTGGAGTAAAGAGCTTATCTGGGTGAGAGAGTTGTGACCTTCTGGACTGGTTGCCAGGAAACCCTATCTTGTATTGCTGGTTTAGATGTTCTTTTGCAATAGGGAGGAGACCTTGGGAGCAATTGCTGGCATAACTTAAATTTTTTTTTTACAGCAGGGTGGGTCTTGTCTCAATTCATCAGCTTCGTCTTTTGTCTGCATCTTTCTGCTTTCTGGAAAAGTACTGAGAAAACTTAAACTAACATGGGATATAAAATTCATAAACAGACCTGTAAAGTTAACTTTACAGGTGATACTGGCACTTTGTTAATTTAATTAAACCTCTACAACAAAAAAGGCAAAGGAAACTAAACACAAATATTTTATGTTACTGGATTTACTGTTTTGAGTTTTGTGTTCTTATTTATTTATTTATCTTTTTTTATTAATTCCATTTATGCCTCCTCCCTTCAATTTAGACTCCTCCCTTCTTTCCTCCCAGGCCCACCCTCCCTCCTACAGCCCCTGCCCCTGTCCCTAAGTAGGGGAGCCACCCTACTTAGACACCCCAGGGTTCAGCTTCTTCTCCTGTGGCCCAATAGAGCAGTCCAATCAGGGGTAAGAGATCAAAAAGCAGGCAACATAGTCCATCTCAGATATCCCCCACTCTCTTAACTAGTGTGCCCTCATGAAACCTAAGATGTCCATCAGCTACTTATAAGACCTATAGGACCTAGGTCCAGACTATGCATTGTTCTTGGTTGGTGCTTCAGACTTCATAGGTCCCTCTGGGCTCTGTTTGATTGGTTCTGATGGTCTTCTTGTGGAGCTTTTGTCACATCTAGGTCCATTTATCCTTCTCCTCTTTTGTAGTAGACTCCCTATGATTCCCCCAGTATTTGGATGTGAGTCTCAGTATCTGGAGTTTTGTATTCTTATTTGTATTATAACTGCTTGTGACTGATTTGTCTGTTAATTCATGTTTGAAAATCTAGTGCATGGGTACATTAAATCAACCACTCCTGTACTCTATATTTTGTTTACTTAGAAATAAACCTCAATAAAACACGGTTTGCATAATCAAGCCTTAGACATTGATTCCATGATCATGTCACTCTGAATGCTATTTTGATTATAACATCAGTAAAGGTAAGCCTTCTTAATGTGATGAGTTGTTTTTAGGTTGGACAAGAAAGTATCTTGCATATAATAGATTGATTTAAGAGGCAAAACAACTAGTTGAGTTTGTTCATTTATTGTGTATATTTAAACTTTCAAGCATGCTGGTTTAAAGCATATACACATACATAACCCTGGCTCCCCATTTGACAGCATAGGATTAGTGCTGTTTTGGTCTTTTACAGGAATCATGATTTCAAGAACAGTAAATTTGGAGGAATCTGATAATGACCCTGAACCTCTTCCATTTGGATTATGTTTTAGAAGTCTGTGTGAAAGGGATCAGGGGCTACTCCACTAATGCACCACTTATGAAGGGACTTTATGCTTGGTGGTCCAGGTTATAACTGAGTTTAGAGAACTGAAGACTGTTTGGCACTGAAGTATGAACTATTGTGTGGAAGCCTCTAACACTGTACTTGGTAGGACTTCCCAAAACAGTTACTCACACCTCCATAGGAAAACTTATAGTTTATTGCTTAAAAACTACTTCTAAACTGATCACCCACTACACCCAGAGAAGTTGTACAAAAGATACAATAACCCCGCACTTGAATTTCCATTTCCGTGAGAAAACAATAATTATTCTTGCCTTGAATAAGTCACAGGATCTCTCTGAGGCTTATGTGAGCTATGTGTCTAAGCATTTCATAAATTGTTAAGCTCCACACAGACATCAAATTCTATTATTGTGAAAACTGACATCCCCAAATATCTTTTTTTTAGACAGCATTAATATAAAGAAGTCAAATGACAAAATTCTCTAAAGTAATATTTTATTGTGGTTTGAAAAAGTAAGCTATTTGCAAGATTTTTCATGCAATTTTATTTGTAACTTATAGCCCATGAGAATCAAGAAATTAATCTTGTGTTTTTCTGCATATTGATGAGGTGGAACCCATTTTATTTTCAGAATTTTCATTATTCTATAAAAAGGCTCAAAGAAGTGTTTATGATCAGGAGTCCTAGTACATTACTTTTCTCTGAGATTTCTTTTAAAACACATATATAAAACTGAAAATATAACTAAAATATCACTTTCATCATAACATTTGTATTATTTATGCTTACTTTCAGATATTCATTAAATATTTTCACTCCTTAAACTGGAAACGTGTTAAGGAATTAAATTATTAAATAAAATAGGTGGAGGCTAATGTCAACGACTAGAGAGGAAGACAAGGGCAAATGTTAAGAACTTTTCTTTTTGGGCACTGAGAACCCACTGTGAAGTCCCCAAAATAGAAGCATACCAAAGAACACATTAGTCACACACTTCTTTGATAAGTTCTCATTTGCCAGCAAAAGCTACCATTGCCCTATCAGTAAACCAATAAGCAGAAAAATATACAAAATATTACAAACATAGAAAGGAAGAACATTTAAAAATTCTTGTTTAAGCCCCTTATTGTGTCCTTCGTAACCAAAGTTCTTCATTATATAAATTATATTGAATAAAATATGTTATTAGAGACAGCACCAACTTCAGACTTAACACAGCTTTGATATGTCTTTCCTGTTTAAAAGCTAAGGGAAGCTTCCCAAATCTTAACTCATTCAGAATCTCACCATTATTTGTCACTGTGTGGTCTCTTCCTTCTTTGTAATGTTGCTCTCAGTAACATATTGTTCTTTGCCTTTGTCCTTTAAAGTGTGTCCTTCCTGTGCCTGAAGATCAAATGTTTGTTTGACTTGTCTGTTTTCTTTGGTTACAGGATTATTCTGTGGGAAATCTAAGCCAAAGTTTATGCTGATTACTCCAGATCTAGCAGAAACTTCTTGCTGAGTTTAGGACTCAGAATATCCAATTGCCCAAGGATATGTGTGTTTTCCTGCCCTGCTCCAAATTTAATATGTTCAAAGGTAAATTTGAAATCT
>CM053751.1:27203656-27237592 GCA_028658305.1 Pachyuromys duprasi
CGGGGAGTGACAGACTGGCTAGATCCAAGGGGAGGACATTGCAGCCAGCCCTGAGGAGAGAGGATAAGCTGGGGTTGGATGGAAGGGAAGGAGGTCCTCCCCTGTTGGTGGACTTGGAGGGGGTGGGGAGGAGGGAGATGAGGGAGAGAGTGAGAGGGTAGGAGGGAATGAGGGATGGGGCTACGCCTGGAATTCAAAGTACCTAACCTGTGATTGAGATAAAAATAAATAAACTTAAAAAAAAAGATTAAGATGCTTTCCAAAAGTCTCAATAGTGAGTCTTTGTTTCTCAGTGTCATGGTGAAGACTTAATTTTTTTCTGTAAAGGCTAAGAGATACAAGCAGACTGGAAACAAAACCAGAATAATTTAGCTGGATCAACATCGGGGCACAGCAAATGAAGAGAGATTGGCAATGTCTTTCCTGGTGGTCCTCAAAAATTAAGGAAGCCAAGAGACTGGACACTACTGGAGAGGCCCAGCTGAAAGCCATGATCATCTGCTCCCCACACTCTAAACTGACAGCTTTTCATCCTGTCCATTTTCTAAATTTTTCCTTATTTTGATTCATACATTCAGTGCCAGTATTTGAGATTTACACATAACCATGTAGCCAGCACCTAGGAAAGACTCAACAGAGAAGGCTCACACACAGATTAAAAGCCTGAGACAAAGTGAGAAACAGGAGATGAGGAGAGTAAAAGGCCAAGGTCATTCTGGGTTTATTTTTCATTGTTACTTTTTTTGTTGACTAAAGTACCATTGGGCTCACGTGAAGGTATGTCCTTAGTTGAGAACACAACTATACACCTCTTGGTAATCTGAATGACATATTCATTCTTTTTGTTTTATTTTAGGTTGGCTTGTAATCCTCTAAGATTCCTCTTCACAGAAAATTGTAACATCAGACCCACAACACTCTTATTTTTGTCAATAATAAAACGTATCAACGCAATGTTTGGTGACATTTTGAAATGCAATCATGACTTTTAATATTCATAGACACACTACCCTAAAATAGAAACTGCTGTTTTCCCTCAAATTTGGAAACATGGAAGGCATTTACTCGCAGACTCTTCAGGGAAGGCATCTTAGTTTTTAGCCTGATAATGGACTTGGAATCACACTGTGCATCTGCAAGTCATTGACAAAGGAGAACATTAGAGAGCTCTCATTTCAGGAGACTTCTGACTATTGCCCTTCAAAGATACTTTGGAGACAGAATAATGGTGTCTCATAATTTCAGCCAAACTAGGTATTTAGCACAGCTTCTGCCAGGCAGTAATTCACTCATATTTATTTTTCTCAGAATATAACAGTAGACTGAATTAAACATTATGATACATACCTGTACCAGCGTAAACTATTTTTTCAAATTTTTTCTAGTCAAGATTTCTTTCTCAGAGAAGAAAATTAGACAGGTGCAGCACACCAAATGAGATGAACTTTGTCCTCAAAGAAAATTGGTTTTTCCTTTTCAATTTCATTTCAAAGAGATCTGACAAGTGTGGCTTTGAACAAACTTTAACAGCACAATATCCTTTGTATAAGTTTTCCCTTGTCAGCTTTTCCATTCCAGCAGGAACTTAGAACAAAGTGGATGCTGCCCTTTGAGTTGAGAACTTCATCAGTTGAATGAACACTAGCATAGTGGCAGCAAAATTGAGGGCATACTCTCACTTAGAATCTCAACAGTGCAGTGTCTCAACAAATATCATTTCTCTGTCTGCTGCAAAGAGAGACACTCACCATGCATTTACTTTCATACATTCCACTTCCTTCTTCATAGTCAAAGCCAAGCTATTTGGCAACTTATTCACTTGAGACTACAGATCACACCATAGCCTCCCACTGTGAAACCAGATTATTTGTCATATTGTTTAATCCGTTATTATTTTATCTCAATATGGTAGAAAGTCCATTCACTACAGATTAAAAAATAATCAGACTTTCAGATGTGTGTTAAGACCTTTGTTTTTGCACTGTTATATGAAAGGAAAGAAATGTAATTTTCTATTTGTTTGGCTTTGTTTCATTTTTAACCTGTTTTGTAGCTTGGTGATGATTTAAAAGAAAAGCTCAAATGCAGAGAGGAGAGAAACCATAAAAATCTGCTTCCCAGAGATTCTAATCTTTATTGCACATGAGTCTGCAAAGCTCTTCACTCCCTGGATATTTACATCGTGTGTAAATTGTCCTTCTCTACACTGGGAACTGCTGCATTGACAAGTTTATTTTTCTTTGTAGTACCCTAACTTTCTGAAGGGATTGTGTTCCAATTGCTTCACGCTATCATTTATTTTCTCTTGGCTTCAGCTATTCCTTTCATCTTTTTCTTTCCCTTCCACATTAATATTTAAAGACTGCACTCATGTCAAACACTCATGTAGATACAACTTAAATGTAAAGTGAATAAGGTTACAGAGTAAGTCCATGCCCAATTTAATTATACCATTTTGATTAACACAGATTGTAAGTAGTCTGAACTAAGAATTTTAAGTTGCTCAACTTGAATATTACAAAGACTAACTAGAGATTCAGGATAACTTTGACACAGAAACTGCCAGAAAACACTCTGATTAACCAATTTAGATGTACTATCTAATTAAGGATCTAAATATCTTTGGGATCACAGAAATTCATGTTTATTGATAAGATAAAATATTTATTACTCAGAGAGCTGAATTAGCAAGAAGAGAAACCCTAATCAGTTGCTAAGCTCCAGAAAAAAAGAGTAAGGTTGGTTCAAGTTGAGAACATGATATTTATGAGCAGAGATAGCTTATTTATTCAGAAGCCAAGCAAACTGTATCAAAGCTGGTGTTGATGAAGTCTGTGACCAAATTTCTAAACTGGTTTGATTGATAATGACTGTGCATGGCAATATCTAATTGAGAATAATGACTAAGCAAAGAGAAACAGGCACAGAGAAGAGATCTAAAAAGCTCCTAGGACAAGAACAAAGGATCCTATGACTTTCACACTCATTAAATGTCTTTATCAGAGCAAATATTTTCTTTATTACTCAAAAGTATTTTGTTTAATTAAGACAAAACTATTATACAAATTACAAATATAAGGGAGTATCTACTTCCAAAAGTTTGCAACCTGTGAACTCAGAGAAAGCAACCAGTGACCTTGCCACTGCACAACCTGACAGCAATGTGTAGGTGGCTGATTTCTCTTTATGAGGTTTAATTTTTGTCTTGCCTTTGATTCCCAGAGGTGGTAAAACCAGGATTAAGTTCTTTAAAGTTTGCATGCAAGAACTGAAGTGATTGCAGTTCTAAGAGTCTTCATTCGTAAATGTTTAAAAACATTGTGTATGCAACTCTTTAACTCATGGATTTTAATGCATCAGTCATAACTGCTGATGTAATGAAACGACAAGAACTCAAGAGAGGAGCACCCTTGCTAGGCCACAGAGGAGGATATTGCAGCCAGTCCTGAATAGATCGGATAAGTTAGGGTCAGATGGAAGGGGAGGAGGTCCTCCCCTATCAGTGGACTTAGAAATGGGCAGGGAGGAGATGAAGGAAAGAGGGTGGGAATGGGAAGGAATGAGGGAGGGGGCTACAGCTGGGATACAAAATAAATAAACTGTAATTAATATAAAAAATAAAAATTTTTAAAAATAGAAAAGAAAATTATTCTGATAAAAAAGAGGAGTCTCAATCAAAACAAGCTTATATTCCATTGTTTTTTCCAAGGCCAGTATCTTATCAAATAACATCATCTGCCTATTAGCAAATTTATTTCAATAATAATTAAAATTTGAAACATATACATAAGCCCCACTCATTATTGCTTCAATCTAATAATCAAAAGATATAAAGTCTTACACTTTGGTTAGACAAGCCTTCTGACTTAGTCTATATCCTCATTCTCAAAACGTGACTTTTATTTCATAGTAAAACGTGTGTGTTCTGAACTCTGGTCCTCATAATTGCATGCTTCTACTAAGCAATTTCAATTTCTGGTAGAAAGGGTGGAATGAAAGAAGGGGAGAGAGAGTGGAAGATACTGATTAGCCTGGTAATGACCATTCACTTAGTCTTTTTTTTTTCTTCTCTTTTTTTTAAGATTTATTTATTTGTGTTCTACCCGAACATACACCTGCATGCCAGGAGAGGACACCAGATATCATCATAGATGGTTATGAACCTCCATGTGGTTGCTGGGAATTGAACTCAGGACCTTTGAAAAGGCAGCCAGTGCTCTTAACCTCTGAGCCATTACTCCAGCCCTCACTTAATCTTCATACTAGGAAATCATCAAGCTGCCAAAGTTGTTCCAGCATCTAATTCTCTGTTTGAAATGGTGCTGGGAGTGCTTAATTAGGAAGCCTAACATTTTTGTTTATGTTTAGAAAATCTTTCAATGAAGACTTCTACACTTAGGGAAAAAATAAAACAAAACAAAAACCAGAGAGATGTCTATGTTTAGCTGGAGGAAAGGGGCAATTATAGATATTATAAAAATCTTTTATCTAACATTTCCATATTTAAATTGTTTCATGTGTGGATTCATGCTTGTAATTCCAGCACATGGGAGACTGGGGCAGGAAAATGGAACTATTGGCTTGATGGTAGCCTTGTTTACATAGTAAGTTTTAATCCAGTTTTGCTTATAAAAGTGTGTGTATGTTTTTAGGTACGGACTCACTTTATAGAGCTTTGAGATGACAGTGCACACAAAAAGCACTTGACAGAGAGCTGCTTGTCTCAAAGTTTTCAAGCAATGCCATCCCCCCTGGGACCAGGTGCTGAATGTAACTGCTAAGGAAGGGAACAGATGCCTGCTGACCACCTTAACATTTAACGTTAAATGAAGGTCTAGGCTTGGATCCTTTAGTTGTATGCAGATAGCCTGAGGCAACTCTGCAAATAATAACCTGAACATCACTACAAATATCTTTTTGACCTGTAGGGAAGAATTTTCTTATTTTGCTATCCCCAGCATTGTTTAAAGATCAAATGGTGTACTAATTATTTTTTCATAAATTATGAAATGTCATGTGATAATATTTGTTACTAATGTTTCATTTCAATGCCCTCTTCCAGTTCAGTGCCATAGTAGCAGTCTGTGGGAGCACAAATCCACTGTCAGAATAAAATCGTGGTTTATGCACAAGTGGTTTTCGAATAGCAGTGATAGAATTCATGGGAAATATGGACAATAAGTGGTTGGAAAAAACTGAAGTCTTAATTACTAAAAATCAAAATTAAGTCACAATATTACTAAACCTCCCCAACTAAAGCTCCAAATGATGACAGTGAGGCCAGCATTTCATTGCACTCTGAGAAAAATAGATATTAGTGACAGGTTTTTTTAAAGATGTGTAGTCACTGCAAAAGTGCAATAAACATCTACTTATAGGTTAAAATTGAGTAAAATATTAATTTTAAGTTCATAAAAAGGTGTTTTTAAAATACTTCATGCATAACATGTCTGTTACAGAATAGTGTCATAATAAGCTTTTAAAGTTGGCATGACTAGAACATGAGAGCTAATCAGTAAGACAGGGCTCATAACTTAGTAAGCAGAAAGAAACAATGTTTTCAGTAAAGCTTGTACTTTTGAGTTTTCAGTTCAATAAGCAAAAACAAAAGAGTTATCCACCAGAGTAGAACCTCAAAAGTTCTAAATATGAACTTTCAGAAATTTATCTTAATCAGAGATTCACAGAAAGATTTCTATTTAACCTCCCATCTCACTACTAAAGACAGAAATCACCTAAGCTAATAGAAGATTTTATACCTTTACAATCTCTGTTATAACATGTGATGACAGTACTGAAAGAGGAAATAAGAAAGTAACTGTGATCAAATGATATTAAAATTTGGGAATATTCTATAAAATCACTGTAAATTATTTAAGTAATCTAAAATATAAAATATCCAAACCCTTAATTGCTTTGTGATTTTAAATACTTTCATGAGTTTAGATTTTTATGTTTACCTTGTATTGATTTTATTACATAAATTTTAAAAGTAGATTTATATTAATGTTTAATTTTAGGAAATGGACATGGTAGATTTTGCAGTAGTGGGACCCTAAAACTATTGCTAATATTAAATAAATGCAGCCATACTTTGACTGGGTATCTTTGATTTTCTTATTTTCTCCCTTCGTTCTACTTTCAAAGAAACCACCGTGAAAGCTCCCAGTGTATAATAACTCCAAAGAGAATCTCCAGAAAATATGGAAATAAAACTAGGCAATGTCCTGTGGATCATACAAGTTTATGTTCACTAGACTATGGAAGTGGCAGCCTGTTTGTTTCTATTATCACACTGAAGTAAGTGAAAATATTTTGCTTTGTTCTGGGCTTCCTCTAAGGACTGAGCAGGAAGTGTGGATGATCTTTGTGGTGTATGAGAGATGTTTTGCAATCCATTTCACTGCCCTCACTCCAAACTTTGATACTTTGGTTTAATAGATTAAAAATGGTCTTTACAGATATAACATTGACAGCACTATGCTGGGTACACTAAGAATTCAAAGATACATAAGCATACAAACTTAGGTCAGGCTCTAGGAAAAAATAATAGAATTTCTTCTTAGAAGATGCAATATGATTTCAATAACATAAATATAGAAGAACACAAAGGATTGAAAAGCTATTGAAGAGGATCCATCTGGTGAAGTGCTGAAGACTGGGTATAGTGAAAACTCACCTGCAGATGTGGACAGAAAAAGTGATCAAGAATATGATGAAAACAAAGAATACTAATATCCAAATAAATGAAAATTTTCATACCCACGAACAGTGGATTCTTCTATTTGGGTAGCTTGTGGGAAGAATGACAGAAAGCTTTGCTGAGGGCCAGTTATAAAAGCTCTAAATTTAGAATGGAAAATGGAAATTTTGGGGAATTCCTGGAGCTGCAGAATTGCATAGTTTAAAAAACAGTTCCAGGAGAAGATTTTGGTGTTGACGTTCTGAAAGCATTTATAGAAAACCAGATCAGTGGAGATAATAGAAGAAAAAAAAAAGGAAGAAGAAGAAAAAGAAAGAAAGAAAGAATTCCAAAGTCACTTCAACTTTTCTACTTATATTACCTGAAAATAGTTTTCTCTTGGGAATGGGAGAGGAGAGCATATCCTATAGAAAAGTCCTATGCTGCATTGCTTTGGAAGGAGACAAAATTCTTTATCCAGATCCCAGAATGTTTTACAACTTTCCACGGAGCTTGTATTTGTCTTCACATTGCTCCTAGGAAGATTTACACAGTGCATGCATTAAAAAAATGGATTCATGTTTCACTTGTGTGTGCATTGGGAATATGCACTCACTGGAAAGGCTGTGGTAAGGATATATTCCTAGAGTGTGTAGAAGGAACTGTAACTGATATCCAGTAAATCATAACGTGGTGATGAGGATGACAGTGGATGCAGTGGTGGTCTACTATTATTGTGATTTTCAATAGCCAGGGTTTACAGTAATATTCAGGGAAACTAAGGTGTAAATAAAATAAATAAATAAATAAATAAATAAATAAATAAATAAATAAAAGTTTTAAAAATGTATAGTGATTGGTGCTTGATAACTTGTTAATTTCACAAAATGGAAACAAGTTGACTTCTATTATAGTGAACACAGCAAAAGTGTAATGAAATTCATTGCAGAAATCGTAGATCAGGAAGTGAGGTTATAAAGAGATGTTAAGATTTGTCTTCCAAGAATATTGTGATGGTCACAATGAAGTATCCACATAGAAAAGTTCAGCAAGCAACTGAAAATGTGGGATTTAATCATGCAGTGAAGATAGAGCTGAACTTGATATGAGATTCAAGTGTATAATAAAACTATATGAATTGACAGGATCACTGAAGAAAGATATGTAAATAAAGAGGGAAGAGAATACAGATAAAAGAAGACCCCTGTGTAAGATCACGAACTCTCTGCTGCTCAGTTCCAAAGGAGCTCCATTCATAGAAGAGCTGGTACAAACAGAGTCCAGAAACAGGGCTGTGGGTCTCTGTCACATACTTAGGATACTGATTAAATATAGTAGTTATCTGTGAACTCAGCAAAATAAAAGGTAGAAAAAAAAATTCAAGGTGATGCTCTCAAAGTAGCAATTTTACCAAGTCTGCCCTCCATTGTCTCCAAGCCTAAACACCATGCAGCAAAATTCTAGAAGAGACCATCAAGGACAGACACAAGAGGTTAGCATCTCTGGATGAAGGATTCCTGAGAACTTCAAGTTTTGTCTCTTTCTCTTCTCTTTAGGCATCCCTCAAATCATACATACAACACCAAAGGGAAGGGAAGAATTTCTCCTTTTTGTTGATGAGCTTATAATCCTAAGACTGGTGTACCTGTGTCATTTTTTTCTTGTTCTCACCTTTGGACCCCATGTACTAAATTGGAATACAGGGAGAAAAATAAATGAGAAAAAAAATCTACTTAGGAAAATGGCAAAATGCAGAAAACAAACAAAATCCCAAAGAAAAGGCTTATCCTCTTCAGATATCTTACCTGGAAATAAGTTGTGGCCTCTCAATTCAAGTAATTCCAAGCCATTTCTCTTGTACTAAGAGAGGCTGAAAAGAATGAACGAAAAGAAGGGAATGTAAGGAACAGAGTGTGGTCCACAGAAAGTGGGAAACATTTAAACTGTGAAAGACTAAACATTAAATTGTGAAAGATGAGAACTAGAAAAGTTTCGGGGATGTAAGATTTGAGAGAAAAAAATAAGTATGTAGCATGTTCATTGAAGGGGTGAGATGTTATGTACATATAGCCAGAAATGAGTAGGCTGCACTAATCCACTATGACTAAGTGGCCAAGACAAAGTTTTCAGAATTGGTCCTTCTTCACAGGAGCAAGAACTGGGTACTCTATCAAATTAAATGTATTTGCATCATAGTATTCTTTTAAAAGGTCTATCATTTACAAATTTACAGAATGTCAAGAGCCATGGTATATTAATTCAACTTCCTGCTTTCAGGATTATAAGCATTTCTGCTCTTAATTGACTGCCATTCGGTTGATAGATACAGTCACAGGCCCACTGTGTGTTCATAAGACTCCTAAGCAATTAGGGCGACTGACTTCTGATTTATGTCTTCTATATAGCTTAAAGAAAGAGGCCAGATGTAAATGTTCTTCAGGCACACACAAGAAGAAGGGCTCTGGTCTTTCTTTTAGTATTGGAGATGAAACAGAATTTCAAACTTTGTAAAGTGAAGGGTCAACCAAAAGATATGTGTTTTTTTTTTCTTACCTCATATGAAGTTATGGCAAGAAAAACAGCAAGAGGATACATAAAGAATGATTAGTATAGATGAGGTCCAGTGCCCATCTCTATAAAAAAAAAAAGATTTCACTTGAGACATTCAAAGATAACAAACTTCAATAATATAAAACCTGAAAATATCTGAAGTTGTTATTCAAAAAAGCTGCTGGTTAATAGGGATTTGTATTTTGAGTGGGTTTTATTTTTCATTGTTTTAACTGGGATTTTTCTTAACCTTTTGTGGAAGAGTATGTCAATGTGTCAACGTATGGTTTGATAATTTTGAAAAACATGTTTTATTTATTTTTCCAGACAAATCAAAAAGGCCCCACAGGAATCATTGGAGTCTATTGGTTTAAATATGTTTTCAATCATCTACTTCTTTAAAAGGTTTATTATTTACTAACAAACATAAATGGTTTCATCCAATTTAATGTAGTTCATCTTACCATTATGTATTTATAGCAAGTCCTGAATTTCAAACTATCTCTTGGGAATTTTGTACAAATGCCAAGATCAAGGTTTACAGGATGATATACACTTTTGCTCCCAAGGGAAGATCAGCAATTTGCTGCTTGCTCTGGTATTATTCAAGCCAAACCAATTCAGATTCCTGGTCAAGATGAGTTGGCTGCAATGGCAGGACTCACCCCCACATACATGGGTACCAATAGGCAGTCTGGCTCATCCAGGGGTTGTGAATAAGCATATGGGTGCACATTTGCCTCCATTAAAATTGTTGCCAAGTGACCAACAATAGGCTTACATTGCACCGTATTTAAGGAACTCTAAAACTGGGAGGAGCTAGGGGCTGGAGATGCCCACGCCCACTGCCTTCATCCAAAGGTTCCTACTGACGCACTCCATTTTATATTTTTGATTTTAAGGTAAAAACAAACAAACAACAAAAGAACTTGTGTGTGTGTGTGTGTATGAGCATGTAGACATAGATGAGTAGCCACAGCACATATGTGGTGATCAGAGGACAACCCAGAACAGTCAGTCCTTTCTTTCCACATCTTAGTTCTGGATATTCAACTCAGGTCATCAGGCTTGTTGTAAAATAACTTTCTCCCATTAAGATGATCTCTTCTAGTTCCATCCATTTGCCTGCAAATTTCATGATTTCCTTGTTTTTAATAGTTGAGTAGTATTCTACTGTGTAAATGTACCACATAGTCCATAGATACAGTGTCCAAGTGGGTTCCCTAATAAGGGGAACAGGGTCTGTCTCTGGCATGAACACAATGGATCTCTGATCACCTCTCCCTAGGGAGTTCAGCCATGCCAAGCCACAGAGGAAAACAATGCAACCAGTCCTGATGAGACCTGATAGGCTAGGGTAAGAAGGGGAGAAGGACCTCTCATATCAGTGGACTAGGGGAGGGGCATAGAGGGAGAAGAGGGAGGGAGGGATTGAGAAGAGACGACTGATGGGGACACAGTCAAGATACAAATTGAAGAAATTGTAATAAATGATAATTTTTAAAAGCTATATAGGCAGTAAGTGAAATCCTTATTCAGGATGCTTGCAAACCCAGCTAACTAACTGTTGCTAGCTGGAATCTTCCATAAAGAGTGGGCCAGACAGTCTTCCTAGAAAAATAAGGTGTGCACCCATTTTATCTAAAAAAAGAAAGAAGAAAAAAGAAAGGTACATTTTCCTGTTATTTGTTAGATTTAGAGCATTATCACTGGATCTTGAAGTTGAACAGAGATTTTAACAATCAACCAAAGTGTGACAAAGAGGCATTGGCTGAGCAAGGAAGCCAACAGCAGTAATGAGTTGAAGTGGAACAAGTTAATGAAACTTCTCAAAACCAAGGTGTCCAGAAGCTATTTGCATTGACACCTGAAGCTTGCCTAAGGAGGCAGGAATGTGATGACCGCTCAGGTCCACAGCAAACTCTTCTAAGCCATCCAGACTTCATTTAAAGACATATTTTGAATAAAAATATCAAGGAGTCATGAACGAGTTTCTTAAAAGCTGTAGACGCTTAATTTTCTATAGTCTTCATTTTTCTTTTGTTACAGGCAATTCCAGATTCCATTCCCATGTTTTTCTTTCTATGTGCAAAAACTAAGGCTTTGTGCACTCGGTTACTATGGAAACTGGAGAGAGAGAAACAGTTTATGTATTTCAAAAGCCGTCAGCCTATATACTGTGGATTTTGACAACTAAACCTGAGCAGGAACAATCCTTCCTCTACTCCTCATGCCTGACATCACAACATTTATTTCTTATACACAAATGATTCACTTGCAAAAATTAAGGATCTCTTTTGTAGCTTTGTTTCAATCCATTTTATACTTAATGTAGTGTCCAGAGGACAGAAGAGTGGCTTCAGTGACACAGTTATGAGAAAAAAATGTTCTTAATAAGCACTTATTACATCAAAATGAAAACAGAGTCAGTAGGCATCACAACTCAGTCTATTGCCCAAATAAAAAAGACTGAAACTCTATTAATTTTAAAACAGATCTGAATGTTGCCTGACTTATATTTCATAGAAATGTAATGTCTGCTATCCCCTCTTCAGCTCTCTAATAAAAGAGCTATTTTGAAATTACAAAATACACTGTGTTCTCCCACAAGAGAACTTGATTCAATAGCTTATTGATTTTTCCTGGCATCCTTAGTCTGGTGTGAAGGGGCTTTTACTCTCTTGAACCTGGAAGGAGAGAGATTGTTTGTAATTGCCTTGGATTCTGCACAGCAAATCTCCCTCTCACACCCCCAACCCAGTGTCTTGATTGGAGTCCAGCCCATTAAGTGCTTGCCTTCCTACTATTCTCTGTTGCGCTCCAATATTTCCTAATATTTTCACAAAAATGTCTGCTATTTTAAGGTCATTTTCATCAAGTTTAAATGATGCAGGTAAATGGACCAGGAAAAATGCATCAGAATGTCAACCTACAAATTTAGAGTGCACTTCAGTAGTTAAAGAGTCTGTTGGGCTCTCTGCTTATAAGGCCTGCGTCTCTAGTCTTTATGATGTACTTGATCCGGATATCAGGCTCACATTCTAAAGTGTTTGTGTCTCCTCTGTTTATGTCATTTACCTGTGAGTGAAAGGATGTGAGAAGCACAAACAAGAAAATAATAAAGAGCCAGTGGTGTGCTCTATTTAACCCCCTTTTTCTTTCTTTCCTTTCTTCATTTTTCCTCCCATTCACAAAAAAGGAAATGCCTTTGATATTATAGGAAAAAAATCATGTCATATTATCTTAGTTTTCTTGTACTGTGGAGTCATTTATCCAGTAAGTAACAGTAATCATAGAAGGATTAGGACCACCCAGTATCAATTATTTTGTAATTTCTGATAATTAAAGAAATCGAACCCCTTTTTCTCCCAGTGAACTCAAATTTTTGAATTGACCTTATCTCTCAAACATTTACTTATAAAGTCTTCTTTTAAATTTCTAAGAATAAACAAGCCCAGAGAAACTTATCAAATGAGTGCACTAAGGCATATGACAATGTCTACAACAGTTTACATATGTTAAGTGGAGGAGAAAATTGTTGTCGATTGAACTTTCCTCATTCTTTTCTATGTACCCTTGATAATCTGGTAGAAATTTCTGTAAACTCTCAGTGGGCTCTGCTCTCAATGGCGTTGCTCTCTCCATAGGTATTCTCAATTACTTGAACAAGAATATTATGTGAATATTTATCATGCTTCCAGACTATATGTGGTCTGAGGAGTAAAAAATGTAATGTGTAGTAGAATCAAAGTCCCAACTCTAAAAGATATAGCATCTCTTAAGACAATAGCCACAGCCATGAAAATTAAATTTTGTAGAAATAGAAATGCTTAATTTTTAGGTTAGACAAAAATTAGAGATATTTGTAAAAGAACAGCATGAATAACTGTGAATGTTATTTTTATAACAATAACATCAATAAGAATCTTCCATGTGTTGCATTTGTTAAAACTGTAATTATAAAATTGAAAACAACAAAGGTGCTGGTTTGCTTGATCAGAGAATCTTAAATACTCACACTTATTTTATCTCAAAAATAGCCTGTAGATCTCGAGACAGCATCTACCGGAAAAGACACAGAGAAGACAGAAGTTTATTCAGAGTATTGAAAGCAATTCTGATAGCTATTAGACATGATCATCAATACTTTGGATAGCATATTTCAGAGCATAAAATATGTTCATAATGTCCAATGTCTGACTTAGTTATGGTTTCTATTGTTATGAAGAGACACCTTGACCACAAGAGCTCTTATAGGGAAACATTTAATTGGGTCTGGCTCATATTTCAAAGGTTTAGTCCATTATCATCATGGTGGGAAACAAGGCTGTACTTATGCAAACAAGGTCCTGAGGAGGTAGCTGAAAATTCTACATCAAGTTTGGCAGGCAGCAGGAAGAGAGTGAGACATTAGGCCAACCTTGAACTTCTGATACGTCAAGGCCCACCTCCAGTGACACACTGCTCCAACAGGACTGCATCTCCTAAGAGCCCCATGCCCTACGTGCCTATAGGGGCTATTTTCATCCAAACCACCACAGTAACACCAGGCTGGGGCTACTTCTTAGTGGCTAAAAACACTAGCTTCTCTTCAAGAGGACCCAGGATCAAGTCTCAGTACTGACATGGTCCTCTTCTGCTGCCACAGTTACTGCATGCATGTCTATGCAGACATGTATACAGGAAGAACAGTTATAAATGCAATTCCTTTTTTGAATGGAGGGATTTATTTGGGAAGGATAGAGGGAAGTCAATACAAAAAGAGAAGGAGAGAAGGCAAGAGGGAGGACAAATAATACAAAAGACGCTTTAAGAAGCCATAAAGAGACATATTATTTTATGTTTACATAAAATTACAGGTCCTATATAAGGATATACGTGTGTGTATGTGTATGTGTTCTGTGCGTGTGTGTGTGTAGTTTAGTGAAATTATGACACTTGAGGTGATAACGCTCTCACCAAAAGCCATAGACCATGTAACAAAAAACACAGAACTAGACATGAGAAACATCATTTTGAGTTATTCATTACTGGAGCCCAAGTTATTCATTACTTTAAGAACAATATACTATTGCATCCCGGAAACTGAACGTAAGTTCCTATTAATAAATACACATTCACTTCAGACACAGCACTCAGAGGAATCAAGCTGTGTCTCATCCCAAAGTGTCCACTGTATAGAGTATCTTTTGTAATACTGGAAGGTTCAAGAGAAGAAAATACTCAATAGTCCTTCTGTCTGTATTACTTTTCTATTGATGTGATAAACACTGATGAAAACCACTTATAAAAGAAAGTGTTCAGTTTATGCTTACATTTTCAGAGGGCTAGAATCCAGGACAGAAGAAGCAAAGTAATGTCAGCAGGAACAGTTGAGAGCTCACACCTTTACCTGTATGTTGAAAGCAGTGAGAAAGATAGAATGTTTTTTGAAATCTCATACTCCTCAGTGACACAGCTTATTCAATAATTGCAAACCTCCTAATCCTTCATGAACATTTCTACTAACTATTCAAATATATGAGCTTATGGGGACCATTCTTATTCAAGCTACCATATCGTTACAGAAAAGCACAACTAGACAAAATGCCAAGAACAACTGACTTAGAGGTTGTCCAGCACCCATTGGTACTCCTACAACACAACCCTTGAAACAAAGGCTCAATAAACATTAGTAAAATGGGGGGAGGGGAGAAAGATTGGTGGACCCAGAGATCCATGGGGTCTACTACATGATTGTGTCTTCCGCATCTGACATGAAAACTACACCATGAAATCTCAACAACATGGCTGTTTAAAGAAGATATAAACAATGACTAGCTGAACTGACATGCCAGCATGGGTGAAGAAAATCCCATGGGACTCTACCTCAGATGAGGAATTATAACTAAAAATTGCTGAAAGAATTAGCTTTTCCTAGAGAAGAACATCCTAAATAGTTATCCAATTCAAAGTGGTCAGTTCCCCCAAAATATACATACAAACAACACGATAGAACTTCCACTGGTTTACCACACACTTGTATGTGAAATAAGGGAGAAGCAGGGAAGTAATGAGAAAGATTGGACAGAGGAAAGGGGGAAGAAGATGATGTAATTATCTTCTTTTCCTTTTTTTCATTAATTAATTCATTCATCTTTATCATAGGCCCTCCCTCCTCTTATCCCATTCCCAGCCTCCCTATGTCATCCACTCTCCCCTGTTCCTCAGGATAGGGGAGCCCTCTACCCTTATACCCCAGCTCATCTATTCACAGGGGGACTGTGTTCATCTTCTTTCCCTGTGGATTTGTAGGGAAGTCCCATCAGGGGGAAGTGAGCAAAAAGCAAGCAACATAGTTCGTGTCAGAGATATCCCCTACTCTCCTAATAGTGGGCTGACATGAAGCCCAAGATATCCACTGGACTTGTATCACTGGGATCTATGTTAAAAATCAGATCTGCATAGGTGTGTGTGTTTTGTTTGCTTGTTTATTAGCATTATTTGGCCTTAAGCTCAGTCTCTCCACCATCATCAATACAGTGGATCAGAGAGGGGAGCCCCGAGCAGCTACATGGCAGGGTTTTTATTTGGGGTTTGAGCAAGAACCTGGAATTCCCACTTTAGCAGTTACATGATTAGATGATATTCAGCAAGGTCAAGTTTGTTACAGATTGATTGACTAACTAACATAACTAACATTGAGTGAGCTATCTATGGACCTCAGGAATGTTAGGTCTGTAGGCTGCTCTGTGCAGATGCCCTAACCTGAGATAATTTTATTACTATTGCTTGTCGAGGTCAGGTATGGAGATACCTTCAGAAATTACATTATTTTATAGGATTGTTTTTAGCTATTCTGGAATTTTTGTTTTAGCATTTGAAGTTTAGAACTATTCTTTCAAGGTCTGTGAAAAATTGTGTTGGTACTTTGATGGGGATTGCACTGAATCTGTAGATTGCCTTTACTAAGATGATTATTTTTACTATGTTAATCCCACCAATACATGAGCATGGGAGATCTTTCAGTCTTCTTGTATCTTATTCATTTTCTTTCTTCAGAAGCTTGAAGTTCTTCTCATACAGATGCTTGACTTCCTTAATCAGAGTTAGCTCTAGATATTTTATATTACTTATGGCTTGAGAAGGTTGTACTTTGTTAATCACCCCATTTGTTGTTTGTATACAGGAAGGCTACTGATTTTTTTAAATTAATCTTGTATCCAACCACTTTGCTGAAGGAATTTATCAGCTGCAGGAGCTAGCTGGTAGAATTCTTGGGGTTGCTTATGTATACTATCATCTCACTTAAGAATAGCAATATTTTAACACCTTCATTTTTTATTTATATCCCTTAGATCTTCTTTTGTAGCCTCATTGCTGTATACAGAACTTCTAGTACTTTATTGAAGAGATGTGGAGAGAGTAGGCAACTCTGTCTTGTCCCTGATTTTAGTGGGTTTGCTGTGAGATTCTTCCCATTTAGTTTGATGTTAGCTATTGGTTTGCTGTATATAGCCTTTATTATGTTTAGGTATGGGCCTATTTCCCTGACAACTCCAAGACAGTTTTCAGAACGGGGTGTTCTGGATCTAATGAGATGATTTTGTAATTTTTTTCTGTTTGCTTATATGGTAGATTATGTTGATGGATTTTTCTATGTTGAATCACCCCTTCATCCCTGGTGTGAAGCCTATTTAGATATAGTGGATGTTCTTACATTCAGATTGCAAGTATTTTATTGAATATTTTTGCATCAAGGTTCATAAAGGAGATTAGTTTGAAATTTTCTTTTTTTGATGAGACTTTGTATGGTTTAGGTATCAGGGTGACTAGTGGCTTCATAGAATGAGGTTGGTAATGTTCCTTCTGTTTTTGTTTTGTAGAAGAGTTTGAGGAGTATTGGTATTAGCACTTAACACTTCTTTGAAAGTCTGGTATAATTCCATGCTAAAAACCGTCTGGCCTTGGGCTTTTACTTATAGGTTGTAGGACTGTTTATACTGCTTACCTGCTCTTGATTTAACTTCAGTGGGTGAGATCTATCAAAATTCATCCATTTCCTTTATATTTCCCAATTTTGTGGAAATAGGCTTTTGAAGTAAGACTTAAAGATTCTTTAGATTTCCTCATTATCTTTTGTTATGCCTTCCTTTTCATTTCTGATTTTGTTTGTTTGGGCACTGTCTCTGTCTTGTAGGGTTTTTTTTTTCTTTTCTTTTCTTTTTTTGTCTAGGGGTCTTTGTCTATCTTTTTTTTCTTTTTATTAATTACAGTTTATTCATTTTGTATCCCCCCAATAGCTCCCTCTTTCCTCCCCTCTCAATCCCACCCTCCTTTCTCCTTCTCCACCCATGTCCCTCCCCAAGTCCACTGAAGGGAGGTCCTTGGTTGGAGTATCAGTCTTAGACAAGACCAATGTGCTCAGATTTTTTGGTTCTGTTGCTCTCCTTGTGGAGCTCCTGTCCTCTCCAGGTCTTGCTATCTCCCACTTCTTTCATAAGATTCCCTGCACTCTGCCCAAAGTTTGATGATAAGTCTCAGCATCTGCTCTGATGCCCTGCAGGGTAGAGCCTTTCAGAGGCCCTCTGTGGTAGGCTCCTGTCCTGTTCCCTGTTTTCTCCCTCTTCTGATGTCCATCCTCTTTGCCTTTCTGAGTGGAGATTAAACAACTTAGTCAGAGTCCACCTTATTGATTAGTTTCTTTAGGTGTAAAGATTTTAGTATGTTTATCCTGTATTATAATTCTAATATCCACTTATGAGTGTATCCTGTGTGTATTCTGCTTTTGGGATATCTTACTCAGGATGATCTTTTCTAGTTCCCACCATTTACCTGCAAATTTCATGATTTCTTGTTTGTTTGTTTGTTTTTATTGCTGAGTAATATTTCATTGTGTAGATGTACCACAATTTCTGTATCCATTCTTCAAATGAGGGGTATCTGGGCTATTGTATTAGTATCTTTTTAGTGTAGATCAACCATTATAATCCACAGTGTTCTCTCCCTGCCTTTTTTTGTACCAACTTTAAAACCAATAAAGGGAATGCAAGAGAATCTGGGTATTATTAATGTAATAGTGCTGACCCTCAACCCTGAAAGAGCTTTATGGACTACCAACAGCTTCATACTTCATCCTAAAAATCTCTAACATTCTCCCAAAAGTCCAGTGTTTATCCATGGAAGTAATATAAAATTCCATGGGGATGTTAATAACTGAGGCAGTAACTATAGTCATCTTGTTACATAAGTATAATTCAAGTTGCACATATATATCATTGATTCCTGATCAGACATCAACACGTTTTATTCTATTATTAGCTTCATTTCACAAACAAGGAATATATTTGATGTCAATATAAATCAAAGTGCTTAACCAATCTCACAAAAATCAGTGAGGGCAGAGTTCATACTATTCTTCAGACCATTTTCTATATAAAGGCAAACATGCTTTGGGAATAAGCTAATATATCAGAGGTGACTTAATATTAAGAATAGTGTCTGACAACTTCCTGAACAAAACACCAACAGCACAGGCTCTAAGAGCAACAATCGATGAAAGGGACTTCATGAAACTGAAAACCTTCTGTAAGGCAAAAGATGTTGTCATCAGAACAAAAGGACAGTCTACAGACTGGGAAAATATCTTCACCAACCCTATATCTGACAGAGGACTGATATCCAGAATATATAAAGAACTAGAGAAATTAAAAAACAATAAATCAAGCAATCCAAATAAAAAATGGGGTACAGAGTTAAACAGAAAATTCTCTGTTTGGGAATATAGAATGGTAGAGAAACACCTAAAGAGATGCTCAAAGTCCTTAGCCATCAGGGAGATGCAAATCAAAACGACCCTGAGATTTCACCTTACACCTATCAGAATACCAAAGGTTAAAAACTCAAGTGACAATACATGCTGGAAAGGTTGTGGAGAAAGCTGAACCCTCCTCCATTGCAGGTGGGAATGTGAAGTTGTACAACCACTGTGGAAATCAATCTGGCGCTTTCTCCGACAATTAAGAATAGTGTTTCCTCAAGATCCAGCAATACCACTTCTAGGCATATATCTAAAAGAAGCTCAAGTACGCATCAAGGACATTTGCTCAACTATGTTTGTAGCAGCTTTATTCATAATAGCCAGAACCTGGAAACAACCCAGATGTCCCTCAACTGAGGAATGGATACAGAAATTATGGTACTTTTACACAATGGAATACTACTCAGCAATTAAAAACAAGGAAATCATGAAATTTGCAGGCAAATAGATGGAACTAGAAAAGATCATCCTGAGTGAGGTATCCCACGAGCAGAAAGATACACAGGGTATATAGACCTATAAGATAGGCTAAACATACAAAAATATGTACACCTAAAGAAGATAAACAAGAAAGAGGACCAGGAGTAAGATGATCAATCCTCACTTAGAAAGACAAATGGGAAGTAGGAGAAACAGGTAACAGGACAGAAGCCTACCACAGAGGGCCTCTGAAAGACTTTGCCTAGCACTGTATCAGGGCAGATGTGGAGACTCATGGCCAAAGAACCTTTGGCAGAATGCAGAGAATCATATGGGAAAAAAGCAGAGTTAATATGACTGGGAGAGGACAGGAGATCCACGAGGGAAAAATATATCAGGGCATGGGAGCCCTCTATGGGACTGTTTCTCCAACCAAGTATGGTTACGGGTTGGGATGGATGTAGCCCATGGTAGCTCAGTAACCAGGTGGGATTTTCCTAGTAAAGAGAACAGGAACTGTTTCTGGCTCCTTTACCTTCTCTCTCCCCAACCCACAAGGGAGGAACAGTCTTTCTAGGCCACAGAAGAGGACATGGCAGCCAGTCCTGAAGATACCTGATAAGCTAGGGTCAGATGGAAGGAGAGGAGGATCTCTCCTAGTAGTAGACCTGAAAAGGGGCAGGGAGGAGATGAGGGAGGGAGGGAAGGTGGGATTGAGTGGGAATGACAAGGGGGCTATGGCTAGGATACAAAGTAAATAGCCTGTGATTAATAGAAAAAATAAAAATAAATAGTGTCTGAAAAAATACCAAGATTATGCTTAGCTGAAGGAACACTCCATTTTGTCACCAAAATATATCCCAACAAGTTATTTTAATGTAGCTTCCAACTTTATACATCCATTTCTGTAATTTCATAATTTTTGTTTTTATCTAATTGAGTAAATTAAATTAATAATGTCTATTGATTTATCCTGTTGCTTGTTTTGTGGATGGTCCCTTGCAATGAGCACAGTTACTGCAATTCAATCAGCCATGGCTAAGATATATCCTTGTGCCTGCTTATTATACTGTAGAGAAAAGATGTTATCCCCTACACAAAAGAAGAAAAACCATCTTACATCATAATTTTGTGTGACTTCAAGAGGAACAAACAAACAAACAAAAAGAAAAAGTAAAAGAAAAGGAGAGAGATACAGAGAGTGCCATCATTACACAGGAATGTCCCCATACAAATGCTTAAATCCTCAAATATTTAACACATACCACTAAAATAGTTTGCTTTTCTGTATATTTTGGTGTTAGGGATTTAAGCTTCAGAAGCAAACTGTTAGAATTCAGACAAAATTACTGCATATCGACTATCTGTGTTATGTTCCTGTTAATTTCATCCTCTTTTCCAAAGCTTTTCTCACCCCCAAGTCTAGCAATTTCTTCTGCAAATATAGCAGTACATCTCGTTTGATATATTCATTTCATCTGATTTCAAGGAAAATGTAAGTTCAGAGGGGCTGAGGTACTGGCTCGTGGTCGTTTGTATCTTCAATTGTATGTTAGTCAGAGTTTTGATCTAAGACTTCTAACACCAAGTCCAGAAAAATAAGAGAATAGAAGAAACAATGACCAAACAGCAAGCACATGACATTCTATATTTTAGGTGTGCCTTAATCTTTATGAATGGTACAATACACTGTAATGCTGCACGGTGCCTTGTTATATCCAATAACCCACATATTTGTAAATCAGAAAGCACCTTTGGTTAATCAGAGCTAGCACTCTCACAATATTGATGTTTTATTTCCTTCTGAATAGTAAGGAATTGCAATTAGTCTTTATAAAAGGTACAGAGAAAATTGCTTTCAAAGTCTGCCATCCTTTCTGTGTGTGTTAGCATGGTTTCATTTTCTAGTGAGCCCCGAGGTTGCTTCAATATTTTTCTCAACAAGGGGCTCCAAACAGCTACCACCAATTGATCACAATTAACATTTCGAGATGAAAGCAGTTTTCTTCTGTAATTTAAAGTGAGTCTTTGTCTATGTAAGCAACTGAGATACAGGATTTGGTTTTACAAGATTCATAGGTAAGAGTACTACACCTCTTATCTACATTTGTTTGAAATTTCAAAGATGTTTATTATAATAAAGAAAACTGTTAGCATTTAATAGGTACTCAGTGCATAATCACATAGTCTGGTCAAAATTTGCCTTACTTAACAACAGATTTCCTCTGATAGCATGTAAAAACAGTCACTTGACACTTGTAACTCTTCTAAGTCGTTCAATAAGTTAAAGGAAAGAGTCAAAGCTATATTCCATGAGGCTCCAATGAAAGAGTATTTTACACCTTAATAGTATGTAAGTCCTGATCTGTTCCCTTATTCAATTGCTTGTATGCTCCAAAGAAGCAACAGTTAGAGGGTGAATGAGCTCCTCAGAAGAAATCTCTGGACAACCCTAACAACTCTTAATCTGATACGTGGGGCTTTTCAGAAAATGGAGACGAGGATTGAAGATAAACCTCTAATAAAAATGAAGGTGATTATTCATCACAGTACAACATGAGAATTAACATTCACTAGTAGGCATCGGGGACTTGTACAATGCAACAGCTGTGCACTAAAGTTGAAGCTCTCCCATGGATGCTTTCAAGCCTCAATCAGGATGGAGATAAGAGAATTACATTGGAAATGTGAGGCAGCTCAGGTGAGTTAGTCAAACAAAAAAGTCACATCTTAATGTTTAAGTTTAGAGAAACACAACCAAAAAGAGAGAAAATCCCACATCTCCAGCTCTGTCATAGATGTTCTCCTGTTCAATCCACTCAAGTCCCTGCAATTGTGAGGAGAAAGTGATACATCTGCTCATCAGGCTGTTGGGGCTGTTCTACTCTCAAGCTCTTAAGAGCCAGTGAAACAGAAAGGTCCCTGTCTTCTCAGCTAAGTAATTCCCACTTCAAGGCCCTAAGAAGAGATGTCATGTCATTTTTAACATCTGCCCTGGCATGCAGGAGCCAAAGTAAGCTAGTTAGGGAGTCACACTGCTTCCTCTTCTTATAACACAGCTAAGGGGCTTGGGGTTATTTATAGAGAAAACTAGACTGACCTGCTCATGGAGTTGTCAGTTTGATGCATGTGAGGCAACTGAAGATGAGGTGGAAAGGTTTATTTGTGGCTACGAAATCACTCTGGCTTCTTGTATTCCTAGAAAGGAGAGAAGTAGTATCATTTAGAGATGGAAGGAACTTCAAGAACCAAAGCAGAAACAGTCTTTGTGTAGCAGGAAGTTCCCCAAATGAAGTAGAAGAAAGACTTTGCTTCTGGGATTCTTTACCTCCTTCATCACACAATTGCTGAAAGAGTGGGAGTAGATGATTTTCTCACAGGAGAATATTCCCTAACAATAACATGTGGGCCAATAACTTTGCCGAGTCCTACAACACTAGATTTCTGACAGCTTTTCTTGTTTTTCTGCCTAACCCTAACTCTAATCCTAACCCAAACCCTAACCGTAACCTTAACCTTAACCCTAACCTGGTCCATCCTGTTTTGCCTTCTGAATGAGAATTAAGCATCTTCCCTAGAGTCCTCCTTCTTATTTAGCTTCTTTAGGTATACAGATTTTAGTATGTTTGCCCTATCTTATAGGTCTAGTATCCACTTATAAGTGAGTATATGCCATCTGTGTCTTTCTGCTTCTGGGATACCTCACTCAGGATGATCTTTTTTAGATCCCAGCATTTGCCTGCAAATTTCATGATTTCCTTGTTTTTAATTACTGAGTAGTATTCCATTGTGTAAATGTACCACGATTTCTGTATCTATTCCTCCCTTGAGGCACATGTGGCTTGTTTCTAGGTTCTGGCTATTACGAATAAAGCTGCTACAAACATGGTTGAGGAACAGCGTAGGCTTTAAGAGCAACAATTATTAAATGGGACCTCATGAAACTGAAAAGCTTCTGTAAAGCAAAAGACACTATCATCAGAACAAAATGACAGCCTACAGACTGGGAAAAGATCTTCACCAACCCTATATCTGACAGAGGGCTAATATCCAGAATATTTAAAGAACTAAAGAAGTTAAAAAGCAAAAAAAATCAAGCAATCCAATTAAAAATTGGGGTATGGAGCTAAACAGAGAATTCTCTGTAGAGGAATATAGAATGGCAGAGAAACACTTAAAGAAATGTTCAACATCCTTTCCCTCAGGGAGTTACAAATCAAACGATCCTGAGATTTTACCTTACACCCATCAAAATGGCTAAGATCAAAAACTCAAGTAACAATACATGCTGGAGAGGTTGTGGAGAAAGGGGAACTCTCCTCCATTGCTGGTGGGAATGTAAACTTGTACAACCACTTTGGAAATCAATCTGGCACTTTCTCAGACAATTAGGAATAGCGCTTCCTCAAGATCCAGCTATACCACTCCTAGGCATATATCCAAAAGATGCTCAAGTACAGAACAAGAGCAAATGTTATTGCTGGATGGTTAAGTATCTTTTGGATACATGCCAAGAGTGGCTTAGTTGGGTTTTGAGGTAGTGCTCTTCCTAATTGATTTCCAAACTGGCTGCACAAATTTACAGCAATGGAAGAGTGCTCCCCTTTCTCCACATCCTCTCTAACATGTCTTGTCACTTGAGTGTTTGATCATAGCCATTCTTATGGGTGTGAGATGGAATCTGAGAGTCGTTTTGATTTGCATTTCCCTGATGACCAAATTTGCTGCACATTTCTTTAAGTGTTCCTCTGCCATTCAGTATTCCTCTGTTAAGAATTCTCTGTTTAGCTCTGTACCCCATTTTTAATTGACTTCTCTTAGTAAAACAGTCCAGACTATACCATACAAACTACATCATACTAGAAAAACCTTATTCACCATACAAATTTGAAAAATAATACCCAAAATCAAACAACTCCCAGACCCCACCAGGTGTGCGCAACTTCTTTTTAATGTTTGGGGTAAGGTAAACCTTAGATGGCTCTATGTCAAGGAATTTACTTATGGAAACAATGGCTTAGTCAAAGAGCTGTGAGAAACAGGGAAATAGGGATATGAAAGCTTCTAACAATCTATAGCTAAGAAAGTATCCAGGTGATGCATCGCACATCAAAGCCAGTCAACATTATCTGATAGGTAAATTCTGAGTGTCACCTGGCCTCATGGTTTACTATGGTTAATGACTCTGAGCCAAATTATTTCTGTCCATGTGGTTCTGAAGACAGTGTCACAGAGGCTATGAGGCCTGAGGAAGGACTGAGAAGATGACCTTATCCTGTTCATCAGGGGTGTAGTGGTGTGGAGGGTTTATGTTCATTCTTTTTCTTTTCACATGTTGCTAGTATTTTTCTGCAAAATTTACAATAGACTGGTACTGTTGTAGCCATTTCAGGAAAACCAGCTATATCTAACAGCCAACTGTAAAATAGAATAATTTAAATCACATTTATAGCAAATGATCCTCATATTGAGATGGTTCAAAACTTTCCCACTGTCCTTCCTATATGAAACATACTCTCTGTTAATCACAAAAGGATTCTGCTACACCGCTTCTTTGAAAGGATCATCTGTATTCCTCTCTCCATGTTACAGATGGAAGGATTGGAAGGAGATACATAAAGTGACTGTCTAAAACCAGAGCTGGAATCAGAAGCAGGGCCTAGGCTTTGTACGCTCATCCTTTTTCAAAATTAACTAATTAATTGTTTTTGTCACTTTACATTCCAATTGTAGGAGCTCCTTACTCTCCTCTTATTTTCATTCTCCCTCCCTCTTTCTCAAATCCTATCTTCTCTACTCCTCAGATAAGGGGAACCCCACACAAACACCTCACACCTGCACATCAAGTAGCATCAGGACTTAGCACATCTTCCCCTGTGGCCTGGAGAGGCAACCCCACCAGGGGGGGAAGTAATCAAAAGGCAGGATACAGAGTCCATGTCAGAGACAGCTCCCTCTCCCCTTTCTAAGGGACCCACATGATGGCCAAGATACCCACATACTCTCATCCTCAACCAACTGATACATGCTAGCTCTGTAGCCCAGCTCTTTGCACTCACCAGGCCTGCCAAACACTTTAACAGCCAGCAAGAGATGAGTCAGTATGAGTTGCTATGTAGGGAAAAGAAAATGTAAGCCAGATTTTTATCCTATATAACTGTAGAGGAATTTTAAATCACCAGATGCCAAGCTGGAATCTCTCCTGAGTGCCCTGGCTTGCAGGCATAGAGAGGGAAGTTTGGTTTTAGGAAAACATAGTGTGCTGATCTTAAAACAGGATTCAGGAATGGAACGTGCCTCTCCAGAGCTTGCAAGTGGCCCTTTGAGATATGTTAATGAAACTTTCTGGAAAGCTCAGCCCTTGAGACTGTCTATTGTGTTCATATCTGAGTTGCAAAGAGATAGGCTTAGCAGATTAAGATCTATATTCAATCCTCAATCTCCTTACTTCCACAATGGACAAGTTAGTCAACCTTGCTAAGCCTCTGTGTTCTTGTGCTTGAAGATGTAATTATTTCAGAAACATTTTCACATGACATATCTGGGACTTGTTACATCTTAACTGTAATGTAGATTCATGATAGTTACTCAATTAATTCACTTCTTCCCCTATTCCTAGTTGATATTTTTGAACAAAATATATGGGAACTTTTTGGCAAAAGGAATAATGTTAATATATTAATACTGTTTTAAAAGGCATTCACTCTCAGTCAAAAATATATCAACAAGTTACTTCATATAGAAGCAAGTTAATTGAGAGAAATTAATCTGGAAAAATAGAACACTAAAAAGGAGTTAGTCAATTGTCCTCAAGTAAATGAACTGTTTTTATTCAATAGATTATGGTTTCCTATTTGTTTTCACCACTGATGAAAGACCTGCTAAAGTGTGTACAGATCAAAGCAATCAAGCAGAGCCTCCTGAAGGTAGCAGGGGAAATCTAAAGTATTTCTAAAAGAGGCTATTCTGGTAGAGATAAACCTATGTAAGAAAGACAATCTATGAAAGCTGTAATTATACTCACATTCTTACCTAATAAGAAACATAGAGTATCATCCAATTAGGAAAATATTAGCGAAAATAAAGGATTCATAGAAACAGCTTAAACAATAATGGGAATAGGCAAATTTTTTTATTCCTGGTTTGTCAGTAGCTATCTTTTGTATTTGCACAACTTAAATGTTTAGTCTCAGGTTTCCACATATTACTGGGATGGCTGGGTTAATGTTTCTAGGGTAATTTTAAGTATGAGGTTGTCTTTCTGATGCATCTAGAATTTCAAACTTAAGGACACTTTCAACTCCATTTTTTTTTAGCATCAGACATCCTTTGCAAGATGAGATATGTCTGTAATATAAACGTCTGTCTATTTAAATTGACCAAGACAATGCTTCTGTCTGGAGGCAGGATGTTGGAGTCAAGGTCACAGTACACAGCACAGTGATCTCTGCCTGCCACACAGATCTGCAATAAAAAATTATATATATATATATATACATATATATATGTATATATAAGCAAATAATCCCAGGCATTAACTGTACAATGTGCTCAAGCATATGTTGGTCAAGCATGACACATTTTTTGCTGGTAATGTATTCATTTCAAACACATTTTTTGCAGGTAATATATTCATTTGGAGTGGTAGTTGGATATGATACAAGCTCCGGTTTAATTCTTTGAAAGTAACCTGCCACTATTCAACATAGACTTTTTCTCATAGTCTCAAAATCCAATGAAATCAGCTGATTTTGTATTAAAACATAAAAGCTGTGAAGGACATCTTGTTGACCTTAGCTTACAGTTTATACTCTAGCATAAGGCTCTTAATTAGGAGATTTGGGAGTAAACTGAAGGATAAATGATTTTTCAAGGAACAAGGAATTGTCTTTCAGCCTTTAGGGACTGCAGTGTTAGGGCATAGCAAAGCAATGCATTGAATGTGAACTTAGAGAGAGAAATGATTTTTGGTTATGCAGAGATCCTTTTAACGTATACTACTTGGCATGCATAACTCCACCTAAACTAAAAACAGTGAAGTGGACAAAGATGAACAGAAATAATGTCTGCAGGTAAATGTTTCTGCAGCTTTGACATGAAGGCTGGCTTCCAAACGGGAAGACTGAGAAAGCAAAGACAAGGAACAAGTAGGTGTACAGAGTGTCATTTTGGGGCGTGAGTCACTCTGTAGGTTTCTCTCCTGCAAATGGTATTGTCACAGTGTCTGCTTTAGTTATTTGAAACAAGCTTTAAAAAGAAACATAGCAACTCTTTCCTTCCGAAAGAAGACCCTAAAGAGTTTAACAGAAGTTATGGTTTCTCTTCAGCATTTATACAGCCTTTTTGCCACTAGCACTAATTATACTAGTTTCCACAGCCTGTACTCTTTCTGCAACGAAAAGCTTCAAGAATCCTCAAAGCTGTACAGGAGATATCCAACACTGATGTGTGTTTTGGGGGGGAGGGGGTGGGGACTCTCATTTTAGAATGCATTATGTAAGAGAGAGAACCCTTATCTGGAACTACAGGCCTTAGCATACCTTAGGTCTTAAATTAGACCTTTTTGTTTTTGAAGCTCAAATACAGAGCTGTAGACAGGAACCCTGACAGAGCTAAAAGTCATATTCTGGTGACAGTGCCTTTGGATTAGGAGAGTCAGAAGAAGATGAACAAAATCACCTTAGAAACTGAACTTATTTAAGGAAATAAGCTAAGCTCATTTGACGAAAACTAGCCAATGCAGAGAATATTTCCTTGAGATTTATTCCTAAGAAGTATATCTATATGGAGGCCTGGCTGACTAGTCCTTGGGGGAACTATTTTCTCCCGTAAGAGAAATAAACACAGCTCATCACAATGCTACGAAGTAGAATTGTATCAAATCCCAAACAAAAGTCCAATCTGAAATTCGCAATAGTAGTGTTTTGCTTTTGCTTTCTCCTAAGGTACCATATCCCCCTGTTCATAAAAGAGTTTTTTTTATTAATCTCATTTATTCTATAATAATGTTTTTTATTAATTTTCTCCTCTTTGGTTAGTACTCCATTATATAATACAAGACATGATGAAGGGAATCAGGCAGGGGAAGCAGAGTGTAGCTTATTAGAGCATCAACTCACTGTGTGAGAGGTTTTAAGTTCAATTCCTAGGGTCAAGGTTCAGGGGAAAAAGGAGAATAGATAAGAGAAATGATTTTTAAAACTCAGAAAGAAGAGAGGGAGGAAGAGGAGAGAAAGCAGAAAAATGTGTGTGAGAGAGAGAGATAGAGAGATAGACAAAGAGCAAAGATAGAAAGGTTAAAAATTCATAATTTCACCATCTTAGACAACAAATATTATTTAGGAAAGGAATATATTTAGAAAAGATAGAAATAAAAATAAATTTGAAATTTATTCAATTTTATTCAAAAATAAAATTGAATTTAAAATTACTTTTTAAGTAGAGAGCATAAAATTATGCTCAGAGCATACTTAAAAACGTATCTACTACATTTAAATTTTCTTAAAAGCTGTAGCATTTCATCAAGATATCCTAAGTGGGTGATCTCATTAGTAGATGAGAACAAAAGAGAAAGCATTTCATACAACTATTTCAATGACAAAGACTGGGTTAACTTTGAAAGCACATGTCCAGCTAAGGCTGGAATAGTTATGAGATACTTTTGATGTAACTCTAGGAAGGAGTTTATATCAAAAATCGTATAGAAAATTACCTTGAAAATATTTTCTAAATTGTAGATCTGATGAAAATCTTTGAAGAAAGTGCCTGTTTTCTTTTTTTAAAGCAGATATCAATTTTTCAAGGTGAATATAAGAACAGACACATCTTAAGTGACCTCTAGTCTATTAGGATTTAAAACATGTAAGCCTGTCATTTCTCTGTATTGGCAGGTAAGATCAAAAGACCTTACCATCTGGAAACATTACAGTACCCTTTATGGTCAAAATATGCAAATGTAATTTTTCTTATTTGAGCTGATATGAAATGGTGGTTACTAAAAAAACAGTAGGCTAGATACTATAAAACAAGGTGTTTCTCTTCTTACATCTAAATGAAAACCTGATATAATTTCACAAATTAATTTTTAATTTTTCGTTTCCTATAGCACTGAAGCTGCAGATCAAAGACTCTAAAAGATACTCATATCCTCATGGGATTTAGTGAAGACTGAGAATTTGGAATTCTGAAAAATTCTTAACTTTACATGTCAGATGGTAGAGCCTCATCCTCCTTACGCAGTATTCTACTAGTTTTAGGTAAAGGGTTGTGCTGCAGATATGTCAGTTGGGCTGAATACTTTACAGTCACTTATTCTCTACATTTGGAACAGTTATGATCTCTGTAATTATCTCCATTTGTTGAAAAATAGAAGATGCTTTGATGAGAAATGAGAACTACACTTAACTGTGGATAAAAGACTATTTAGTATCCCTTTAAAAATTCTATTGGGAAATCTCACATTGATCCCAACACCTTAATAGTGGGAGACTTCAACACTCCACTCACGCCAAGGGACAGATCATCCGGTCAGAAGCAAAACAGAGAAACAAGGGCACTCACAGACACCCTAAATCAAATGGACCTAATAGATGTCTACAGAACTTTTCACCCTAGATCAAAAGAGTAACCCTCTTCTCAGCATCTCACAGAACCTTCTCCAAAATAGACCATATAGTTGGTCACAAAGCAAGTCTAAGCAGATACAAGAAGATTGAAATAATCCCTTGTATCCTATTTGACCATCATGGTCTAAAGCTGGACCTCAACAACAACAGAAACAGCAAAAAGCCTGCACATACATGGAAACTGAACAACTTGCTACTCAGTGACAGCAAGAAATAAAGGGAAGAAATAAAGAAAGGAATTAAAGACTTCTTAGAATTCAATGAAAATGAAAGCACAACATACCCAAACTTATGGGACACAATGAAGGCAGTGCTCACAGGAAAGTTCATAGCACTAAGTGCCTTCAGGAAGAAATTTGAAACATCTCATACAAGCAATTTAATGGCACAACTGAAAGCCCTAGGGGGAAAAAAAAGAAGAAGCAGATACACCAAACAGGAGCAGACAGCTGGAAATAATCAAAATCAAGGCAAAATTCAATCAATTAGAAACACATAAAACTTTTCAAAGAATCAATGAAACCAAGAGCTGGTTTTTTGAGAATATCAACAAAAGAGACAAGTCCTTAGTCAAACTAACAAAGAGGCAGAGAGAAACTATCTAAATCAGCAAAATCAGAAATGAAAAGGGGAACATAACAACAGACACTGAGGAAATCCAAACAATCATTAGGTCTTGCTACAAAAACCTATAAGACACAAAATTTGAAGAAAATCTAAATGAAATAGACAATTTTCTTGATAGATTCTGTCTACATGAATTAAGTCAAGATCAGGTAGAAAAGTTTAATAGGCCTATATCCCCCAAGGAAATAGAAGCAGTCATCAACAGTCTCCCTTCCAAAAAAAGGCCTGGGCCAGATAGATTCACTGCAGAATTCTATCAGACCTTCAAAGAAGTGCTAACTCTGATTTTTAAAAACTATTCCACAAAATAGAAACAGTAGGAACATTACCAAACTCATTCTATGAAACCACAGTCACCTTGATACCTAAACCACACAAAGACCCAACAAAAAAAAGAGAACTTCAGACCTATATCTCTTGTGAACATTGATGCAAAAACACTCAATAAAATACTTGCAAACTGAATCCAAGAACACATCAAAGATATCATCCACCATGACCAAGTAGGCAACATCCCAGGCATGCAGAGGTGGTTCAATATATGGAAATCCATCAATGTGATCCACCATATAAACAAACTGAAGGAGAAAACGCACATGATTATCTCCTTACATGCCGAAAAAGCTTTTGACAAAGTCCAACATCCATTCATGTTTAAAGTCTTGGAGAGATCAGAGAAAGAAGGCATATACCTAAACATAGTAAACGCAATATACAGCAAGCCTATAGCCAATGTCAAACTCAATGGAGAGAAACTTAAATCAATCCCACTGAAATCAGGGACAAGGCAAGGCTGCCCACTCTCTCCATATCTCTTCAACATAGTACTTGAAGTCCTAGGTAGAGCAATAAGACAACTAAAGGAGATCAAGGGGATACAAATTGAAAAGAAGAGGTCAAAGTATCCCTATTTACAGATGATATGATAGTATAAATGAGCGAACCCAAAAATTCAGCTAGAGAACTCCTTCAACTGATAAACACCTTCTGCAAAGTGGCTGGATAAAAATATAACTCAAAAAAATCAGAAGCCCCCCTGTATACCAAAGACGAAAGACCCGAGAAAGAAATTAGGGAAACAATACCTTTCATAATAGTCACTAATAACATAAGGTACCTTGGGGTGACTCTAACTAAGCAAAGAAAAGATCTGTTTGAAGAAAACTGTAAGTCTCTGAAAAAAGAAATTGAAAAAGATATCAGAAGATGGAAAGATCTCCCTTGCTCAATGATTGGAAGGATTAATATAGTGAAAATGGCTATTCTGCCAAAAGCAATCTACAGATTCAATGCAACTCCCATCAAAATACCAACACAATTCTTTACAGAACTTGAAAGAAAAATTCTCAACTTCATATGGAGAAACAGAAAACCCAGAATTTTCAAAATGATCTGTACAACAACAGATCATCTGGAGGTATCTCCATCCCTGATCTCAAGCTGTACTACAGAGCAATAGTTTAAAAAACTGCATGGTATTGGCATAGAAACAGAATAGTGGATCAATGGAACCTAACAGAAGACCCAGAAATAAACCCACACACCTATGGAAGCTTGATTTTTGATAAAGAAGCCAAATCCATTCAATTAAAAGAAGACAGCATCTTCAACAAATGGTGCTGGACCAACTGGATTTCTATACGCAGAAAAATGAAAATGAAGTCATATTTATCACCCTGCACAAAACTAAAGTCCAAGTTGATCAAAGACTCAACATGACACCAGACACATTAAATCTGTTAGAAAAAAAAGTGGGGAAGACCCTACAACTCATCAGCACAGGAGACTGCTTCCTGAACAGAACGCCCACAGCACAGGCTCTAAGAGCAACAATCAATAAATGGGACCTCATGAAACTGAAAAGCTTCTGTAAAGCAAAAGACACTGTCATCAAAACAAAACAGCCTACAGACTGGGAAAGGATCTTCATCAACCGTATATCTGACAGAGGCCTAATATCCAGTATATATAAAGAACTCAAGAGGTTAAAAAGCAACAAATCAAGTAATGCAATTAAAAAATGGGGTATGGAGCTAAACAGAGAACTCTCTGTAGAGAACTGTTGAATGGCAGAAAAACACTTAAAGAAATGCTCAACATCCTTAGCCATCAGGGAGATGCAAATCAAAACGACCCTGAGATTTCACCTTACCCCTGTCAGAGTGGCTAAGATCAAAAACTCAAGTGACAACACATGCTGGAGAGGATGTGGAGAAAGAGGAACCCTCCTCCATTGCTGGTGGGAATGTAAACTTGTACAACCACTCTGGAAATCAATTTGGCACTTTCTTAGACAATTATGAATAGTGATTCTTCAAGATCCAGCTATACCACTCCTATGCATATATCCAAAAGATGTTCAAGTACACAACAAGGACATTTGGTCAACTATGTTCATAGCTGCTTTATTCGTAATAGCCAGAAACTGGAAGGAACCCAGATGTCCCTCAGTTGAGCAATGGATACAGAAATTGTGGTACTTTTACACAATGGAATACTACTCAGCAATTAAAGATGAGGAAATCATGAAATTTGCAGGCAAATGTTGGGACCTGGAAGTGATCATCCTGAGTGAGGTATCCCAAAAGCAGAAAGACACACGTGGTATATACTCACTTATATAGACCTGTAAGATAGGATAAACATACTGAAATCTATACGCCTAAAGAAGATAAACAAGAAAGAGGATCCGGGTTAAGATGATAAATCCTCACTTAGAAAGACAAATGGGATGGACATCGGATGTAGGAGAAAACAAGTAGCAGGACAAGAGCCTACCACAGAGGGCCTCGGAAAGACTCTACCTAGCATGGTATCAAAGCAAATATTAAGACATATAACCAACCCTTTGGCTAGTGCAGGGAATCATATGAAAGAAGGGGGAGTTAGTATGACCTGGAGAGGACAGGAGCTCAGCAGGGACCAAATATATCAGAGCACAGGGGTCTTTTATGAAACTGTTTCTCCAACCAAGGACCATGTATGGATATAACCTAGAACCCCTGCTTGAATGTAGCAAATGGTAGCTCAGTATCCAAGTGCTCTTCCACACCCCCTCCCCCCCCCCCGCATCTCAGAGGGAGGAGCACCCTCTGACGACAGAAGAGGACATTGCAGCCAGTCCTGAAGAGACCTGATAAGCTAGAGTTAGATGGAAGGGGAGGAGGTCCTCCTCTATCAGTGGACTTGGAAAGGGGCAGGGAGGAGATGAGGGAAGAATGGTAGGCCGTAAA
>CM053751.1:27243286-27259064 GCA_028658305.1 Pachyuromys duprasi
AGTGAGGGAGGGGGCTACTCATGGGATGCAAAAAACCTAACCTGTGATTGATATAAAAATAAATAAATTTATTAAAAAATAAATAAATAAAAAGAATTAATTAAAAAAAAGAATAACAACAACAACACTCAAGGAGGATTCTTATACAGAATAGCTTAATTGTGAATCGTTTGATCTGCAGAGGTGATTGTTCAAAATATTAAAAGATGACATTTTTTCTGAACGTTTCAGTTACAGGACAAAGGAGAAAAATCTCAAGGAAATAGAGTTGGTGGACTCTTTATCAGTAGACTAGGGGAAGGGCACAGGGAGAGAATAGGGAGGGAAGGTGGGACTGGGAGGAGACAAGGGAGGGGGCTACAGCTGGGATATAAAGTGAATAAATTGTAACAAATAATAAACAAAAAAGAGTTTTACAAAAAAAAAATGGAACCTTGGAGGATGAGAAATAACTATTCACCACGCAGAGAAATTAGGGACAGTTATATGTGAATCGAGGTAGAAGCAGCAAACATGATAGTGAGAAGCCATTGCCTTTTAATGATTTCTCCAGAATTCTAACATAATTGAATCTGGGAGAAGGACAGGAAGATGAGACTTGCTGTTCTTAGAACATAAAGGCTCTGTGTTTCATGCTGATTCTTAGGAGCCTCCCATTAAAGACCCAATCAAGCTTCTCCATGACCATGTTCTATCTTGTGCAGCAGTCTGCAAGTCTAGTATAAATATTGAGCCCATAAGAAGTTCTCAACACACTACTGATGACAGAATTAATGCATTGGAGGGAACAATTTTCTTACGGAAAGAGAGGCCTGAAGTAGTGTCCACCAGGACCACCAGGCAGATCCTTTAGACAGTTGTCCCTCTGCGTATCTTATGATGATCCTAGCCATATGGGCTCTCCAGCGTAAATTTGATCCTCAGAGTTACACCAAGAATTTTCTTTCAAACTTGGAACGATTGTTACATTATATAACAAAACAACCCTCCTATTATGCAATCCATTGTATGCATTCTATTTGGCCTCCATGGAATTCAATCTCTTCTTGGTGCTTAACATGGTAAAAGTTGCTAGGAACCATCATGCTCTAAGGAGACTGGGATCATCACATTGAAACTATGTTGTGTCAACACTGCATTACCCTAGCTTGTAATGCAAAGTGCAGTAATGTAGCTTGTAGCTTCTAGTTGATTAGAATAGCTTCCTAGACTAGGATGTCTGATTCTGTAACATTCATAAACGTACAGATGCTTGTTTGCAGTCTCCAGTTAATAAAGTGATTTTAATAATCTGTTTATATTTCACTTCATTATTATTCTATCTATTTATTTCCTTGGGATTGTGCACATGTATTGCACACTCAATACGTTTATTGAGTCCTCCAGGCACTTCAAGAAACCATAACCACAATAATTAGAACTGTCTACAAAGAACAAGTGCTTTTCTAGAGTTACTTAATGACTGTCCTGCTTGGCTTTTTGTTGACTTGACATAAGCTAGAGTTATCTGAAAAGAGGAAAATAAAATTTGACAACAACAACAAAAAATGTCTGTATAAGATTGGCCCAAGAGCAGGACTGGGAGAAATTTTCCTAAGCAGTGATTGATGTGGGAAGGCCCATCACATTGTACTTAGTACTATCCCAGGGAAGGTAACCCTAAGATATATTAAAAAGCAGCCTGAGGAAGCCATGGAGAGTAACATAGCTCCTCCATGGGCTTTGCATCAGTTCTTGTCCTCAGGTTCCTGCCCGGAGTTCTGGCCCTGATTTCTCTGGATGACAGAGTACAAGCTATAGAATGAAATAAAGCCTTTACTCCCAAAGTTGCTTTTGCTATGGCATTTTATCACAGCTGTAGAAACCCCAAGTAAGAGAATAAAAATAATAAGTTTTCGTTTGATATTTAACTGTGAAGAACACAACGCTTCCTTCTTTTTCCTCAGTAAATTCAGGAACACACTCATCGACACATTTACAATGCTCATCAAATAGGAAACTTACAATGATTTTCCATTCAGAAGTTGAAGACTTGGGTCGCATACAGAAAACTTTCCTTCCAGCATTACTTACAGACACAATAAAAGTGGACTGAGTACATTCATTTATTCAACTGTCCTTTCGGTGTCTGCCTACTGAGCCAAGTGTTGACAGTGTTGTCTGAAATGGAGTGTATCAAAGAAAGCATTTTCTTCTGTGAAGGAGTTGAATATGTATTTTATGAAAGAAATACTTAAATAAAAAACTGATTCTCCAACCAAGGACAATGCATGGATATAACTTAGAACCCCTGCTCAAATGTACCAGATGGCAGCTCAGTATCCAAATGGGTTTCCCTAGTAAGGGGAACAGGGACTATCTCTGACATGAACTCAGTGGCAGGTTCTTTGACCTCCCCCTCCCCTAACGGATGAACAGACTTGCTAGGCCACAGAGGAGGACATTGCAGCTACTCCTGATGAGACCTGATAAACTAGGGTCAGATGGAAGGGGAGGAGGACCTTCCTTATCAGTGAACTTAGAGAGGGGCATGAGAGGAAATGAGGGGGGGAGGGGAGGGTTGGGAGGAAATGAAGGAGGGGGCTACAGATGGGATACAAAGTAAATAACCTGTAATTAATATAAAAATAAAAATTATTTTAAAATGTAGAATACATGGTAAATATTAATATTTAGTTAACCAATGATTCCTGATGTTTTGGAAATATATCATCAAATTTTGAGTTTTGCCTAAAGTAGTACTCCCATCAAATAGAAGAAGCTACTCCATAAATTGATACCTGCAATCATATGGCAAATCCTGACAGGGAACCAGTGCTGATCAAGTTACAGAAATGAAGCACACTCCCACTCTGCCCATCTTTTCTGTGCTATGAGAGTGAGGCTAAAACAATAGTTTATAAGGCAGATATTGTGTTACAGCTCTGATCCATGGTGGAGGGAAGGTTTCTCTACTGCAAGTGTTATCCTTCTGCTTTGGCAGTGGAAACTTCCCCTAAGTGTTAATAGCACTGAAAGGAAAGCTATTCTGGCAATAGGGGAAACCACCAAGTCACACAGCACAACAAACCTCATAAAATAGATTTATTAAAAGGGAAGAACTCAAGATGGTGATGCCTCTGCTTGGGTGAGAATCAGCAGATGATAGGGTTTATATAGGATTTCTTGGAGGATGGAGCTTTCTAGGGTAGAGATTTCCACTATAGAGATTGGTATGATTTCATGTCCTGAGCTTGGGTTTTTTTAGTCTGAGGGCAAGGTCTCGGTCCAGCCTTTAAGGTAGTTAGAGTATTCTGTGGGTGGAATATGGCATATGGAGGTCCTCAGGGGTGTGGCCTAGCCACTCAATGCCTCTAGGGACTTAATGTTATAATATAATAGACTGTTTCTGAATTTGTTCATTTTGTGAGTTTAGGAAATTATTTCAATCTTTCTGAGCCCAAATTTTCTTTCTACAAATATTAACTGCTATTATTGTTTAATGAAGCTATAAAATACAAGAAGGACAAACACATGCCAATCTCATTCACCTTTATATACCTACCCAGACCAATAAACATTACTCCATTTACTCAAATACACAATGGGAAAGATTTCTACATGTCTGGAGGCTAAAGAATAACTTTAAAGAACGTGGGCTGCAGAAACCGATGCACCAACAGAGGACCATGCATGGAGAGGACCTAGACTCTCTGCTCAGATGTGGCCGATTGGCAGCTCAGTCTGCATGTGGATCTCAGAGTGAGGGGAGCCGGGGCTGCCTCTGTCAGGAACTCAGTCGCCTGCTCTCTGATCACTGGTACCTGATGATTCAGCCTTGCCAGACCATGGAGGAAGAGGATCCAAGCAGTCCTGATGAGACTTAACAAACTGTGGGCAGATGGCAATAGTGGAAAACTCCCCCTTTCACTGGACTAGGGGAAGGGAATAAGGGGAAGAGGAAGGGAGGGTATGAGGGGAAGAGGGAGGGAGGGTGGGACTGGGGGGATCTGAGGGATGGGCTTCAATCAGGATATATAATAAATAAATTGTGAAAAAAATGAAAAATAAATAAATAGAAAAGAAAAATGATGTAAAAAAGAAGAGAAAAAAAATAAATGGAAAGTTAGCTCAGAGGTTAAGAGCACTGGCTGCTCTTCCAGAGGTTCTGAGTTCAATTCCCAGCAACCACATGGTGGCTCATAACCATCTATAATGAGATCTGGTGCCCTCTTCTGGTGTATAGGTGTACATGCAGACAGAACATTGTATACGTAAGAAATAAATAAATCTTTAAGAAATAAATAAATATTTAAGAAAAAGAATGTGTGGAATATCAATATATCAAGAAACTTGAGAGAAGCTAGAATCTAAGGAATAAGAGCTTGTAGCGTATGAAAGCTGTAAATGGAAGAAGAGACAGACAAGCCAGAGGGATAGGTAAGTTGTGTCCAAACTAGTCTGACACTAGAAAAGAAGCTAAGATCATCCCATCTATATTCATGTTGTGAAGAAAGACAAAGCAATTTTATAATTCATGAAAGTAGTTACTGGCATTGTTGGAATTGCAACCCATATTGTCTAACACGTTCTTCACTGATCAATAGGGAATGGAACAGAAGAAAATGTTGAGAAGCCAACACGAATTAATTTGGCAGAGTTATCTATTCAGAGACTTCACACATCATAAAGATTTTTTCTGATAACTGTATTTTATGATCAGAATGATATTCCCAGGAAGGTACCCTTGGAGTCATGACTGTACATAATGAGGTCACAAAACAACTAAGTGCAATTCTCCAGAGAATAAAATCACCACAAGATAATTTAGAGAGAATCAGAATCCTATTGTGTTGAAAAGTGGGAATACAATGGGACAGTACTTTAACTGGAGACTGGATGAGAAAGTTTTTCTCCTCCCAGGAAATGACACTTTATATGCAAGCTGACACCACCTGAAAGCGAAATTCATTGAATACATTTTTGGAAGGGGAACTGAGGAACATTTTGAGACAGTACTGCTGTCCTTCATACTAACCACCTCTTAAAGTTCAGGGTGCAGACTTAACTTTTGGTATCATTTTATAATCCAATAATAATTAATAGTTAAATATGAATAACTCTACTCTCTTGACTTTTATTATCTTATTTCTTACACCTGATATTCTCCTACTCAGAAATCTAAAAACAATGCTTGCTGTTTTCCCTGAGCAAGCGAATGCTGCTCATTTTTATCTGTCACCTAATAAATAAAAGCCAGATTTGGAGGTGGAACCGTCAAAGTGGAGTTGCTTCATCCTGAGAAAATGTTGGTGTCTGTTTGCATCACATATTAATGTAATAATTTTCCAGATCAGTCAGAGTACTTGAGACACAATCAGTGGTACATATGCCCCCATTGTTCTTAATTAGCTTCTGATTAAAATGTCTTCTCATGCTCTTCAGGCCTAATTGTCATTGAGACCATGAAAGTACTCTTGCAAGTATTTCAGCATTGAAAGTTGGAGGCAGGGGATCTAGAATGAAGCCCTGTGTCCCCTGGAGTTTCTCTTCTCTCTTCTGATTATAATCAGACTCTGACTGCTATCACACAAAAATTATAATAGCCAGGTAAAAGAAGCCCTGCAATCAAACTGTGACTAAGATATTTGGATTCCTCAGGCAAAAGAGCCCTGCAGGATCAATGTTTACACACAGCTGTGCTTAATTCCACCCGGAAACTTCTTCTGTCAGTGAATGGTACTTTCTCAAGGGTGTTATGTTAACCATTGGCATGCAAGTGTTGCAGGAAAGGATTAAAAGTTAAACTCTGCTCCTTTGAATTGGACCTCAGGGCCTTTTCCTGCCCATCCATGACATCCTCTTTCCTCTGTGGAAGGTCTCCGTTTTCAACCCTAGAATATGCACAAAGGTCAAAGAATTTGTAGAAATAAGAGAAGTCGTCCATGTATAATATGAAGAGAACTATGGATGGATGTAGATCCTGCCAGATACAAGTCCAGAGCTGCAGAAAATAGGAATGCCTGGTAGTATTAGCGTTAGCCTAGTTAATGTTGATACAGGGAAGCCCACCTGAATGTCGTCTCTCTATCTTCACCAGAGGGCCTAGAAAACTGGATTTTCATATGAACATGAGTAATTTTAAACATTAAGTCTTAAATGTAATGAAAGTTTTTGTTTTTTTCGAATGTTAAGTAAAAATGCTTTTGTTTTAATCCTAAGTGTGGGATTTTAGTTGGGCTATAGTTTCTCCATACCTCTCAATTGTCACATGCAGGGAGGTATGGGCTTTGCCAGCTGTTAAAGGCCTTCTACTAGCTGCACAGAGAGGGGCGTGGTCTAGGACTCTGAGAGTAAAAATATGAAGCTATAAAAAAAGACTGTGAGGTGTTCAGTGGAGCTTGGTGTGGAGTTCAGTCTTGAGTTAGGTGTTGGCTTGTGGCATGTAGCAGTTTGGAGATACCAGTGACCAGAGATGGTGTGACGATTTGGAGCAGACACCTCAAGGTGTAGCAGAATGGAGGAAATTGCTAGTTGCATCTGCAGTTGATAGAGGTTGGTAGAGAGCCCTAAAAGAACCCCTTGACCCTAACTAGCTGGGGTAAATAAAGGAGTCTGGGTCCTCTTACCCATTAACCTTTTCTCTCTCCTCCTTAAGGTTGGGGGATTAATAGAAGGGAGTTAGAGGCCTAAACACCTCAAATAAAGTATGGTTTTAAATGAGAGCACCACCCATGGCTTTTTGCTACAGTTAAACATTACAGTCTACCCAGAAATAATTTTAACACCAGTCATCTACAGGCTCTAAGCAAGAGCAATCCAGCCAAAATCTGTACACAGGTCAAATGCAAGGGCTCTGGAGTCAGCAGTCTGATTGTGTATTTTGATTCTGTGATGCAGGCTTCACAGTTATTTAACCTCTCCCTGCCTCATTTTTTCATGTGTGAAAATTGATGTAACAGTACATGTCTCATGTGAGTATTCTAATACCAGCTTTGGTGTATTTCAGAACAATTTAAGTTTTCATTATGATGGTGAGGAGACTCTTGATTGCAATCATGAGCTTGACCAAATGAAAACTGTAGTAAATTTCAACTCTAGAAAATTTAAACTAGAGAGCCAACAAACTTTCCTGTTCATAGTATGTTACTTTGGATGAAGGCATTCATATTATTTGTAGTTGCTTTGCAACAAATGCTTGAGACTGAGTGTAGCATTCCACCAACACTATAAGAAGAGTGCAAGTCAGAAGACTTAGATGAAGCCTCATTTTTACCTAGGAGCATATGGTTTAAAAGTCTTGTGAAATATTGATTTTACTATACATGAGAGGCTGGGGTATTGACATCTAGTAACCAGCTGCTGGAGTCAATGAAATTCAAAGCTATTTATCTAATTAACCAGAAGACTGAACTAGCACAGGCAAGAAGGGTGGGCAAGTTTAAATGCCCATATTTTTGCATCTGGAAGAAAAAGGGTAAGTTACTTCTTAGGATAAGGGAAGAAGTGGATTGAACTTTGCTATGCACTGATACAAGCCTTTCTTCCTTTGCAAGAAAGATTCTCATTCTCCAGAGGATGAATAAGAGAAAAGTATTCAATGCTGCTAATGTTCAGAGTGGAAACAAAGCTAATAGGAGAAAATAATAAAAAAGAGCTACAGATTCTATTCTCATGAATACAGAAATTACCTCAATTTCTTGTAATGTTTAGAACAGGGGCTTTCTTTTTTTAATTATTTATTTATTTTTGTATCAATCACAGGTTAGGTACTTTGCATCCCAGGCCTAGCCCCCTCCCTCATTCCCTCCCACCCTCCCCAACCCTCCCTCATCTCCTCCCAGCCCCCTCCAAGTCCACCAACAGGGGAGGACCTCCTCCCTTCCATCCAACCCCAGCTCATCCTGTCTCCTCAGGGCTGGCTGCAATGTCCTCCCCTGGGATCTAGCCAGTCTGTCACTGCCCGGCATGTATGGGGGAGGGTCAAAGAGTCAGCCATCAAGTTCATTACTGAAACAGTCCCTGTTTCCCTCACTAGCGTCTTTAGTCTGACACAGAGCTATCATGGGCCCCATCTGAGCAGGGGTTCCAGGCCACATCCACATGTGGTCCTTGGTTGTAGAAACCATCTCATACAAGACCACTATGCCCTGCTCAGTTTGGTCTTTGTGTAGCTCTTGTTCTCCCCAAGTCTCACCAACCTCCTCCATTTCTATCACTTCTCGCCCTCAGCCAAAGGCTTGATCGCGAGTCTTAATATCTGCTCTGATACATCGCTACGTTGACCCCCCCCCCAGAGGTCCTCCTTGGCATGCTCCTGTCCTGTTGCTTGTTTTCTCCTCCACTCAATGTCCATTCCATTTGTTCATCCAAACGAGCATTGATCATATCAACGTGGGTCCTCCTTCCTGTATATCCTCCCTAGGTGTGTAGATTTCAGCATGACCTTCAGAACAGGGGCTTTCTACAGTATGCATATGCATACCTATGGTGAATAATTGAGGAAAAGTTTTCTGACTTAGGCCTCAGGTGACTTTCCAGATTGGCCTGAAGTCTTCTCTGCATTTTCCTCATTTCCTTTATGGAACAGAGGAAACAGAAACAGCTTTTCTACAACAATTTATTAGAGGCTCATAGAATATCAGGCCATATATATATATATGCAAGAGCCTATGTCCAAACTATTAAAATATTTTCTTAAATGAAAGGTACTTAAAAGCAACATCATAAGAAGCAAATGATTACCTTTCATGCAGGTTAACTCAAGGCAATTTGAGTGTGCACACTGTTTTAGATCATAGCTGTACATTAATTTTGTGGTTTTCATATGAAATTCAAGTTTTGAGTCCCTCTAATGAAGATCTAGAGACAAACTGAGGTGGGCTTCCCTATATCAACATTGGCTAGGCTAATACTAATGCTACCTCGCCCTAAAACCATGTCCCAATCTCTGTGGTTCTAGACATGTCTGGCAGGGTCTACATCCATCCATAGCTTTTTTCATATTATGCATGCTCTAATTCTCTTCTTTCTACAAATTATTTCTCCCTTGTGAATAATCATATTTGAAATTTTACTTGCCTATGAACTGTCCACACTAAAAGAGATGGGCCAAATTTAACTTTTGAAAACTGAGGGGGTGCATTAAGTGGTGTAGCAGTGGGATTTAAGAGCAATGGCTATGCGATGTCACACAACTATTTAACTATTTTATATTCCAATAATTTTAGATGATATTTGGTAGGCATACAGGTACAGTTCATGTATTATGCACTTCTGGTATGGGTTTAGATTACTATGCATCATTAAAGGTGATAGCTCTTCAGATCCCTTATGGAGACGAATTGAGTAAAAGTTTTCTGGCTTAGGCCTCAAGTGACTTTACAGATTAGCCTGAAGTCTTCTCTGCATTTTACTCATTTCCATTATGGAACAGAGGAAACAGAAACAGCTTTTCTACAACAGTCTATTGGAGGCTCAAGAAATATTAGGCCAGATTTATGGATTCAGAAATTGACATTGGATCATAATTTAGCTTAGAAAAGAAGGAACAAAAACAGAAAAAGGAAAAAAAATGGCTTCGTTTATAGTCAAAACAACAATAGAGAGGGAACTGTGTCTTCTAAGTGAAAGCCTTACCTGCTTCCTTACCTAGCCCCTGATTGTACACAAGTAAAGTGTGCAATTAAAACACATTCATAATCTGCCCACTATTGTTACTATTTTTCTAATGCATATGAAACTTTTTCTTCTCTATGATTGCTATTTCCTTTGTTTTTTTTTTTGTTTGTTTGTTTTCTTCTAGGTCTGTACACTGCTAAACCTTTGCTTTTATGTTTGCTGATCTTGTCTCTATGTTGTGACTGCTATGGTAAAAACACAACTTATTCATCATTGTTCTTCCAGTTCCTAAACATGCAATAAGTACTGTAGTAGCTCATAATCCATTTGAGCAGCAAATCATGGAAAATCTTTAGTACATGGAGCCCCTGCTCTGATTCCAGGACAGCTGTCTCTCTCTGCATTTATTTCACTTCATACTTAAACCCCATTTTCAGACATATGCATCTATGCTCACATTTCAATTTCTTCCATATCTGTTTAGTTACATTTTCAGAGTGTCAAAGAAATATATATATATATATATATATATATATATATATATATATATGCTTTAAAATAAGCACATCTTAGAAAATAGTATTTGATCTTTCAAAGACATGTAGGTTTTATTTCAGATAGTCAGGGTATGACAGCAGCATATTCCAAATTCTGTACTCATTGGTTTCCTCAATGTTCAGAATTTTAAATGCTTACTTACCTAAGAGATGTAGGTATCTTGACTTATCTCCTTCATGCTCAACTTCCCTTTCCAAATATCAGTGCTCTGTTGCTTGTGTTGGTCTCTTTATTGTTTTGTCTCCTCTTTATTCGTTCCTCTTTGCCATCTAAGTGATACGGTTGTACTTTTGCTCTCTGCTATCTCACAGACCCTGGAATCTTCCCCTGGCTCCTTTATCTCTGTTTACAATCTGCACTTTATCTGTTTCCAGTTTTATGTTCTCTCTCTACAGTTCATTATATTCTTTTATGCATTTCTCATGTCTGAATTAACTCTTTGAAGGTGAGTCAAGACTATGAAGTTACCAAAGCAAAATTTCTTTATATTTGATTCTTTTGAGAAAGCGCCAGATTGATTTCCAGAGCGGTTGCACAAGTTTACATTCCCACCAGCAGTGGAGGAGGTTAATTGGGAATAGCACTTCTTCAAGATCCAGCTATACCACTCCTAGGCATATAGCCAAAAGAGGCTCAAGTACACAGTAAAGACATTTGCTCAACCATGTTTGTAGCAGCTTTATTTATAATAATCAGAACCTGGAAACAACCCAGGTGCCCCTCAACTGAGGAGTAAATACAGAAATTGTGGTACATCTATACAATGGAATACACCTCTGCCATAAAAACAAGGAAATCATGCAATTTGCAGGTAAATGGTGGAAACTGGAAAAGATCATCCTGAGTGAGGTATCCCAGAAGCATATACATAGGGTATACATTCACTCATAAGTGGATATTAGATATACAATAGAGGACAATACTATTAAAATCTGTACACCTACAGAAACTGATCAAGACGCCAGCTAAAATGCTCAATCCCCATTCAGAAAGGCAAAGAGGATGGACATTAGAAGAAGGAGAAACAAGGAACAAGACAAGAGAATGCCACAGAGGGCCTCTGAAAGGCTCTACCCTGAAGGGTATCAAAGCAGATGCTGAGACTTATGGCCAAATTTGGGCAGAGTACGGGGAACCTTATGAAAGAAGTGGGAAATAGTAAGTACTGGAGAGGACAGGAGTTCCACAAGCTGAGCAACAAACCCAAAAAATCTTGGCACAGGAGTCTTTTCTGAGACTGATACTCCAACCAAGGACCATTGCTGGAGATAACCTAGAACCCCTGCACAGATGTAGCCCATGACAGTTCAGTGTCCAAGTGGATTCAATAGTAATGGGAAAAGGGACTGTCACTAACATGAACTGATTGGCCTTCTCTTTGATCACCTGTCCCTGAGGGAGAAGCAGCCTTACCAGGCACAGAGGAAGACAATGCAGCCACTCCTGATGAGAACTGATAGACTAGGATCAGAAGGAAGGAGAGGAAGACCTCTCCTATCAGTGTACTTGGGGAGGGACATGAGTGGAGAAGGGGGAGGGAGGGAGGGACTGGGAGCAGAGGAGGGAGGGGTTTATGGAGGAATACAAAGTGAATAAAATATAATTAATTAAAAATTTAAAATTTTTGATTCTTCTGAACTTTTCTGTTTTTCATTTTATCATTCTGTTTTTAAATTGTGTTAGTAACTTTTGTGAAACTGATGTTTTGGTACCATTCACTTGCTACTTATCTACCTCTCATTGCTTTGGTTTCTCCTTACTCTACACCCATAATCAAAGAAATTAAAAGTTTTGATCTCAATCTTCCTTTTTCTTTACAGCCCTTGGGTGTAATAAGTTCCCTGATCAAAATATGTATAGAATTATAATATATATCACTAACATGTAACACATATTACTATATCCTTATGTAACGTATTATAAATACATGTAATATATGTATATGGTAGTGATATATAATTATTGCATATATATTAATGTATAATGTTATGATTATATATAATAGATAATATACAGTATAATGAGGGAACTTTATCTAATCATTATATATATGCTATAAACTCATAGAAATAGTTCAGTATTTGATATATGATGAATTAGATAGAGGGACTCTTCTTCTATGTGGGAATTTAGTTTTATAAGAAACTGTCATGAAATTCTTATGTCCAGTCCCTCTTTATTCCCTTCCTATTAAGGAAGAATGAGAAGGAAAATTAAATCTGCCTATTAGTAAGGATAAATTTCAGTTGCAAATAAGAAAAATCTAACTCAAATATGTTTAGGCCAAAAATCAAAATAAAAATGTATTTACACAACTGTGACTGAAGTTGGGACATGTGAGCTTTGACTTGGGGACACCTAGTGCAACTGACGCCTCCTTATTGTTTGTCCATACTTCTTCATACTTCAGCTGTGTTCTCAGTGTTCAATATTTTTGATAAGTTTTTCCTTACTGTGAGAGCCTGAAATAATTAAATTCAAATGAGAAAGTGTTTATTTGGGTTCACAGTGTTAGGAAGTTTCTATCAATGATCTGTCATCCATGCTGCATGTGAGCCAGTGGCAATGTGGCACATCAAGGTGAGGACTCGTGGCACAGAAAGTCCATTTACTTCTAGATCTGTAATGCCCAGTATGAAAGATATGAAGAGGGATTCTTTCACTTCCCAAAGAGTATTTTGATCACCTTTAAAAATGATCCTTGATTGCAACAAATGAAATTCTAATTTTGTATATTCTTATTTTTTCCATAAGGAAGAAAGATCTCTTGTAAACTCTAATGTTAATAAAATATAGGCAATAAAAATATTTCAGATTATTTGGAATGATAGAATAAAGTCCAGATTAATCAAATTGCTTGGAAAAATTGTTCACTTGGTAAATGATCAGTTCATATTTGAACAAAACAAGGATCAGTAAATATGGACCTATAAAGTGCCCTTTCCAGCCATAATTATATTGAGGTAATATTTGTTCTCCCCTTTTGAGGAGTGGTAGTCAGCCTATGATTTTTCCTCAGATTTTCTATATAATTTCTCTCAATCAAGATATTTTCTTAGCTTTATTATAGTTCAAAAAACTTATCTTTTCTCTAATTACAAACATTAAGATATTATAAACCCACCATTTGCCTGCAAATTTCATGATTTCCTTGTTTTTAATTGTTGAGTAGTATTCCATTGTGTAAATATACCACACAATTTCTATATCCATTCCACAACTGAGGGTCATCTAGGTTGTTTTCAGATTCTGGATATTACAAATAAAGCTGCTACAAACATGGTTGGGCAAATGTCCTTGTTATGTAGTTGAGAATATTTTGGATATGTGTTTAGAAGTGGTATAGCTTGATCTTGAGGTAGCACTGTTCCTAATTGTCTGAGAAAGTACCAGATTGACGAAGGACCATTCATGGAGATAACCTAGAACCCCTACATAAATGTAGCCCATCGCAGCTCAGTTTCCAAGTGGATACCCTAATAAGGAGAACAAGGGATGTCTCTGACATGAACCCAGGCGCTAGCTTTTTGATCACCTCCCCCTGAGGATGGGGATGCAGTCTTACTAGGCTACAGAGGAAGACAATGTAGACAGTCCTGATGAGGCCTGATAGACTAGGGTCAGATGGAAAGGGAGGAGGACTTCCCCTATCAGTGGACTAGGGGAGGGGCATGGGAGGAGAAGAGGGAGGGAAGGCAGGATTGGGAGAAGAGGGAGGGGGCCACAACTGGGATACACAGTGAATAAATTGTAATAAATAAAAATAAAAATGTAAGATAAAAAGATATTATAAACCTATGGATACGAATTTGGGAGAAAAATAGTTTGAAGAAAATTTTCAGGAAAAACAAGACACAGAATTGAATAAAATCTTTGACAGCTATACATTGGACAAAGAATTCAATTAATATTATATAAATAACTAAAAGTTAAATAAAAGTCACCTAATCAAAAACTAAATAAGTGAATTGAACAGACAGACCTCAAAACAAGACATGTAATATGTTGTTCAAAGTCTTTCACCATTACGGAAATACAGTAACACTGTAGTGAAATTCCATCTGCATAGTGCGAGTTTAAAAAGTCCCTCCTGGGTTTCTATGTTTAAAAACTTCGTCCAAGGTTGGTGGCAGTGGTTGGGTAGAGTGTGGAAACTTTGATATCTCTGGCTGGAAATTGGAGCATGAGGTGTATAATGCAGCCCTGCTTCCTGTACTCTCTAATTTCTCATAATGAAGATGTGACCAAGCAGCTTCACACTCACGATACTCTAGGCTTTAGCTACTCCCACAAGCATGCTTCCCTAAAATGATGGACTCTACTCTAAAAGCATGAGATAAAAACATTTCTCCCCCACAGTTTTCTTCTTGAATTTCTCCCTGTAGTAACAGTAAAAAAGAAAAGCTACTAACATTGAAAGTAGGTACCCAGAAGTTGGGGTCTTTGCTATTACTGCCTGACCATGTTGTTTGTAGGCCTTTATAACTGATTCACATGAGGAATGTGGGAGAGTTTGGAACTGCATGAGAGGGAAGTCCTAGAATGCTAAGCAGACCTTAATGCAGTGAGATTGAAAAAAGCTTGAAAAAAACCAGTGCAGATAGAAACATGGACAGCTTGTGTACATGAGGTCTCAAAGGGCAACATGGACTCTATTAGGAATTAGGCTTGAGGCCATTCATGTTTTATTCAGTTGGAGTTTGAATTCATTCATTCCATGTCTTTAAAATATGCATGAGATTAATTTAAACAGTGATGGGCTAAGTTGTTTGGTAGAGGAAATTTCAAGCCATTATGATAGTTGCTATATCTAGTGAGGTTTACAGCGAAATTTTAAAGGATGAAGATAAGAAAGCATGCAACTTGGTGAAGATATGATTGTAAATGAACTTGTAGACAAGGAAACATAAGATGAGTTTGGATAAATCTGTGATGAAGGCTAACATGTTAACATAATAACGTGATACACTGGGAAGACAAAAAAAATGTATCTTCAGGGCAAGACCCTACTATGGAGAATTCCAAGGTTTAATAGTCCATATTCATTTTAAAGGAGGATTCCTAAAATGGTAGCCTTCAGGACACTCTGCTGGAAAATTTCTTGCAAGGAATAAATTTTTCAGTATGCACAGTTAATACATACAGAGGCTGGTCCCATTGTGATTCAAGGGTTCCAGGCAATATCGCTAGCTGGTGTCAGAACATGGCATTGCTCATGTGGTGCTTATTTTGCAAGCATACAAAATATAATGCAAGTCAAGGAAACTTATATCAAGTTCTAAAGCTTCTGAGGGCAGGCAATGAATGGCAGAACCAGATTCTATGAAGAAGGTCCCCAAAAGCTACTGCATAAAGCTCTGAAGAATATTGGGAATACTGGAAACGTCAGCTATTCACTAAGGAAAACATCAGGTACTAAATGGAGCTGTCTCAAGAGGAAGGCCTGGAGGAACAGGACTATCAGTCCACTGAAGCACAGATATGCCATAATCCAGACACCAAATATGGAACTGCAGAATTTTGTTTGGGCTTTGCATGGTTTCATTCAGTCTCACTTTGTTCTGATCTCTCATGGCTCTACCTCATTTCTTGCTTTTGAAAGGGAACATTTCCCCTATGA
>CM053751.1:27259564-27288560 GCA_028658305.1 Pachyuromys duprasi
CAGTCCACTGAAGCACAGATATGCCATAATCCAGACACCAAATATGGAACTGCAGAATTTTGTTTGGGCTTTGCATGGTTTCATTCAGTCTCACTTTGTTCTGATCTCTCATGGCTCTACCTCATTTCTTGCTTTTGAAAGGGAACATTTCCCCTATGACGTTGGATGTTGGAAGTATGTAACTTTATTATTATTATTATGTTTAATTCTTTTTAAAATTAAAAATATTTTATACAATATTTTTAAATGTAATTTATTTCTTTTTATATCAATCACAGGTTAGGTATTTTGCATCCCAGGCATAGCCCCCTCCCACTCTCCCCATCCCTTCCTCATCTCCTCCCCACCCCCTCCAAGTCCACCGACGGAGGAGGACCTCCTCCCCTTCCATCTGACCCCAACAATATTTTTGATCACAATATTCTTTCCCCCAACTTCTCCTAGATCCTTCCCATTTTCCCTCTCACTTAAATACATACCTTGTCTTTCTCTCCCTCATTAGAATACAAACAGGTATCTAAAATACTATTAATAAGATAAAATAATAACAAAAGCAGAATAGGGCAAAACAAACAAGCAAAAAAGAAAAATGAGCCAAAGAAAATAAGCACATACAAATGCTGAAACACACATATTTTCACACACTGAAAACCCATGAAAAAAAATCAGAAATCATATGATATAAGCAACAATAACTCAAAAACTAAAATGCCCACTGAGGTTGAGTTTGGTTTGTGTAGGTCATTTACTGCTGGGCATACATCCTGCCCTTACATAAGGTTTGTAAACCAGTGAGACTCCATTGCCAAATCTAACATTTCTTTTGTGAGCTGTTATCAATTGGAGAAAGTATCTGGGTGAGGGATGGAGGCTTGTGTCATCTTCTCTTACCACTGGGCTCTCATATTCAGGACCTGTGTATAGCTGCAACAGTCTCTGAGTTTACATGTGGTCATTTCTTCTGTGTTTAGAAAGTCTTTCTTCCTTCATGTCTTCCATCCTCAACGGTTATACAATCTTTCTGCCTCCTCTTCTCCAGGGTTCACTGAGCCGTGAGGGAATAGATTTGATGTATATATCCCACTTAGGATTGAGTGTTTATATTTTCCAGTTGTGTATCCCTCTACTATTTCTCATCTACTGCAGGAGCAAGCTTCTCCATTTTTCTTGTGATTCCAATTAGATTTCTTTCATATGTTCATATATTTTAAGAAGGTTTTTTTTTGTTTTGTTTTAGATTTCCACATTCAAATGGCTATTAGTTTTTGCTATCCCTCCCCATATTTTTTTTCTTTCTTGTTTCCCTAAAAAATTAAAAAAAAAAAGGTTTTTCCCATGCAGACACTCCTGGTATTGACTGCTGCCTGGGACCTTGTAGATGTAGAAGGACTTTGCAGAGCTGGCCCTGCCCCTCACTGGCTGTGGCATTCTGTAGATCTGGCCCCACCTTTCATCAGCAGCAGCAACTGGGAAAGTAGGCTCTGTACCTCTCCTGGGTAGCATAGCAGAGCTGGCCCTTGCATTTGGGGCTTGGGTGAGCCAGCCCTGAGGGCATGAGAGTGGAAGAATTGGTCTAGCCCCTTAAAGGCAGGAACACTCTTCCAAAGAGTAGGCCCTGCACCTGAAGAGGGAAACACAGTGGAAATGGCTCTGGTTGCATAGCTGTAGGTGATCTGGCTCCAAAGCATGAGAGCAGAAGAGCTGACCCTGCCTCTTGTCAGCTGCAGCGTTTGATTAGTTAGCCATTGGCAGTGCTGGAAAGCTTGTCCTGGTGGTGCAGGTTCAGGAAAGCTGGTGAGCTGAGCAACTCAGCTACCACTCAGGTCTAGATCCAGAGCTTTGAGTTGGCCCACCCCAAAATCTACCTCATCTATAAACTGCTCAAGCATGTGAAAGGGCAAGTCCTATAGATCCAAAGCTGAAAGATTTCCATGACACAGAGCAACGCTAGGGTAAATAGGAGGAGTCCTGCCAAGGATCCAATATTGATGGTGTGACATAAGCCTTGAACAAAACCAATGACATATTGCAATGAGCAATTGAAAATAAAGATGTACAGACGAAAGTGTATATTGTGGAACACACTGTGACACACTATAGTTTTCATTACAGGAAATTTTGTACATGTTGTTTTGTTTGAGCTTTTCGTTGTTTTTTTTTATTTTCTTTTGGGGGGAGATGACAAGGGGCATATGAAAGGAGGAGGAGATGAGTGGGGTTGGGGTGCATGATATGAAACTCGCAAAGGATCAATACAAAGTTAAAAAAATATTATCTTGCATCTCAGAAGAAACTTTGGATTTTTTAAACAGTATTGAGACTATAAGACTATGGAGACTTTGAAGTCAGACTCAGTGCATTTTGCACTGTGAGATACCACTAGACTATGGAGCCAAGGGTTGAAATGGTTTGGTTTGGACTAAAAAGAAAAAAAAATGTTCTTTATATATTCATGTGTTGTAAAATTGTTGCCTAGTTACTGGCACTGCTTAGGGAACTTGTGGAAACTCCAAGATATGAAAAAAGTAGATCTCTTGTGGGTGGACCTTACATCAGCCTCATTTTCTGTTCTATCTTCTTTTGAGTCTGCAGATGTGAGCAAGCAACTTCATTCTTAACCTGCTATAGCTGTGAGTCATTTCTACTGCCATGCTTCCCAGTCCCCACCATGGTCCCTTGCATTTAACCTTTCTTTCCCTTCAGGAACCTATTTATTTCACTAAGTTGTCCTCAAGAATGGCAGCCTCATGACAGGTGACATGAGGCAGGAGGGAGGGAATGACAGCCAGAGCAGTGCCCAAATTTCTGGAACCACCTGTAATTTGCTGTCACTCTCCTTGTAGGCATGATGCAGCCACACGGCACAGGGTAATATGTGCCAGTTCTACACCAATGGTATGCCTCAGCAGCAGCACCTTCCTGTATGCGTCAGAGAGCTGGGTAGAGACCCCACCTGTGAAAAAGAGGCATTAACTCTCTTACCTGAATGGTGACTTTCGAGTTCACAAATAACCTTTGTAGTTGAAGATATGTTTTTGATTTTCATTTGGGTTTTGGTCAAATCATCCAAAACAGGTGCAGTTCCTTGAGTTGTCTCAAGTTTGCCATCATTTTCCAGATACATTTTGTTTTTCTTTCTCTTCAATGAAATCAGGGCTCCTGATCTTTAATTCAATTTTCTCCTTACTGCACAAGCTGATTTTCAGATTGGCAATGTTACTCACAAAGACAAAACCTGCTCCACTGAAACAGTCCTCAGTGCAATCATATCCTGCAGGTGGGCTACCCTGGCCTCAGTTTTTCATGAACTGACAGAAAAGGCAGGCTTCTGAGCATCTCAGTTTAAGAGGTTTTTGCTTCTAGGAGGTCCATAGAAATCCTCACTACAGTTGGCTATTTTTTAAGGTCTCCATCCTTAACTTGAATTATGGACTGCCCCCTTCTCTATATCAAAGGTTGAATCTGAGGGGTATCTCCTATCACATTTACATTTTTCTTCTTTCTCATTATCTGTTTCTTCTTGTAGATTTCAACCTCTGGTATCCAGGAAGGGTCCTTTAGCATAGTTTTAATGTATACTACCCCCACTCCCTTGCATCTTGCCAACAGTAAGAGATGTCAATGAACACCACTACCTCCTTCCTTTTATCTACTCTTTCCCAAGTCAGAGACAAATGTGGAGGCTAAAATCCACATGGCAGTAACCCTACACACCTATGACAAAGGCAATGCAACATATGCCGTGGCCTGATTAAGGTCCTGTTTCATACATGCTGCATTCAGAAATTGTAATTCATTAGTTGTTGAGAAGCTATCTCTGTATCCATAAAATAGAGCTCATTCATCAGTGAGACAGGCCACCCAATAATAAAGTCTTAATAATATTTCCACTTAGATGGGATATTTTCATTCAGAATAGATTGTTATATAGTAACCCCCTAATCTTAGAATCCTAGAAATGAATTTTGAAAAATTTACCTGTATGTTGATGGTACTGGCACACATTTTTACCATATAAAATAGTACTTTCAAGAAACATTTGGAAGAATCCAGCCAGACTGCGCTAAGGCTGAATTAACATAGGCGGAGACTGCTACACTTCTTTTTATTGTCTTCCACACTGTTAAAATAGTTACTGCTCAGCCCCTGTCACTACTTAAATGTGTGGAGTCAGTTGGAAGTATCCAGCTGGGAGGCGAACCTTGCTTTCTTTGTCTTTTTGAGTTTTCTACTGATGGAACAACTTACTCTAATGTAGCATGTGTTCTCTGCTATTGTATTACTGACCCAGAGCAACAAGGATTGCTGGTTATAAACAGAAATCTTCAAAACTATGAACCATGCTAAAACAACAACAACAAAACCTCTTTTTCTTTTCTTTATTTCTTATGCCTCTTACTTACAGTAATAAAAAGCTGTTAATAGAGCCTGCAGAGGAAGGCTACAGAGTCATGTTGTCCCTTTATTCCCCATCCCTTCACTGTTGCAGAATATTGTTAGAGTCCAGAAGATGCTGAAAGAACAACCAAATTCGAGTAGCATGCAAACAACAAAAGTCATTTGTTCTGCAGAGAATCAGTATGAGGGAGTCACCATAAAGGCAGAATGGCCACCCCCATGAACACACAAGCTCTATTTACGGCCAATGAGGGGAATTTCAGGGACAGGTAGGTCATCTTTATTGGTTCAGATCAAAAACAAGGGTATGAGTGCATCAATGATTGGCTAGGGGTAGCTATGGTTTGATTAGAGGCAGGGGCTCTCTAAGGTTGTTCAAAGCAGCCCAAACTGGTGGGTACCAATGGAGGCTACCTGGCTTTGATCAGGACATGGCCTATGACTATGATCAGGGTTTATGGGCTTCTCAGACCAGTAGCTAAGCAGTCTTATTTCCCTAGACAATTGTCCTGGCTGAACGAGTTTGTGTGTTTTGTGTATGTTTTCCTGCAACTGAAGTTCCTTTTTCTGAAGGATGGAAAACTTAGGCCTGCTCTATCCCAACAAGAAAATGAAGCCTGGCACAAAGTTGGTTTAGCCAGGCCCTCTCATTCTCCCCTTGATGAAACTTCCATCTCAAATCTTTGAGATGTTTCTAGAGGCTGGTATTGTTGTTTAAGAACTACCAACGGCAAGGAAATAGAAGCAGTTATCAAAACTCTCCCTTCCAAAATAAGCCCAGGTCCAGATGGTTTCAGCACAGAATTCTACCAGAACTTCTACCAGAATTGAAGTCTTAACTCCAATTCTCCTCAAACTATTCCACAAAATAGAAACAGAAGGAACATTACCAAACTCATTCTATGAAGCCACAGTCACCTTGATACCTAAAGCACACAAAGACCCAACCAAAAAAGAGAACTTTAGACGTATATCTCTTATAAACATTGATGCAAAAATATTCAATAAAATACTTGCAAACCAAATCCAAGAACACATTAAAGATATCATCCACCATGACCAAGTAGGCTTCATCCCAGGCATGCAGGGGTGGTTCAGTATATGGAAATACATCAATGTAATCTACCACATAAACAAACTGAAGGAGAAAAACCACAGGATCATCTCCTTATATGCTGAAAAATCATTTGACAAAATCCAACACATATTCACCTTTAAAGTCTTGGAAGGATGCACATATATAAACATAGTAAAGAAAATGTACAGCAAGCCTATAGCCAACATCCAACTAAACAGAGAGAAACTTAAATCAATCCACTAAAATCAGGGACAAGGCAAGGCTGCCCACACTCTCTATAGCTCATAATATATAGTACCTGAAATCCTAGCTAGAGCAAAAAGATAACTAAAGGATATCAAGGGGATACAAGAGGAAAGGAAGAAGTCAAAGTATCATCATTTGCAGATGGTATTATAGTATATTTGAGCGAACATAAAATTCAACCAGACAATACCTTCAACTAATAAACACCTTCTGCAAAGTGGCAGGATACAAAATTAACTCAAAAAATTACTAGCTCTCTTTTATAAGAAAGACAAAAGGGCTGAGAAAGAATTAGGGAAACTACACCCTTCACAAAAGCCACCAAAAACATAAAGTACCTTGGTATGCTAATCAACCAAGTGAAAAACCTATTTGAAGGGAAAAAAAAAGAAAAAAAAACTTCAAATATCTGAATAAAGAAGATATCAGAAGATGGAAAGATCTCCCATGCTCATGGATGAGTAGGATTAACATAGTGAAAATGGCCATCCTATCAAAAGCAATATACAGATTCAATGCAATTCCCATCAAAATACCAACACAAGGTTCTTTACAGACCTTGAAAGAAGAGTTCTCAATTTCATATGGAAAAACAAAAAACCCAAAATTGTCAAAAAGATCCTGTACAACAACAGATTGTCTGGAGGTATCTCCATCCCTGATCTCAAGCTGTACTACAGAGCAATAGTAATAAAAGCTGCATGGTAATGGCAAAGAAACAGAATGGTGGATCAGGGGAATCAAATAGAAGATGCAGAAATAAACCCACACACTTATGGATACTTGATTTTTGACAAAGAAGCCAAAACCATGCAATGGGAAAAAAATAGCACCTTCAACAAATGGTGCTCGTCTAACTGGATGTCTACATGCAGAAAAAAATGAGAGTAGATCCTTATTTATCACCCTGCACAAAACTAAAGTCCAAGCGGATCAATGATCTCAACATAAAACCAAACACACTAAATCAGTTAGAAGAAAAAGTAGGGAAGAGCCTTAACCTCATTGGCATGGGAGACAACTTCCTGAACAGAACACCAACAGCACAGGCTCTAAGATCAACAACCAATAAATGGGACCTCAAGAAACTGAAAAGCTTTTGTAAAGCAAAGAACACTGTCCTGAGAACAAAATGACAGCCACAGATTGTGAAAGGATCTTCACTAACCCTATATCTGACTGAGGGCTAATATCCAGAATATATAAAGAACTAAAGAATTTAAAAAGCAACAAAACAATTAATCCAATTAAAAAATGGGGTACAGAGCTAAACGGAGAATTCTCTGTAGAGGAATATGAAATGGCAGAGAAACACTTGAAGAAGTGTTCAATGTCCTTAGTCATCAGGAAAATGAAAAACAAAACGACCCTAGATTTCACCTTATAGTTATCAGAATGGCCTAGATCAAAAACTTAAGTGACAATTCATTCTGGAGAGGATGTGGAGAAAGAGAAACCCTCCTCTATTGCTGATGGAAATGTAAACTTGTATAACTGCTTTGAAAATCAATCTGATGCTTTCTCAGGCCATTAGGAATAGCGCTTCAAGATCCAGCTATACCACTCCTAGACATCTATCCAAAAGATGCTCAAGTACACAAGAACATTTGTCCAACCATGTTTGTAGCTGCTTTATTCATAATAGCCAGAAGCTGGAAACAACCCAAATACCCCTCAACAGAGAAATATATCCAGAAATTGTAGTACATTTACACAATGGAATATTACTCAGCAATTAAAAACAAGGAAATAATGAAATTTGCAGGAAAATGGTGGGATCTAGAAAAGATCATCCTGAGTGATATATCCCAGAAGCAGAAAGACACACATAGTATATACTCTCTCATAAGTGGATATTAGACATATAGTATGGGATAAACATACTAAAATTTGTACACATAAAGAAGCTAAACAACAAGGAAGACCCTAGGGAGTAAGCTCAATCCTCACTCAGACAGGCAAACAGGATGGACATCGAAAGAGGGAGAAAACAGGGAACAGGACAGGAGCCTTCTACAGAGGGCATCTAAAATACACTACCTTGTAGGGTAGCAAAGCAGATGCTGAAATTCATTGCCAAACTTTCTGCAGAGTGCAGGAAATCTTATTAAATAAGGGGGAGATAGAAAGACTTGAAGGGGACAGGAGCTCCACAAGGACAGCAACAGATCCAAAAAATCTGGGCACAGGGGTCTTTTCTGAGACTGATACTCCAACCAAAACCATGCATGGAGATGGCCTGGAATCCCTGCACAGATGTAGCCCATGGCAGCTCAGTATCCAAGTGGGTTTCCTAGTAAGGTGAACAGGATCTGTCTCTAACATGAACTCAGTGGCTGGCTTATCAAGCATCTCCACCTGAGGGGTAAGGGAACAGCCTTATCAGGCTGCAGAGGAAGACAATGCAGCCAGTCCTGATGAGACCTCACAGGCTAAGGTCAGATGGAAGGGGAGTAAGACCTCCACTATCAGTGGACTTGGCGAGGGGCATTGGAGGAGATGAGGGAGGGAGGATGGGATCGGGAAGAAATGAAGGAGAGGGCTACAGCTGGGATACAAAGTGAATAAACTGTAATTAATATAAAAAATTAAAAGGGAAAAACTTTTAAAAAGAGCTAACATATTAACCATATAGGGCACAATCATGCATGAGGATTTTAATAAAAGAACTAAGGGTCCAGCTTTGGCTGAGAGCTGGGTAGTTAACCATGGGGACCAATTCAACATTGATTCATGCCTGTTTTGGTTTTGTTGTCTGAGTTTAGCCCTTTCTTTTATCCTCTGGTGAACCATGGCCAAGTTGTTTCTGATAATATCTGAGTTGTTGGTGTAGAAACAACACTGTTTTCCTCAGGCTCAGCAGAGCCTTCCCTTGTCTAGTAAAAGTAAGTCTAATCCCCTTCTGCTTTGTAGTATTACTTCTTTAAATGTTCTAGGTCTGAGTCTATGAGGTTAAGGACCTGAAAAGTCTGATCTGCTTTGACTAGGGCTGTAGTACCAGCCAATTCCCACAGCTATGCCAGATCCCACTGGCATTGTGAGTAGGACTGGTGAGTCCCCAAGTCTCATCTTTTTCTCTAATAACTCTGAGATGTCTCCATATAGGTAGTGAAAGGAAGGTAATAGACTTGAGGAAACATGGTAAGCAAATCATACAAGGTGGAATTCTGAAGTACCTGTGGATGGACACAAAGGGTTAAGCCCAAGGTGCACACAAAATAAGATCCATTGAGGGGCACAAGGAAGTAGTTACTGGGTTCTATGCTAAGGGCATGATTGTAAAGATGTTTAAGGTGATGGAAGTTGTGTAGTCTTCCCCCTTTTCCCATCATACACATTCCCTTTCTGTTTACAGCTTGAAGGGAGAACTTTCCCCAGGAGCACCTGGTCAGGCTTCTTCAAGGAGTCAATAAACTTCCTGAGATAGCTCAGCCGATACAGTATGGGGATGTAGGATCTTCTCTAGTGAGGTTAGTGGTAGAATTAGTAGAATTATAAGTGAAATTAAATAGCCTAAGTAAAATAGAGGTATCAAAGTACCCAAGCAGGGCTGTGACCACTGGGAGACAAACCGGGTTCGTGCGAGAAACAGAGCGTGAAGCTAAAGCCAGAGACAGGTCTTGGGACTGGCTTCACCAGAGCTGCTGGTCAGATAGCTACAGTGGAAGGGCCAGCTGGAGTAACTTGTTTCTGGATCTTATAGAGGAGTCCCCTATCATTTCCAGTCTCGTATAACCTTAGGCCCAAACCTTTCCAGCCTTCCATCCTCTACTAGCTCGTTCCTTCTCCATTACTGAAACAGAGATGGGTTTTCTTTTGCCCACTGATATGCGGTCTTTTACTCTGCTAATTTGGATAAGATCCCAATTGGTGTGTACCTAATGGGTGTTGGTTTTGCAGTCTGCACTTATAGCAAAAGAAACTTTCTGTCCCATCACAAGTTCCATAGTTATTTGTTCCTGGGCATACACAGAGTTGAATAATAAAGAGTGCTTATTCTCCACAGTCATCATTTCCACAAACTGCCAAGGCATCTTCCCTGTGCTGTTATGATGGCCAACTCCTACTTTTGGGAGCCTGGCGTGGGTCTCTCCCTATAGAGCCTGCCAGGGTACAAAGATCTAGGTGGAAGACAAGAAAGGTGGTACTCGCCAGACCAGTTAATATCAGGGTCTGTACCTCTCATCTCACGTTTTTCAGGGGAGTCTCAGGGTCTTGAAAAATCCATTTGGTGGTGACTTCTCAGGGTTGGTGTCTGAGGCAATCTGGTTCCTGAACAGGAATGGCTGTGAAGAGCAAGTCGATGAGACCTTTTAGAGTTATGTGGAGAATTCATTGTTTACCTGCCATCGCAGTGGGGTGTGTACAAGAGGTAGTTGGAAGGCAAGAGATTTTCAATTCTTAGCTCAAGAATACAGCATGAGGAGCGTTGAAGCCACAGTTTGAGTGGGTGGGTGGGGATGAAATGTAACTCTCCATCGCTGTTGGTCTTCCGACAGGATCCTTTCACATCTCAGACTGAGTTCTCTGGAGGTTTCTGGTTCTGCTGATTTGATGTGGGAGTGATGTATCCAGGTCAGGATACTGTCCACCTCAGCAGAGGTCGGGGCGGTCAGGGTCACAGTGTGAAGTCCCTTCCAGTGAGGTTCTAGGGGTCTTAGGGCTGAGGTGTTTGGCCCAGACTTTATCAACTGGTTTGAAACAATGTGGGTTAGCAGGGAGTACAGATTCAGTGGCCAGAGACATTTTTGCATATGGTGTAGGGCCTGTAAGGATTCTAGAAAATGTTATGTATCTCAGCAACCCAGTCAAACTGTAAGTTAGGCAAAATGGGCTGGTGGGGCAGGGGGTGCCCATACAAAATTTCAAAGAGAGTAATTCCAAGGGTATAGGGGGTTATTTTCAGCTTTACATAAGGCGTAGGGCAACAAGGTCACCCAGTCTCAGACGGTTTCTCATCATATTTTAGTTAAAGCCCCTTTGAGGGTCCGATTCATCTTCTCTACCTGTCCTGAGCTTTGGGGAAGATATGCACAATAAAATTTCCAATTGATCCCCAAAACATTAGTTAATACCTGGGTTGCCTGAGAGATGAAAGCTGGTCTGTTGTCTGATCCTAGCAGAGAAAGAAGTCCATACCTAGGGATGATTTCTTCCAGAATCTTCTTGACCACCACAGCATCTTCTTTGTGGGGTAAGCTTCTACCCATCCTGAAACAGTGTCTATAGAAACTAGCAATATCCCAGTTTTATCTCTGTATAATCTATTGTCCAGTTAGTACCTGGGTGTTGGCCATGGACCCTGGTACCAGTGACAGCTGAAGCTGTGTTCGATGCATTAACAGCCTGGCAGGTGGGCCAGTGGGAAAGAGTGCTCTCAATTAATTCCCCCATGTGAAAGATTTTGAAGTTAGCCCCTCTGAGCAGTTCCTTTATCTTTCTCATTCCAAGGCAGGTGCTCTGATGGATTCAGTGAATCAGCTGTCTTGCAAATTCTCAAGGAAAAATGATACAGCCCTCAACCGTGTGTAACCAACCATCTTTTCTATAGATTCCCTGGCATTTTGCCATGTCTCCTTTGTCATCTTCAGTGTATTTGGGTTCAGTGGGCAACTGGGGAAGCACCATAACTACTAGAGCTGTGGACCCCTAAAGTACAGCTTTTTTTTTTAGCAGCTGCAAATACCCTCCTAATTCAGTGTGCCTCCAGAGTATGTCCTTTTTTGGTGGCCTGGGCAATGAATGATGGCCACCTTTAGGAAGACCAATAGGGCCTCCAATAGTGCCAGGTTTTCTTCTTTGTTCTTGACTGACTTTCCTTCTGCTGTCAGTAGGCTCCTTTCTTTATAGATGGCTCCTTGCACATGTGCAGTGGCAAAGGTATATCTGCTATCAGTATAAATGTTGGCAATATCCCCTTTTGCAAATTGGAGGGCTTTATTTGAGAGCTCTTAGTTCTTCCTGCTGGGCTGAGGTGCCTGGGGCTAAGGTTTGAGCTGAGAGACTCTTTGTGAGGTCCCCTCCTGCTGCCCCTGCAGACCTGCTGTCATCCCAGATGAAGCTGCATCCATCAGTGAAGAGTATCCATTCTGCATCTGGCCAGCGGGCATTGTCCAGATCTGGCCTCAATGTCTAAATGTGTTGCAACACGATATAAATTTGTGTTGAACAGCAAGAGGATTGCAGGGCTTGGAGGTGACGTGAGACCATATTAAATGCAGGGTGGGTTGAGGAGCAGGCCTGATAATTTGCTAGCCTAATATTTGATAGCCAATGTTCAGGTAGGCTATCTTTAAAATTGTCTGTATAGTGTGACAGGTAGTGATCAATAGTTCTTGTCCGATGATGACCTTATCTGCATCTTTAACCAATAAGGCAGTAGCAGCCACGATATGGAGACATGGGGACCATCCCTGAGTCACCAGGTCCAGTTTATTGAGTAAGTGGGCTACAGGCCTCTTCCATGGGCATAAAAGCTGTTTTAGGCCCCCCTTAGATATGTCTTTGTTCTTATGCACATATAAATGGAACAGTTTATATATACCAGGTAGTGCCAGGTCTGGTACCTCTAACAGGGCCTGTTGAGTCTATGGAAAGCATTTTCCATTTCAGGAGTCCAGTACATATCATTTTCTTGGCCTCTCATGGCCTTATGTAGGGACTTGGCAATCTCAGTAAATCCAGGCACCCAGAGCCTGCAAAATCCTGCTGATTCCAGGAATTTCCTCACCTGTCTACAGGAGGTGGGAATAAGGTTATTCAAAATAGTCTCCTTTCGCATGGGGGACAGCACACATTGCCCCCCCTCAAGAATGTAACCCATAAAAGTTAACTTTGATTGGCAGAGCTGGGCCTTCTTGTCAGACATTGGCTATCCCAGACAACCAAGTTCTTGCAGCAGGTCTCAGGTAGTTTCCTGTCTCATTGGCTCCATTGGAGCCTCAATGAGAAGCTACATATCCGAGAAGGCTTACGTGCGGGTAATTTCGTCTGTATTCACCCAGGTCCTTGTGCAGAGCCTAGTCAAAGATGGTTGGTGAATTCTTCAATTCTTGTGGAGGTGAGTTCAAGTGAGCTGAATTTTGAAGCCTCTATCCCTGTTGTGTCATTCAAAGGCAAAGAGATGTTGGCTGACAGGTGCCACAGGCAAACTTAAGAAAGTGTCTTTCAGGTCCAGGGCTGTGTAGACTGTCTCTTCATGGGGCCAGCTACTCAGCAAGGTGTAGGGGTTTGGCACAGTGGGATGTATACTCTATTTCCATTTGTTGATCTCCCTGAGGTCCCTCATCAGTTGATAGTCATTTGAATGGGGCTTCTTCACCAGTAGGAGGGGAGTATTTCAAGCTGACTGGGAGGTAAGCAGGATGCCTGACTCCCAAAGTCTATTGACATGTGGGGTGTGTTATGCCCAGATCAAGAAGTGCCCAAAGACCACCCAGATTCCAATTCGGGTATGCAAAAGCAAAGAACCTTTATTCAGGCTTGAGCTCAGATGCCCAGACTTCACCAAGGCAGTAGATCCTTTCTGAGAGCCTGAACAGCAGTTAGGCAAGGCTTTTTATTGAGACATAAGCAAGGAACAAGAATTTCCAGCTTAGCAGTTACATGATTGGGTGACATTTAGCAAAAGTCGGCTTGTTACAAATGATTGGCTAACTAACATTAAGCAAACTATCTATAGACCTCAGGAATATTAGGTACTTTCCTGTTACCCTCTGATTCGCTCTGTCCAGGAGATGTTTCTCCCTGGGTAGGGTGTGGCTTTTCCAATGACTGCCTCAGTGTTTCAGGGAAACAGAAACTCAGACCTACCTCTTTTGAGGAGAATCTGAGGCCTGTCATGGAGGCCAGCCTCCTTAAACCTTGGGCCTTTCAGGGTAATGCCTGCTCTTGCCTCTCGGGAGATCAGGAATTGTCTGACTCTGGCTGGGGTAGACCCTGTACAACAACTGGGGCCCTGTCTTGGGACAAGCCTCATGTACTACTTTCTGCTCTCTGAACTGGTTCAAACTGACTCAAACTGGTGGGTGCCAATGGAGGCTACCTGACTTTGAGCAGGGCATGGCCCATGCCTGTAAAGGCTATGTGATTCTGATCAGAGCTTCATAGCTTCTCAGACCAGCACTAAGCAACTTTACCTCCTTAGGCCAATTGTCCTGGCCTACCCAGTTTGTGTGTATGTGTGTGTGTGTTTGGTTTTTTGTTTATTTATTTGTTTGTTTTCCTGCAACTGAACTTTCTTTTCTGAAGAATGGAAAACTCAGGCCAGTTCTATCCCAGAAAAAAAAAAAAGAAACCTATCATGAAGTTGGTTTAGCCTAGCCAGGTCCTTTCATTTTTGTTACTGCTCTCTTCCATTCCTCCATTCCTGGAGACTGTTTTGAGCCCTTGTTCCTGCATCCAAAGAGCATGTCCTTGGATCTGAAGTGAGAAACATGAAATCGGTGAAGATGTGTCTGCCTCACCACACAAATCTTACAGGATATATTCATTTGTAAATCTCAACTCACTCTATACAACACCTACCTAAATGATTAAATGTTATTCTCCAGGGCTGGATGATAGACATATAAATCCAAGGTCCTATATTGACAATCTTTTGTCATAGAAATCCTGAAGAAAGAGAAAAATCTAGAATAATTGATTGTGAGTTTCTGTATGTTTCTGAGAATAGATGTAATAGAAACTTCAGTGAGCCAAACAATCAAATAGCTAGATGGCTGTTTCTATGCTCCTCTCAAACAGATATCTTTTTGGGTGATTCAATTGAAAACAATTTTCTATGTAAGACACAAAAACCACAGTGGAGAAATAATGATAAAAGGTTACAGAATCAGAAATAACTTCTCTATCCATCTGAAAATACAAAGGCTGGCAAAACCCAAAGCTTGGAGCAATCCAACTCAGACCCTAATTCAGCAATTGAGTTTGCCTTAGCTTACTCCTGCAGTGTCCTTGGCTTTTTGTTTTGTTTTGTTTTAAATTGGATATTCAAGGTCAGTTGTTACAGCATCAGTAATTGATGAGGAATTGTGCCATATTCACAGAAGTTGCAGTCAATCCCATAACAATGACTGGTTTAGTAAATAAGAAATTGTTGCTAATGCCATCAATACCAAACAAAAATAATACTACTAATGAATCTGCCAAGCACTGATGGGGAGGATGCAATATGCATTTCCAGAGAAATGTCTTGTAATTTAGAATTAATTAATGTCCAATTATTCTAAGCTGTTACTAATAAATTTTAAAAGTCAGCTCTGCACTTCAATTTTGTAATGTTTTTGTAAAATGGGACATTAGATGTTTTTAATCTTGTCTGTTCCTGCAAAATACCCCAGATAACATCCTGTTTTGCATTTCAAATAATATATACTCATTTAAATTCAAAACTAGGGTCCAATCAGAATAAGATGGCAATCAAATTACAATATTCAATGAAGAGTTTTCCAAGCTGACTTCATTAGTAAACTATCATGAATTTCAAGATCTTACAAGGTTTCTATTTGTTTGTACAACTGCGAAGGGCTCAATTATGGAGGTTTAAGAGAGTCTAAAAATAACATCAGACTAATTAAAAGTTCCAACAGGATTTGGGCTAGCACTGTTTTGAAACTCTCTTAAATTTGTTTGACTTTTTAAATGGACGTAGGAAGCAAAGACTCTGCATGTGGAGTGGTGAGTGACAAACAACTGGCAGGTCCCTAGGATGACAGAGCCCGCTTTAGCACAGGGAGAAAACAGCAGCCCTCGGGGGGGGGGGCGGGGGGGCTGCTTCCATGCTCTCCTGAACTCAGCTTCATTTTTTGACATTACTGTACATGCTCAAAATAAGCCAAGAGAGTCTGTAGTTTCAAGTTGCAGAATCTTTGAAAATGCAGGCAAGACTTCATTCTTTGAAGTCATTTCCCCTTTGGGAAGTAAGATCCAGGTAATCAGGAAGAGCTCAGGAGTTCAGGCTATTATGATAATGTTCTGCAAGCTGAGCTGCTCAATGTTACATCATTTGGCTAGCAGGTCTTTGTGGAAGCTCACAGTAGGGATTCCACTTCAACAGGTACTTTCTTTGACAAAGGGGGCAAGATGTAAAGGAGGGCAGAAAGCACCTAGATGGCCAGACTTATTAATAATGATAACAGTAATTATGTATTACACAGCACAGAAGGGTAGCTCATGAAAGGTGAAATGTGGGAGAGGCTTGGATGTGTATTTTAGATTATTTTTCACACCTCTTAATATATTTATTTGAATTTCTTTTTCTTTCCTTCTTTCTTCATGAGTTTTATGTTCTCCTTGGATTTTTCCATAAGATATCAATTATAGAATCATAGAAATTAATCTCAGTGATTTCAAGGTTTCCAAAGTTGTATAAATACTACCTTCATTAGATTCCTCTTCTGGAGGTTATTTTGGCATCAGAGCATCTGTCAGGGCTGCAGGAAAGCATTAATGTGGGAGAACAGCTTGAGAAGGAGCACAGCCTTGCAATTTAGTTTTATGTTGTACTTATTAATGTACAAACCAATGTGGCAAATAGCGTTCATTTTCTGTCACTTAAGTAAACAAAAGAAAAAGGCAGTGATGTCATCATTACACTGAAAAGGGCAAAGCAGACCTTTTAATTTTTCACTACAACAGCTGCAAGCTCATGTTGTGATGGTGAAAATTATGTTTAAAAGTTTAAAATCACGGTGCTTCAGAAAACTATCAAACAAAAGTGCCTCTAACCTGCAAGCCTTGCATAGCCCAGGACAGAGGACTTCCCAAAATGCTAGATGCTGATCTTGTACAAATCTTGTGTTTTTGTTCCTGGGAACAAGCTTGCATGTCTGCAGGGTATGTGCTTGATTGCACTCAGGCTTTCCCTAATTGCAGGAGAGCAGAAGTGAGTTTTGCCTTGATAAACCCCAAAATTATGTAATTTAGGGCTGCACCTTGAGGCTACTCTCATTTGCAGTCCTGGTGCCGTGAGTAATAAGGACCACTATTTAATAAAACCTGTGCTTTGTTAAACTTTGTTCATGATCATGGTGAATCTCCACGTGACCCCTGAATCATAACAAGGTGAAAGGTGAGTGTCTTAGTATATGACTTTCTTCATGCACGGGTGATCTGAGGACAACTAAAAGTAGAAACAATATCTCTGAATGAAGGAACTCTTACCTACTTACTGTAAATTTCACTCAGTAGTCTCTTCAACTGGGAGTAGGATTTGCACAAACCAACAACTTTCAAAGTGAATTTTGCAAGTTCAATTTAATCATCTCAAATTTTTTTTGTGGTCTTTTTGGCAAATTCCTTGTTTCTTTTTTTCCTTTTTTGTAATGAGAGCTGCAACTAAACCAAATGTGCCATCTTAAGTTTCGTCTTATTTCTTTTCATTCTTTATCTGAGTATGTGATGTACAGAAATGGCATAAAGTGGCAGCAAGATAAAAGGGGATGCATGTAACAGGACCAGAGTTCCTGACAGGATAACAAGTCCCAGAAGTGCACAGTATTTCATGGTAGACTGTGTATCATTTTCAAGACATTGAGTGCAAACATTAGCAAGTTCAATTATAAGACTATAAAAGCCTAATACACAGGATTTGCCCCTCTGTAGATAGCTCTTTCAGTGTTACTTATGTTAATTAGCCAATCACTTTGTAACAAGCTTGCCTGTGCTGAATGTAACCCAATCATGTGACTGCTAAAATAGGTATTCCTGGTTCATGTTCAAGCCCCAATAAAAACCATGCCATGTAGCTACTTAGGGCTCTTCTCTCTGATCCACTGCACTGGTGACCATGGAAAGACCGAACTTAACCCCGAATAAAGCTCTCTGCTCTTGCATATGTGGTCCGGCTCCTGGAGGTCTTTGGGGAGCCTAAGATCTGGGCATAACAATTTAACATGCTGAAAGTTTTCTCAGTCACCCAATTTATGCTGGCTAAAATTTAGAAGGCTCTTTACAAAAATTTTAAAAAAAGTCTCTGAGGTAAGACAAAGGACAAGATAATCAAAGAATATATTACAGTTCCATTAAAAAAAAAAAAGCAAACCAACACCTTGAGTTTCTTTTAAAAGTAGCTAGTCCAATGGATGTTGATTGCAGCAATAGAAGAAAAACATACCATTTAAGTTTAAAGAAAAATACAGATTCATAAAAACAGATTCTGGACCACTTCTGTGAAAGGGAGAAAAAAAGAGGATGAAAAACACTTTGCAAGGTAACAAATACAGGGTAAGATGAGAGCTCATTTTGGCTTACCATGCTGCAACCTTTTATGATTCTTAAGACCTGAGATAACCTTATATAACACTTTATGCAGCAAAGTTCTTGAAGATCAAGAAGCATATTATTTTGTCTGATAAGTCATATTTTTAAAGGAAGATCATCAAGTTTTTTTGGACTTTAAATCTTTTTCAAGCACAATGACAACAGATGTTAAATAGTTCCTAAGTGTTTTTTTTTTTCAAAGAAAGTCACCAGTACTATCTTAAGAAAAACAAATCTTAGACCAGTTGTGATCATGAATTAGGACAGCCCATTGTTTAAGAAAAAAAAATTAATTCATTTTGTCAAAAGAAGTTCCATTCTCAGGAAGTGCATTCCTTAGCTAGGAGAAAATGTTCACATGGGCATCTTGGAATATGCTTCTTAACCCTGGGTTCTTTGCTTGATGTTCACTGCTTGGATGATGCATATAGAGCAACATGATAAGGAGGCAGAAAGTGTTTAGGCTTCGTATCACTTGTGAATCAGTTCCTGCCTGACCAAACTGTGACCGGGCTGTTATTGTCCACATTGGTGTTTTTAATGTCTTCTTGCTCCCACTACTTCTCAGTTCCCAAGACTGCAGAATTCTATAGCTTTCATTACACTATTTACTTACAATAAATTTCCATTTTTTTTAAAGTTCCGCAGAGTCCGTTTCATTGCTTTAAACATAGGAATAATGAGGTACGGAATCTTTTACGCAGCTTAGATGTCAGTAACATGGATTCTTGAAGCAGACCATTATAGGAAAATGCTTTTGGTGGTTGGTTTTAAAACTCATCCTGGGTCAGTCCAAGATGGCAGTGAACAGTGCTCACTGTATCTGAGGGGCAGAGGATCTGAAACCCCGAAATTGGTGAGAGGAGGGGGAGCTGAGCCCAGAACATCAACACTGAGGCTTCCTGGGAAGAAGGGGACAAACCCTGGGCTGAGACCATTAGGATTCAGGTCAACTGTGGACTTCTCCACTAACTTCTCCTGAGGACTCAATTCCCAGACACTTCCCCTTGTCAGGTCTCCCTACTCAGAGATGGCCTGCAGTGCCTGCAGCTCCTAGCACAGAGCACAGTGCAGGCTGCTTCTAGAACAGAACCCCCTGCTTGAGATTTGAGACAGAGAATACTCAATCCCGTTGACACTTCACTTTGATGGGCCTCCTTTCTCCCTCCTTGGCAGGGGCAGAGACTACAGAGGTGGCCCACAGTGACCAACACAGAGCACAGTGCTTGGTCCGCAGTGCCTGCAGCTCCTAGCATAGACTGCAGTGCCGGCTGCTCCACCAGGGCCTTCCAGTAGCCTCCTAGTTCTGCCATGGTGGCTGGGCTCCCAATGGACCACAACACCAGCCCCCAAGTTCTGTGGCAACACAGGGATTCTTGGGACAGCATTACTAACATTTGAGGTCCTGCTCTGTGGGTCTACCAGTGAAGTCCAGGCAAACAACTCCTGGATCCCAAACAGATCTGAATACCAGAACGACAGTATGACAGGACTGTAGACCACTGAGGTATTCAGGAAATCTGCACAGGCATATTGTGCCCAAGAACAGCACCCACAAACTGTGCCAACAAACAGCACTAGCATCCGCACCCCCTCCCGTACCTGCACCCCAACATTCCAAGCATCTACACTTTCTAGCACTCTGTCCTTTCAGACATACTTATAAGCACATGCTTGCTCCCCAACAACTGTAACTCTGCACCAGCGAACCTTCCTCCCGATTAGGTAAGCTGAAATACCAACGCACACTCTCAAACCAATGGACCTCTCTCATCTTCTTGAAAAATACTCCAGACACCAGAGAAAGGTAGACATAATCTGAAGTACAGATTCCAGGAACAAACAGTGAAGGCTACAGATAATCAGATGGGCAGAGGTTGGTGTAAAAACACACCCAACAATAATCAGGACATCTTGGTTCCACCAGCAACCCCCCCCCAAACAATGGATATTTTAATTCATCAGAAACACAGGAATATGACTTTAAAGGTATGATTATCCAATTATTAGAAGCATATGAAGATGAAATGAATAAATCTCTCAGTAAATTAGCTGCACAAGTGGAAGCAAATAAAGAAGAAATGAACAAAGCTCTCAAAGAAATAGTCACACAAATGGAGGCAAATAAAGAGGAAATGAACAAAGCTCTGAAAGACATATGGGCAAATACAGCCCAACAAATAGAGGCACAAGTAGAGGACCACAGTAGTGGCATATAGAGAGGAAAGGAACAACAACAACAAAAAATAGGAGCCATCATAGAAAGACAGGAATCTGCATTCAAACAGATGAAGGAAATGGTACCAGGCATAAAAAATGAATTAGAATCAAACAGAGAAAACCCTGGAACAAGAAACTTAGAAAAGATCAGGAACCACAAAGGTAAGCATCATGAATAGAATACAAGAGATGGAAGACAGAATCTCAGGTGCTGAAGATACATTTGCAGAAATTGATACTTCTCTCAAACAAAAAGTAAAATTGGAAAAGTCCCAAACACAAAACATCCAAGAAATCAAAGATGCCATGAAAAGACAAAATCTAAGAATAATAGGAATAGGTGAAAAAGAAGATACCAGGCTCCAAGGTCCAGAAAATATTTTCAAGAAAATCATAGAAGAAAATGTTCCCAACTTAAAGAAAGAGATGTCCATAAACATAAAAGAGGACTACAGAACACCTAGATCCAGAAAAGAAACAATTCTCATCACATCAGAGTAAAAAAAAAACTAACCTACAGAACAAAGAAAAAATATTAAAGACAGTAAGGGAAAAGGCCAAGTCACATATAAAGGTAGACCTATCAAAATCAAAGCAGATTTCTCAAAAGAAACTATAAAAGCTAGAAGGCCCTGGGCAGATGCGATGCAGAATTTAAGGGACCACAGATGCCAACCCAAACTACTCTACCCAGCACAGCTTTCAATCAATATAGTTGGAGAAAGCAAACTATTTCATGACAAAAATAAATTTAAACAATATCTACACAGCAACCGAGCCGTACAGAAGATACTAGAAGGAAAACTCCAATCCAATAAAAACAACTAAATCCAAGAAAGCATAGGATACAGTTAACTTTCACAACAAAAATTAAAAGAAAACAAGGAATGAATCACAGTAACAGCACCAAATCCATAATAAAAAGAACTAACATTCATTGGTCACTATTATCTATTAACATCAATGGACCCAACTCTCCAATAAAAAGACCTAGACTAACAGAATGGTTGTGGAAACAGGATCTAACATTCTGCTGCATCCAAGAAACAAACCTATGCAACAAAAGTAAACACTACCTCAGAGCAGTAGGCTGGAAAATGTTTTTCAAGCAAATGGACCCAGAAAACAAGCAGGGGTAGATATCCTAGTATCTAATAAAATAGACTTTCAACCAAAATTAATCAAAAAAGATGAAGAGGATCACTTCATTCTCACCAAAAGAAACACCCGCCAGGAGAACATGACAATTCTGAACATCTATGTCCCAAATACAAGAGCGCTTACATTTGTAAACGAAACATTATTAAAGCTTAAATCACACATTGATCATAACACTTTAATAGTGGGAGACTTCAATACTCCACTCTCACCAAGGGACTGATCAGATCATCTAAACAGAAGCCAAATAGGGAATTAAAGGCACTTACAGAGGTAAAGAGGTCCTAAATCAAATGGACTTAATAGATGCCTACAGAACTTTTCACCCAAATTCAAGAGTATACTTCTTTTTAGCACCTCATGGAATCTTCTCCAAAATAGACCATATAGTTGGTCAGAAAGCAAACCTCAACATATACAAGAAGATTAACATAATCCCTTTTATCCTATCTGACCAACATGGACTAAAGCTGGACCTCAGCAACAACAGTAATAGCAAAAAGCCTACACACACATGGAAACGGATCAACTTGTTACTCAATGACAGCTGGTTTAGGGAAGAAATAAAGGAATAAATCAAAGACTTCCTAGAATTCAATGAAAATGAAGGCACAACATACTCAAACTTCTGGCACACAGTGAAAGCAGTTGCAAGAGGAAGCACTAAGTGCCATCAAAAAGGAATTTGAAACATCTCATACAAGCAACTTAATGGCCCAACTGAAATCCCTAGGGGGAAAAAAAAAAAAGGAAATACACCCAAGAGGAGTAGACAGCTGGAAATAATCAAACTCAGAGCTGAAATCAATAAATTAGAATAAAATAAAACTATTCAAAGAATCAGTGAAGACAAGAGCTGGTTCTTTGAGAAAATCAACATGATAGACAAGCACTTAGCCAAACTTACAAAAAGGCAGAGAGAAACTATCCAAATCAGAAAAATCAGAAATTAAAAGGGGAACATAACAACAGACACTGAGGAAATTCAAACAATCATTAGATCTTACTACAAAAGCCTATATGATACAAATTTGAAAATCTAAACGAAATAGACAATTTTCTTGATAGATTCCATTTACCAAAATTAAATCAAGATCAGATAGAAAGATTGAATAGTCCTGTATCCCCTAAGAAAACAGAAGCAATCATCAAAAGTCTCCCTTCAAAAAAAAAAAAAAGCCCAGAGCTAGATGGTTTCAACACAGAACTCTACTACATCTTCAAAGAAGTGCTAACTCCAATTCTCTTCAAACTATTCCACAAAATGGAAACAGAAGGAACATTACCAAATGCATTCTATGAACCCACACTCATACCTAAACCACACAAAGACCAATCCAAAAGAGAGAACCTCATACCTCTCTCTCTTATGAACCCTGATGCAAAAATACTCAATAAAAGACTTTCAAACTGAATCCAAGAACACATCAAAGATATCATCCACCATGACCAAGTAGGATTCATTACAGGCATGCAAGGGTGGTTTGATATATACAAAGCCATCAATGTGATCCACCATATAAACAAACTGAAGGAGAAAAACCACATGACCATCTCTTTAGATGCATTTGACAAAATCAAACACCCATTCATGTTTAAAGTCTTGGAATCAGGGATACAAGGAACATACTTATACATAGTAAAGACAATAAGCCTATAGCCAACATTCAAATAAACAGAGAGAAACTTAAATCCATCCCACTGAAATCAGGGACAAGGCAAGGCTGCCCACTCTCTCCATATCTCTTCAACATAGTACTTGAAGTCCTAGCTAGCAATAGGACAAGTAAAGGAGATCAAGGGGATACAAAAATTTGTACACCTAAGGAAGCTAACCAAGAAGGACCCTGGGAATGATGATTAATCCTCCCTCAGAAAGACAACTGGAATTGACAGTGGAAAAAGGAGAAAACAGGAAACAGGACCAGAGCCTACCACAGAGGGCCTCTGAATAACTCTACCCAGCAATATATCAAAGCCGATGCAAAGACTCATAGCCAAACTTTGGGCAGAATCTTAGGAATGAAGTGGGAGATATTAAGACCTGGAGAGGACAGGAGCTCCACAAGGATAGCAATTGAACCAAAATATGTGGGCACAGGGGTCTTTTTCTGAAACTGATACTCCCACCAAGGACCATTCATGGATATAACCTAGAACCCCTGCTCAGATATAGCCCATGGCAGCTGTGTATCCAAGTGGGTTCTATAGGAAGTAGAAGAGGGACTGTCTCTGACATGAACTCAGTGAATAGCTCTTTGACAGCCTTCCCTGAAGGTGGAACAGCCTTACCAGGCCATAGAGGAGGACAATGCAGCCAGTTCTGATGAGACCCGATAAGCTAGCATCAGATGGAATGGGAGGAGGACCTCCCCTATCAGTGGGCTTGGAGAGGGTCATGGGAGGAGATGAGGGATAAGCTGTAATTAATATAAAAGATAAAAATCCAATTAAAACCCTTACCCTGTAGGCAGTTTTCTTATCAAATATGGGTGACAGGTCTTTGGATCTTCAGAGAATGCTCTCTAGGAAGGTCTTAAACCAAATATCTACCTTTGCTCCCAACATACTGGAGTCATGCGAGAAGGGTTCTTCTGTCCTTGGAGAAACTGTGATTCGGAGAGTGTGTCCTAGAACATGACTGGGTGAGGGGGCTGGGAAAAGTTATCAATGATTTGAAAGCTCCTCTACATACCTGTCAGTTTGGAAAGACAATAACATGTTAGTTGGAATAAATTTGTAAAGCAGGATTAAGCACACAAAAAGCAAAGAAGTCACAATAATACACTTAATAATAGAGTGATATGTAAGCTGAACACTTCAAAAATAATTTAGCTGTTTTAAGTTTAAAGACACACTGAATCACATCAGATAGGTAGAACATTCCCAGAACTATTTGGCTAGTTTTACAAGCTTACATGGCTCATTCTATGATAACACCCTGGTTTCCTGCTTTCCAAAAGCATTATCCAAATAATATTGGATTTTTTTCTGTTAATTTGAGATAGAGCCCTAGTGTGTAGACATGCTGGCCTTGAGCTCCTGATACCCTTTCCTCTGCTTCTTAAGTTTTGGGACTCTAGAAATATAAGCTGCCACCCATTTATAATATTGATTTATGAGGTTATTGATTAAGGTGCTTACCTATCAATGATCCATCATAGTATATTAATAAAACTGCATTCTGCAGACAAAGCTAGCAGTAGACTGACAAATTTTTGTATCAAATCTTGAAATTTAAGATAGATTCTACATAAAACTTGCTACTTAAATTATAGGTATAGCATATGAAATGTTAGATCAAGTGCCCCGACATACAACTGGCAAATTTACACAGATTTACAACTATAACCCTGAACTAGACAGCTCTAATAAGAATTACATTTTAATATTTAGTAATAGCCCACATTTACTTTATATATTTCTCTCTCCAAAGTTCACCAGAGGAATAAATATTAAATTTAAAGAAGTCATTCATTGGATGTGACTATTCAGTTTGTAAATTTTTCCAAGAAATAAAACTCAGTGGCAAAGGAGACAATTGCCTAATTTAGTTACCTTTCTTCAGGGTGTGACAAAATTACTGAGGAAATTACAAGAGGAAAGAGACACTTTGGGGTTTACCATTTGAGGGTAAAGTCCATCATGCGGAAGATGGCATGGAGGTTGGGACTCTATCTACGGGAGTGCTCAATCATTTTATGAATCAGAAGGCAGAGAAAGCGAAGTTAGAAGCAGGGATGTGCTATAAGCTAAAGTGTGGCAGCAGTTGCCTATTTCTTCCAGCTAGGCCTTGCCACTTACAAGCCCCACAGTAGACCAACCCAGTTGGTGACTAAATATTCAAACACATGAGAGTATTAGGGCATTTCACATTTCAACTGTAACAACTACTGAAAAGACAACTAGAAGCTTATCAACGCAAACACCTAGTCATATACTTAATATAAAAAATGGATGTCAATACCAATTCAAATGCCTTTTCAAATGAAATACACTTAAATTTGAGGTTACCTTCGAAGGATATGAGTCCAACCCTGGCTTTATTTCCCATTGAAACTGCTATTTCATACTTACAAAATGAAAACTAACTGTGCCGTGCTGGGTATTCTTTTGCTCTATAATTTTTAAAGTTTAGAGACTTCGTGATAAAATCATCAAGCAGTTGTCCTGTATGCTCATATATGCATTTTGTGATTCTCTTTCTCATTCATTGAGGATATAAACAGACTTGCCTTTTGACTGAAACTCCTTTTACATATCTCATAATTTAAGAAGAACATGTCCTTCTGTAATTAAAAAAACTATCAAAAGTGTCATTATTCTGCTTTTATCTACACTGAACTGCCTGTTTGATCAACTAGCATTTAAAAGTTTCTGTTTCGTTATCTGTCTCTGGCTAAAGTTCTCCAATTCATCTTATCTCCATTATCTTTTGGATAAGGCTTTGCCTAGATTGTGGATCCCCAAAATCTCATTATTCAAATTATCGGTGACATTATGTCACCAATAATTAATAAAAAGCAAAGAGTTTCTTATGCTTCCTTACAGAGCAAGGGGTGTGAAGTTACAAGCAGAAGCATGGGTTCACCTTAAGACAGTCACACTGGAAGTTCTGTATACAAAATAGATAATGACCCCTACATGGCTCTGTCAGTGGAATCCCTAATCCCTTCCCTAATCCTTCCCCACCTCTATTAACTAACCCTTCCCAGAAACTCTGAATCCACTTTCAAGTAGGGCAGAACTGCTTATAACTTAGTGGAGAAGAATGGCTACATATCAATGCAAGCTAGGGTCCCGTGACTTTAACTGCTTTCTCACTCTAAGATGCAGCATTTTCAGTCAACAGGTCCAAGCTATGATGATCCTGGCTAGCATGCCTATCGGAATTCGTAAAGCAGGCAGCTCTTTTGTTTGGAGAATAGTCCTGTGCAACACAAACCCATAAAAGTGGACCTATATAAAAACAAAAACAAACAAACAAAAACATCATATGGCATATCTGGAATCATGATTCAAGACATAAATTCTACTAGAATTTACATGAGGGTCAATTCATATTTGATAGAACAACAAGAACATCTGCATACTATGAAGTTCAGGCATATGTACTTTCTGAAAATAAAATAAAAACACTTCCTGGCCAAGTCAAGGACCATTGCATAAACACACAAAGAACTTATTTAACTTCTGTATATTACGTTCTGTATATTAACAAATAATTGAATCAGAGAAGGACTTTTAAATAAAAATATATTTTTAAAAGTCTGCTATGGAAATCTTCTATCCATAGGACATGTGGGTCTGTCACACACTTGCAGATTGTGTAGGGACCAAGACAGAAGTATGAGTTTTGGTAGACAAGCTGGTTTTCCTCAACAACAAAATTTCAATAACTATACTTAAATCATGCATAGAGAAATCAATATGACAAGATACTTATTGCTCTTCAGATAAGGATATATATTTACCATCCTCATAGAGAAAGGTTGAAGAGATATTACTAAGGTAAAAACAATTTCAGGTCTCAATAAAGGGTCCAGAATTCTGTCTTAAGCTAATGTGAGAGTGGAAATTCAGAATCACACATGTCAGCTTGGGGAAACCCATGTATATTTGAGGAAACCCAGGAAAGAGAGGGAAGAGCATAATCTTGTTCTCCATATTATCTCCTTTTTAAGACACTGAAAATTCAGTCAGGCAGTGGTGATGCATACCTTTTGTCTGATTGCTCAGGAGGCAGAGGCAGGTGGATCTCTAAGTTCAAAGCCACTCTTTTCTGCAGAGTGAGTTCCAGGAGAGCCAAGGCTGTGCAGAGAAACCTTGTCTCGAAAAAAAAAAAAAAAACTAAACATAATAAAAAAAAAAAACATTTAAGAAGACACTGAAATAATCCATACCTGTACTCTCTTTTACTATTACTCTAGATTAATCTATCATAATCCAAAAAGGCAGAGATAGAAATGTGCTTTATGGATATCTTACACACACATACCTACACATACATACACACACATCTTTAGAGGTGAGGGAGAAAGCAGTTGATATACAGTGTGCAGGTTGACTTAAACTAAAACTAAATTAAAACTAAACACTATAGCTTTAACTAGGTTTAAGACGAAAACGAATTTGGAGTCCTATTCTTAAAACCTCAGTTGATAAAGTCCCCATAGAGGCAACCATATTCAAATGAGGTCATTGGGAGATACTGAGCCAAGGACAAGATATTGTCCTTGTGGAAATAACAGATTAAGACATTAGAAGAGGATCTGAGCTCAGCTGCAGGATCCTGTGAGGGGATTTCAGGCAAGTTCCAAAGTGGCAACACGAATTCAATAACCTATGATGATGTGGATGTGCACTTCACTCGGGAAGAGTGGGCTATGCTGGATCCTTCCCAGAAGAGTCTCTACAGAGATGTGATGCTGGAGACCTACAATCACCTTGCAACCATAGGCTACAGTTTGAAAGACCACAATATTGAAGAACATTGTCAGCGGTCTAGAAGATATGGAAGATTTTCCAGGAGAGATCCAAGATGGCTGCCACGAGAGAACACTGTGTCTGAGGAGTAGGAGAGCAGAAACAACTCAGCGACCAGGAGACTGAACTCTGGGACCTAAAACGCCAGCATTTGTGAGTGCCAGGTGAGCGGAACTCCTACGGTGAGAAAATCAAGTGGGAAAACCCTAGGGACACCCAGTTATTACCTGGAAATATTCCCCTGTGACCAGCGGCCCACAGCTCTGATCTGAACAAGCAGCCGGGCTGGGTGCCCACACCCACCATTATAGACTGAATAACACAGTCTCGCGGGCAGTCTCAGGAGGAACCGGGTGCCGTTTTCACTGAACTGCACCCTTCGAGCTCACACTGCACCCGGGTTCTACTTCAACCCTCGGGTGTGCTGCAGGCTCAGACCAATCATCAGAACCAACCCAGACTGAGTGGATTGGGGGACCATTTTGACCAGTCCGCACACTACACTGCGGGGGGCACACGCCTAATGCTTCCGCCAGCAAAAACTCAGTCAGTGTGTGAGTCTGCCAGCAGGTATGGGAGGAACACGAGCTCTGTCTCAACCCATGGCTGAGAGGATCCTGGGACCATCTTGACCAGAACTCACACTGAGGGCAAAAGCTACACACATCCACCAGCAAAAACCCCAGTTCAGGTGTCTGTCCACAGGCCACACAGAGAAGGCCTCCGGCACCATTTCAGACAGCCCTGCATACAGCAGATGCACACCAACCCAAACCCACTGTGTGTGCCCCAAATATCATCTCAGACCGTGGTGCACAGACCCTGGCAAAGAAGGAGGCGCAAAATCTCCATTCCAGGGGAGAGCCCTTAGCAGCAAGCCCAGGGCTGAGTGCACAGCCCCCAGCCGACATCTCAAACCTGGACACTCAGACTCTAGCACAGAGTGAGGAGTAAAGACTCCAGACCAGAGGGGTGACCAGCCTGCAGTGCTCACAGCTTCTAGCACAGAGCACAAAGCTGGGCACACAGAGCCCACAACAGAGTTCAACTGAGACAAAACACATACCACAAACCACCAGAAATCCCTGATCTTCTTGAAGAATATTCCTGACACAAGAGAATGACAGATTCAGACTGAAGTACAGCCTT
>CM053751.1:27289060-27306587 GCA_028658305.1 Pachyuromys duprasi
AGATCCCAGGGGAGGACATTGCAGCCAGCCCTGAGGAGACAGGATAAGCTGGGGTTGGATGGAAGGGAAGGAGGTCCTCCCCTGTTGGTGGACTTGGAGAGGGCGGGGAGGAGGGAGATGCGGGAGGGAGCTGGAGGGTAGGAGGGAATGAGGTAGGGGGCTAAGCCTGGGATTCAAAGATTGAGATAAAAATAAATAAATTTTTAAAAAATGTAATTAATAAATAACTTGATTAAAAATAATTTCATTTTCAAAAAAAAGACATTAGAAGACATAAATAAAGGGAAATACAATGTAAAAATACAGGAAGCAAACTGTTATCTACCAGTCAAGAAGAGAGCCTATCATGATAATTTTCTAGAGCCTATCATGATAATTTTCTTAGAGATGACACCCCAGCTTCAGAATTCCCCAGATATAATGCAGAAATGTATTTTAGTTACAAAGTTTGCAGTGTTCTAGAGGAAATAACCTGGAAAGCCAGATTATGATCTTTCTCTGTTTTGAGACTTCCCCACTTGCCTTCTGTTATTCAGCTATGTCAGTGTTAAGCACAGTAAGCTAAAGACAACCATTTCAGCTTAAGTGAAGAATGCTACCTCTCAGGAACAGGGAAGGACAGGGAGAGCAGAGTAGTGTGAAATTCAGTACCCTACAGCTGCTTGCTCCTACTGTGTCCTGCAGGAAGAAAAGCAGGGCCATTTGGAAGGGAATCCTGGACTGACTGGATAGCTTCCAAAATGGTGCTTCTCATCCCAGAAGTGTCCAAGTTGTCCACCATTGTTAAGAACTCACTCTGCAGAAACTGGATTTGGCATGAGAAACTAGTAAGACATTACTTTTGTACAGACACAAAGATATAAGTACATATATTGTTTCAATTTCAGCAAATACAGATAACACTTAATAAATGATTGTGAATACAGTGATGACTCTCTTCCCTTTGTTGACTGAAAAATAGAAATAAAGCAGCATGGAGCTCACCAAGTTCAGCATATCCATTGGTTAGAATTAATATAAACCTTCAGCAAATTAACAAATTGAGGAGTTTTCAATGCCATGTCCTGGTAAGTGGTTAGAATCCAACCCAGACTTTTTTATTTATGTTGCTTGTCTATTATTCTCTGGGCTGTGGGAACTTTTGTGCAGCAAAATATGAGAAATAGCAATTTGTGATAAATAATTTGGCAATGCCATAAGTAATGAAGGACTAGACAGATGTAGGAGCAGGGAGTCACCACAGTGCTAAGAAATGGTCTGTAAATGGAATCTAAAAAGAAGAAGAAAGGAAGGAAGGAAGGAAGGAAAGAAGGAAGGAAGAAGGAAAGAAAGATTAAATTGTTTTGAACTAAGCTAAGAGATGTGGAGGCATCAAGTAGAAAAACAAAAAGTTATGGCATGTATGAAAAAGGTGGAGAGACTATCTGCAGGTCTACAGCCCAGGTCTGCCAGGAAAAAGAGTCCAATCTTGAGATAGAAAGGGTTCTGCAGAGGCAAGCAGAATTTTAAGGTGAAATATTTTATGCTCAGACTTTCTTTTAAGAAAAACAAACAATAAGTTATGGAGGAGATGTTTAGGAAGTGAATCTTGTAACTATGCAATGGGAAGACTCATGTGAGATGATCTTTATAATGATTGAAGAGAAAGGTAATGCAGGCACGGGTTCGGAATGTCTCCTAGAAAATGAGTTAGCAGAAAGTGAGGGATAATGGCATGTTTGAAGTGGAAAAGAGTGTTTGGCTGAGAAGCTTGGATTATTATTTTGTGCTATGGTAGATTAGGATGGTCATAAACAAGACAGGAAATCCAGCCAAAATTATCAGTACAGTCACTAGAATGTTCACGAATAGTATAGGAAGTCTGGCATTTAAAAAGACAGAAGCTAGCCAAGTAACTGAAAGGCCAGAGAGCAGCATTTTAAACCATAAGCTTAATGGAACTCTTGGCATGTCTTTGCTCAAACTTTGAGCTATCTTAAAAAAAAAGAAGAAGAAGAAATGGTCCAAATATTCAGAAATGTGAAGGCTTAGAGGAAAGACTTCTGATGTAATAAGGTTATAGTGCCAAACTGGTTGTTGATTAATTAAGTAACCTTTGTAATGACATTTAATCAAACCTAGTGTGGCATCCTGAGCTATGAAGATGAGGGATCTTTGATTCTTAGTCATATTTTCAGTAAGGCATTTTGATGAAAGCACTGAATATTTTGGAGTACTGTTCAAGGCCCATTTCAAATTTTGTTGTAGGATTAAATTTGTTTAATGTAATCCTAACTTCATAATACAGTCCTTTTAGGAATTTACAAGTTGAAGGCATGGTATTTCTCTTTGCGCCATGAAAAGAACAAATTGTAATCACAAAGAAAGATATTGCAGTGGACTGGTAATAGGAGAAAAGATATCAGTATTGGATAGAAATCTTCCCAACTATCACGACAATATATTATCATATGGTCATCATTAATAGTGTCTATTGGTGGATATCTTTTTTTTTAAGTTAAAAATTCTTTAATATTTTATTGCTGGTACCACTAGCACAGTTTACAGGCCAATATACCTGATTGTAATGAAATAAAAAACAAAGCTACAACAGATAAAAGACCTCAGGAATGTATATGTAATTGACACTACATTTGCATTAATCAATAGCTGCCCTTTCTGCAAACTGTGGCTATGACAATCTTGAACTGTCTAAGCTGCAATAACTTTTCTGACTATGGATCATCGTTCCTCCTCTGGCAGATTTTTACAGTTCTTCTAATGCATTTGGGAAGACTGTCTCAACATAACCTGCAGCTTTCCTGACAATTTATCCCTCTCTCCTGCTAAGATATGTAGCCTTTTCTGCTGTTTTATTTTTTTAAACCTTCTGCTAGCATATCCATCACTTCCACCACCAGATCTATACCCACCACCATAGAGACTGCCTGAGCTTCTTCCAGCAAAAGTGCACCCCTTCATGGGTCCATAATTTGATTTCTGTGGTCCACTATAATTTCCAAAGTCACTGTAGTTTCCACCACCACCATATTTACATCCACCAAAATTTTCTCCTTCATTGTAACCATCATATCCTCCTCCACCACATCCACCACCTTGGTTTCCATATCCTGGGCCAACACCTCCATAGCCTCCTCTACTACTGTAACCACGCCCCAAAATCCTAGTTGCCACCATCACCTTCAAATCCATAATATCCACCATCATCATCTCCATAACTACCCCTGCAGCCACCACCTCCACCAGCACAGCCTCCTTTTCCACCAATATTTCCACCACAACCGAAGTTAACGCCACCACTTCCAAAGTTGCCACTGTGACCCATAAAGTTGCCATATCCACCTCCACAGCCTCTGTGATCCGGCAGACTGCACCTCTTGTTTAGGCAGGGCCTTTTCCACTTCACAACTGTGCCCATTAATAAATAGTGTGCCATTTCTGAACAGCAATTTTTATCAACTCTGTCATGATCATGAAACGTTACAAAAGCAAATCCTCTCTTTTTTCCCTTCTGTCTCTCTGCCATAATTCCTATGGTTTTAATCTTGCCGTATTTTTCAAAGTAGTCTCTCAGATCATATTCATTTGTATTTTCTTAAATACCACCAACAAAAATTTTCTTCACCTTTAAATGGGCACCAGGCTTCACAGAATCCTCTCCTGAAACGACTCTTTGGTTTCACCATGCCCCATCCACCTTATGTGTCCGGGCAACTCTTCCACACAAGAGTAGGTCATAAAACCAGAACCCCTGGTTTGGGGATCTCAAATTACCACACAGTCTGTGAGTGTTCCTCATTTCTCAAAATGTTCTCTTAAGCTATCATCTGTGGTTTCAAATCTCAAACCACCAATAAACAGCTTCCACAGCTGTTCTGGTTCCTTTCCCTCATCCCCACGGTAGCTGGGGAACTGTGGCCGTGACAGGAATCAGGCTGCGGGTGACTGGACAGCAGTTTTACCTCTGTTTTGAGACCAGACTTCCCTCTTCCACGTAGAGTTCAACATGGGCAGGAGATATCATGTTATATCAATATTTATTACACATTTGAAAGTCTTTTGTAAGAAATAGCTTAGGTTCAGGGCTCAATATATAATTCTAATAATCACCTAACATTACTCAATATATTGGTTCTTCAATGAGAAGTGGATGTTAAACCTCACAGTCTGACTTACAAGCTCTGGAACTTCTCATTCCAAATATTATATGGAAGTTCAATATATGGAAATCCATCAATGTAATCCACCATATAAATAAACTGAAGGAGAAAAAACATATGATTATCTCCTTAGATGCCAAAAAAACATTTGACAAAATTCAACACACATTCACATTTAAAGTCTTGGGAAGATTAGGGATACAAGACCCATACCTAAACATAGCAAAGACAATATACAGCAAGACTATGGCCAAAATAGAATTAAACAGAGAGAAACTTAAATCAATCCCACTGAAATCAGGGACAAGGCAAGGCTGTCCACTTTCTCCATATCTCTTCAACATAGTTCTTGAAGTCCAAGCCAGAGCAATAAGACAAATCAGAAAGGAAGAAGTCAAAGTATCACTGTTCACAGATGGTATGATAGTATATACATGAGACACCCCAAAAATTCTGCCAAGGAACTTCTTTAGCTGATAAACATCTTCAGCAAAGTGGCTGGATACAAATTTAACTTCAAAAAAAAAATCAGTAGCCCTCCTGTATACAAAAGACCAAAGAGCTGAGAAAGAAATTAGGGAAACAACACCCTTCGCAATATCCACAAATAATATAAAGTACTTTGGTGTTCCTCCAACCAAACAAGCAAAAGACCTGTATGAAAAAAACTTCAAGTCTCTGAAGATAGAAATTTAGAAGATATCAGAACATGGAAAGATCTCTCATGTTCAACTAATACAGTGAAAATTTCTATCCTACCAGAAGCAATCTACAGATTCAGTGCAAATCCCATCAGTATAACAACACAATGCTTTACAGACCTTGAAAGAACAAATCTCAATTTCATATGGAAAAGAAAACCAGAATTGCTAAAATAATCCTGTATAATAACATATCTTTTGGAGATACAACTATCCCTGATCTCAAGCTGTACTATAAAGCAACAGTAATAAAAATGGCATGGTACTGGCATAGAAACAGATTAGTGGATCAATAGAATCAAATAGAAGATCCAGAAACAAATCCAAACACCTACGGATACTTGATTTTTAAATTTATTTTTATTAATTACAGTTTATTCACATTGTATCCCACCTGTAACCCCCTTCCTCATCCCTGCCCAATCCCACCTACCTCCCTCTCCTCCAGCCATGCCCCTTCCCCAGTCCACTGACAGGAGAGGTCTACCTCCCCTTCCATCTGATACTACTCTATCAGGTCTCATCAGGAGTGGCTGCATTGTCTTCCTCTGTGGCCTGATAAGGCTGTACACCCCTGAGGGGGAGGTGATCAAAGATCAGGTTACTGAGTTCATGTCAGAGACAGTTCCTGTTCCCATTACTAGGCCACCCACTTAAACACTGTGCTGCCATAGGCTACATATGTGCTAGGGTTCTTGGCTATCCCCATGAAAGGTCCTTGGTTGGAATATCAGTCTCAGAAAAGGCTCTGCTGTCTAGATTTTTTTGTTCCGTTGCTCTCCTTGTGGAGCTCCTATCCCCTCCAAGTCTTCTTATCTCCCCCTTCTTTCATAAGATTCCTGGCACTCTGCCCACAGTTTAGCTATGAGCCTCAGCATCTGCTTTGATACCCTGAAGGGTAGAGTCTTTCAGAGGGCCTCTGTGGTAGGCTCCTGTCCTGTTCACTGTTTTCTCACTCTTTCATGTCCACCCCCTTTGCCTTTTTGAATGAGGATTGATCACCTTACCCAGAGTCCTCCTTCTTGATTAGCTTCTTTAGGGGTACAGATAATATCTTATAAGATATTATCTTATCTTGTGTTTATCTTATATTATATGTCTAATACCACTTATAAGTGAGTAAATACCACGTGTATCTCTCTGTTTCTTGGATATCTCACTCACGATGATCTTTTCTAATCCCACTATTTTCCTACAAATTTCATTATTTCCTTTTTAAAATTGCTGAGTAGTATTCCATTGTGTAAGTGTACCACAAATTCTGTACCCATTCTTCAACTGAGGGGCATCTGGGTTGTTTCCGGCTTCTGGCTATTATGAATAAAGGTGCTACAAAATGGTTGAGCAAATGTCCTTGCTGTATACCTGTGCATCTTTTGGATATATGCCTAGGAGTGGTATAGCTGGATCTTGAGGAAGCACTATTCCTAATTGTCTGGAAAATGCCAGATTGATTTTCAAAGTGATTGTACAAGTTTACATTCCCACTAGCAATGGAGGATGGTTCCCCTTTCTCCACATCCTCTCCAGCATGTATTGTCACTTGAGTTTTTTATCTTAGCCATTCTGATGGGTGTAAGGTGAAATCTCAGGGTCATTTTGATTTGTAACTCCCCGATGACTAAGGAAGTTGAGCAGTTCTTTCAGTATTTCTCTACCATTGATATTCCTCTACTGTAAATTCTTTGTTTAGCTCTGTACCCCAGTTTTTAATTGAATTAGTTGATATGTTACTGTTTAACTTCTTGAGTTCTTTATATATTCTGGACAGAGGGCTAATATCTGGATACTTGATTTTTGACAAAGAAACCAAAACCATACAATGGCAAGAGCATCTTCAACAAATGTTGCTGGTCTAACTGGATGTCTACCTGTAGAAAAATGCAAATTGATTCACATTTATCAGCCTGCACAAAACTGAAGTCTAAGTGGATCAAAGGCCTCAACATAAAACCAGACACACTAAATCTCTTCGAAGAAAAAGTGGGGAAGAACCTAGCACTTACTGGCACAGGAGACAACTTCCTGAACAGAATACCAATAGCATAGGCTCTTAAATCAAAAATCAATAAATGGGACCTCATGAAACTGAACATCTTCTGTAAAGCAAAGGACACTCTCATCGGTATAAAAAAGACAGCCTATAGACTGGTGAAGGATTTTCACCAATCCTATATCTGATAGAGAGCTAATATCCAGAATATATAAAGAATTCAAGAAGTTAAATACCTGCATCAAGGAATCCAATTTAAAAAATGGGGTACAGAGCTAAAGAAAAAATTCTCAACAGAGGAATATCGAATGGAAAAGAAACACTTAAGGAAATGCCGTATGTCCTGAGTCATCAGGGAAATGCAAATCAAAAAGACCCTGAGATTTTACATTACATCCACCAGATTGGCCAAGATCAAAAATTCAAATGACAACACATGTTGGAGAGGATGTGGAGAAAGATGAACCCTACACCACTGCTGGTGGGAATGTAAACTTATACAACCACTTTGGAGATCAATTTGGTGCTATCTCATCAAATTAGGAATAGTGCTACCTCAAGATCCAGCTATACTACTCCTAGGCATATATCTGAAATATGCTCAACTATACAAGGATATTTTCTCAGGTATGTTCATAGCAGCTGTATTTGTAATAACCAGAATCTGTTACAAACATGGTTGAGCCAATGTCTTTGTTGTATACTTGAGCATCTTGACAGGTCACAGAGGGAGAAGTTGCAGCCAGTCCTAATGAGACCTAATAAGCTAGGGTCAGATAGTAGGGAAGGAGGACCTTCCTTATCAGTGGACTAGGGAAGGGGCATAATTGGAGAAGAGAGAGGAAGGGTAAGACTGAGAGGAGATTAGGGAGAGGGTACAGCAGAGATACAATTAAATAAATTATATTAAATAATAAATAAATAAAAATTTAATAAAACAAATTGGAAAGGAAGAATCAAATTATTGTTATTTGCAGATAATATCATGGTATATATAAGTGATGCTACAATTTCCACTGGGGAATATCTACTGCTGATAAAGCCTTTCAGCAAAATAGTTGAATGAAAAATTAACTCACAAAAATCAGTGGCTGTCCTAAATGCAAATGAAAAATAGACCAAAGAAGAAATCAGGGAAACAACACATTTCACAGTAGCCTCAAATAATATAATTATTTCGGGGAAACTCTAAACAAACAAGTGAGATAACTGTGTGATGAAAAAAAAAATCCTTAGGTTTTAGAAGGTCTTAGAAGAAAACCTTTTTAGGAGCTAGTAGGGATAAAACAACCTCCCATGCTCATGGATAAGTAGATTATTATAGTAAAAATGACCATCCTACCAAAAGCAAGCTACAGATTCAATGCAATCCCCATCAAAATTCCAACAAAAATTTTTATAGACCTTCAAAGGACAATTCTCAACTTCATATGAAAGAAAAAAATTAAAGAAATCAGGATATGTAAAACGATCTTGAACAGTAGAAGAACTTCTGGAGGTCCCATCTTTCCTAATTTTACGTTGGAGTAGAGAGCTATAACAATAAAATCCACATAGAATTGGAATAAATACAGACATGCTGATTAATTGAACGGAACTGAGGACCCACACATAAAGCCACACCTAGTTTTTTATAAAGAAGGCAGAAATACACCCTGGGAAAAAGTGCAGTATCTTCAGCAAATGGTGCTGGTCAAACTGGATGTCTGCATGTAGAAGAATACAAGTAGATTCATACCTAATATCCTATACAAAACTTATTTCCAGTGGATCAAAGAGATTTACCTAAAATAAGATACCCTGGGTCCCTGCCCACCTACTTGATTGAAACACACCAACAGCAGTAAACAGCAACACACAGCCTGTGCTCAATCTCCCACCCCAAGACTTTGGCTGCTTTCCTGGATGCCTGCCAACACCTGGGACGCCATGTAACCTCGACCTCCCCCAACAAACCCCTGCCCACCAACTTGCCTGAAAGCATATCCAACAGTGGTAAACTGCACCCCAAACCCTGTGCTCTGTTTCCTACTGCACAACTTGGCCTGCTTTCCAGGATGTATGCCTGCACTAGGACTATCCGGTAAGAATGTTACAATGTTCCAAGTCCCTGCTTGCTGACTCTCCTGTAAGAATACCCAACAGCACTATTTCCACATCCTGTGTTTCATTCTCTCACCCACAACTCTGTTTGGTTTCTGGGAGGCTGCGGGCACCAGAAACAACCAGGAAAGACGTTGCCGCAAGACTTTGCCTTTGTCCATATCCCACTAAAAAATAAGATCCAACAGTCTCAAAAAAGGCCCCTGGGTCCAGATTTCTTTGTTTTGTTGCTCTCCTTGTGTGGTTTCTGTCCCCTCCAGGTCTCTTTCTTTCATATGATTCCCTGCACTCTGCCCAAAGTTTGGCTATGAGCCTCAGCATCTGCTTTGATACCCTGCTGTGTAGAGTCTTTCAGAGGCCTTCTGTGGTAGGCTCGTGATACTCTAACCAAAGACCGTGCATGGAGATAACTTAGAACCCCTGCACAGATGTAGCCCATGGCAGCTCAGTCTCCAAGTGGGTTCCCTAGTAAGGGGAACAGAGACTGTCTCTGAAATGAACTCTGTGGCTGGCTCTTTGATCACCTCCCTCAGGGAGGAGCAGCCTTACCAGGCCACAGAGGAAGACAATGCAGCCACTCCTGATGAGACCTGATAGGCTAGTGTCAGATTGAAAGGGAGGAGGACCTCCCCTATCAGTGGACTTGGAGAGGGGCATGGGAGGAGATGAGGGAGGGAAGAAGGGATTGGGAGGGAATGAAAGAGGGGACTACAGCTGAGATACAAAATGAATACACTAATTAGTATAAAAACATAAAAATTGAAATTTAAAATAAATAAAACATTAAAAAATCCAATCTTTTTTAATAATTTTTATTTTTATATTGATCACAGGTTATTTACTTTGTATCCCATCCATAGCTCCCTTCCTCATTCCCTCCGAATCTCACCCTCCCTCCTTCATCTCCTCCCTGCCTCTTTCTAGGTCCACTGACAGGGGAGGTCCTCCTCCCTTTCCATCTGACCCAAGCTTATCAGGTATCTTCAAAACTGGCTGCAATGTCCTTCTCTGTGGCCTAACAAGGCTGTTCCTCCCACGGGGGCGGGGGGGACGAGGAGGGAGGGTCAAAGAGCCAGCCATTGAGTTCATGTCAGAAATAGTCCCTGTTCCCCTTATTAGGGTACCCACTTGGATACTGAGCTGCCATGGGCTACATCCGAGCAGGGGTTCTAAGTTATATCCATGCATGGTCCTTGGTTGGAGAAATGGTCTCATAAAAGACCCTGTGCTCAGATATATTTGGTCCTTGTGGAGCTCCTGTCCTCTCTGGTCTTACTAACTCCACCTTCTTTTGTATGATTCCTTGTATTCTGAGGAAGGTTTGGTTATGAATCTCACCATCTGCTTTGATACACTGCTAGGTAGAGTCTTTCAGAGGTCCTCTACAGTAAGCTCCTGTCCTGTTACTTATTTTCTTCTACTTCCAATGTCCATTGCATTTGTCTTTCTAAGTGAAGATTGATCATCCTAGCCTGGGTCCTCTTTCTTGTTTAGCTTCTTTAGGTGTACAGATTTTAGTATGTTTATCCTATCTTACAGGTCTAGTAACATCCAATAGTTTTAAACTGCTCAATACCTCCTGGATGCATTTTTCTAGCATACAAAAGTGCCTGCTTTACTAGAAGCCCTATTGTGCCAGGGACCCTAGGCCAAGCTGGTACCAGGAACTCCAGAGGCAATGACAGCTCCCCAAATCCTAGAAGCCATGCAGGCCACAAAAATCCCAGGAGAGACACCCTTCTGGACTGGAAGACTTGGTAGAACCACAGAAGACAAAGAAGAAACAAAAACTAAGAGGCCATGGTATCTCAGTATCCAAGTAAGTTTCCCTAGTAAGCAAAACAGAGACTATTTCTGACATGAACTCAATGGCTAGCTCTTCGATGCCCCCCCTCCCCCAAGGGAGGAGCAGCCTTGCTAGGCCACAGAAGAGGAAACTTCAGCCAGTTCTGAAGAGACCTGATAAGCTATGGTCAGATGGAAGGGGAGGAGGTCCTCCCCTATCAGTGGACATGGAAAGGGGCAGGGAGGGGATGAGGGAGGAATGGTGGGATTGGGAGGGAATGAAGGAGGGGGCAACAGCTGGGATACAAAGTAAATAACCTGTGATTAATATAAAAAATGAAAATTATATTAAAAAATCCAAAACAAAAACAAAAAAACTAAGAAGAAAAAAAAACAAAAGAAACAACCACCCAACAAAAATAAGCTCAGAAACCAACATCTAAACTTACAACATGTGCAAAACCCATATGACTAAAGGCCAGCATAATAACACAATCAACAACATCCAGGGAAATAGGGCATCACAAAGTCCAGCTATCCAACTACAGACCCTAAGTATCCTAAAGCAGCTGAAGCACAAGAAAATTACCTTAAATTCAATCTCATGAAGAAGACAGAGGTCTTTAAAGGTGAAGTGAATAAAACCCTTTAAAATATATAAAAGCACAACTAAAAAGTAAAGAAAATGAACAAAACTGTTCCATTCCTAGAAATAAAAGGAGAAGCAATAAAGGAAACTAACTGAGGGAATGTCATAATTGTAAAACATAGGTAAAAGATCAGAAACTACAGATGCAAGCATCACCAACTGTATATCAGAGATGGAAGAAAGAATCTCAGATGTAGAAGATATGATAGCACAAATCAGTACTTTGGTCAAAGAAACTGTTAAATCTAAAAATCTCCTGACACAAAACATCCAGGAAATCTGAGAAACAATGAAAAGACCAAACCTAAGAATTGTAGGAATAGTAAAAGAAGACGATTCTCAGTTCAAAGGTCCAGAAAATATTTTCAACTATGCATAAGAGAAAATTTGAGAGATGTGACAGACATAAGCAACTACAGAAGGGAACAGCTATCAGGGTCTACCAGAAGCATCTATGTCTGCCAACTCTAGGGACAAATAGATGACTAGAGGACAGTATGAGAACATACTCAACAAAACCCAGGGCAATACAGCACCACCAGAACCCAACTATCATACTCCACCAAACCCGGGATATAATAACACACCTGAAGCATAAGAAAGCATTCTTTAATCTGAGGTTATGAAAATGATAGAGGCTTTGAAAAGAAAAAGAAATCCTTCAAAGAAACACAGAAAAATACAATCAAATGGAAGAAGGAAATAACTAAAACTGTTCAAGACCTGAAAAAGAAAATAAAAGCAACAAAGAAAACACAATCTAAGGCAATCCTGGAAATGGGCAACCTAGGAAAGGAAACAGGAACTACAGACACAAGCATCGCCAACAGAATAAAATATATGTAAGAGAGAATCTCAGGCATAGAGGATACAATAGAAGACATTGATTGATACATCTATCAAAGGAAATGCTAAATCTAAAAAGTTTCTAATACAAAACAACCAGGAAATTTGGAACCCTATGATAAGAACAAACCTAGCAATAATAGGAATAAATACTGGAATGTTCCCAGCTCCAAGGCCCCTAAAATATCTTCAATAAAATCATGGAAGATTTTCCTAACTTAAAGAAAGAAATGCCTATAAATGTAAAAGAAGCCTACAGACCACTGAATAGCTTGGAAAAAAAAAAGAAAATTCTCCTGCCACATAATAAAAACACTAAATGTACTAAGAAATGAAAAAAAATATTAAAGGCCACAAGGAATAAGGGCCAAGCAAAGACAAACCTATAAGAATTACAACAGACTTCTCAACAGAGACTTTAAAAGCCAGAAGGGCCTGGACTGTCATCCTGTAGACCAAAAGAGACCACAGATGCCAGCCCAGAATACTATACCCAGAAAATATCAATAAGCATAGATGGAGAAAAGATATTCTATGATGAAACCTAATTTTAACAATATCTTTCCACTAACCCAGGCTTACAGGGGATACCAGTAGGAAAATTCCAACACAAAGAGGGTAACCACACCCAAGAGAACACAGGAAATGATGTCACACTAGAAAAAACAAAAGAAGAGAAGCACACATAATCTTCCTACCACACAATGATATCACAATTAGAGGAATCAACAATCATTGGTCATTAATATCTCTCAACTTCAATGGACTCAGTTCCCCAATAAAAAGAAACAGGTTAACAGAGTGTATAGGAAAATAGGATCCACCAATCTGTTGCATGCTAAAACACATGTCAGTATCAGAGATAGATGTACTTCAGAGTAAAGGCTAAAGAAAGATTTTCTACACAAATGGACCCATGAAACAAACAGGAGTAGTTATTCTAATATCTAATAAAATAGACTTTCAAGCAAAAGTAATCAAGAGAGATGGGGAAGGGCACTATATATCATCAAAAGACAAATCCATCAAGATGACATCTAAATTTTGAACATCTATGCCCCAAATGCAAGGGCAAACACATTAATAAAAGAAACATTAATTAAGTTAAATCACACATTAAACCCCACACATTAAAGTGGGAGACTTCAACAACCCACTCTCACCACTGGATAGGTCAACAAGACAAAAATTAAACAGAGAAATAATGAAACTAACTGATATCATGAATCAAATTGATCTAATGGATAACTGTAGACCATTCCATCCAAACATAAAAGAAAATACCTTCTCAGCACCACATGAATTCTTCACCAAAATGGACCATATATTTGGTTACAAAGCAAGCCTTAACAGATATAAGAAGATTGAAATAACACGTTGTTTATTATTAGACTATCATGGGTTACAGCCTGAACTCAACAATAACAGAAAGCCTACAAACTCATGGGATATGAGCAACTGCCTACTCAATGACCAATGAATGAAAAAAAAAGAAAAGAAATTAAAGTCTTTCTAGAATTCAATGAAAATGAAGGCACAACACACCCAAACTTATGGTACACAATGAAATCAGTGCTAAGAGGAAAGTTCACTGCACTTGACACCTTCATAAAGAAATTGGAGACATCTCATTCAAACAACTTAACATCTCATCTGAATTCTCTAGAATGAAAAGAAACAATACACCATAGAGCAACAGATGGCAGGACATAATCTACTCAGTGATAAAATTGGTAATTTAGAAACAAAGAGAACAATACAAAGAATGAAGAAAACTGAAAGCTGGCTCTTTGAGAAAGCCAACAAGATAGATAAACCCTAAGGCCAAACTAACTAAATGGCAGAGAGATAATATCCAGATTAACACAATCAGAAATGAATAGGGGGACATAACAACAGACACTGAGAAAATCCAATGGATCATGAGGTCTTACTTCAAAAGCCTATACTCTACAAAATTGAAAATTTAAATGGAATGGACAATTTTTTATAGGTACCACTTACCAAAGTTAAATCAAAATCAGGTAAACAATTCAAATATTCCTACAACCCCTAAGAAAATAGAAGCTGTCATTGAAATTCTTTGAACCAAAAGGAAAAGAAAAAAAAAAAAAAGGAATCCCAGGGCCAGATGGTTTTAGTAAGGACTTCTACCAATACTCCTCAAATTATTCCATGAAATGGAAACAGAAGAAATCTTGCCAAATTTATTTTATGAGGTTACAGTTGCCCTGATACCTAAATCATAAAATGACTCAACCAAAAAAAGAATTTCAGACCAATCTCCCTTATGAACATTGTTGTAAACATACTAAATAACATACTCTCAAACTGAGTTCAAGAACACATCAAAAAGATTATCCACTATGATCAAGTAGGCTTTATCCCAGAGATGCCAGGATGATTCAACATGCAAAAATCAGTCAATGTAATCTACCATATAAACAAACTGAAATTAAACAACAACAAAACAACAAAAAATAGCACACGGTCATCTCATGAGATGCTAAAATCCAACACCCCTTAACAATAAAAGTTTTAGAGGGATCAGGCACATAGTTAAACATAATACAAGCAATATGCAGCAAACTGATAACTAACATCAAATTAAATGGAGAGGAATTTAAAGCAGTTCCACTAAAACCAGGAATAAGACAAGGCAACCCACTCCCTCTGTATCTCTTCAATATAGTACTGAAATCCTAGCTAAAGAATTAAGGTCAAAGGGATACAAATTAGGAATGAAGAAGTCAAAGTATTGCTATTCACAGATGATATGATAATATACATAATTGACCCCAAAAATTCTACCAGGGAACCCCTATAGCTGATAAACACTTTCAGCAAATTTATTAAATAAAAAATTAACTAAAGACCTGGAATAACAGGATTAATACTCACTTAGAAAGTCAAATGGGATGGACATTATTGGATGTAGGAGTAAACAAGTAGCAGGACAAGAGCCCGCCAAAGAGGGCCTCGAAAACACTCTTCCTAGCAGTGTATCAAAGCAAATATTAAGAAATATAACCAATCTTTTGGCAGAGTGCAGGGAATCATATGAAAGAAGGGAGAGTTAGCATGACCTGGAGAGGTCAGGAGTTCCGCAAGAACCAAATATATCATGACACAGGGTTCTTTTATGAGACTGTCTCTCCAACCAAGGACCGTGTATGGTTATAACCTAGAACCCCTGCTTGTATGTAGCAAATGGTAGCACAATTCCCAAGTGGGTATACTAGTAAGGGGAACAGAAACTATTTTGGACATGAACTCAATGGCTGGCTCTTTGACCTCCCCATCCCTGAGGGAGGAGCAACCTTGCTAAGCCACAGAAGAGGACATTATAGCCATTCTCGAAGAGACCTGATAAGCTAAAGTTAAATGGAAGGGGAGGAGGTCCTCCTCTATCAGTGGACTTAGAAAGGTGCAGGGAGGAGATGAGGGAGGGAAGGGGGAGATAGGGAGGGAATGCTGGAGGGGGCTACAGCTGGGATACAAAGTACATAACCTGTGATTAATATAAAATAAAAATGAAAAAAAATCAGTAGCCTCCTGATGTACAAATAACAATCAGGCTGAGAAAGAAATTAGGGAAACAACACCCTTTAGGATAGCCACAAATAATATAAAATACCTTGATGTAACTCTAACCAAGCAAGGGAAAGACCTGTATGACAAGAACATCAAGTATTTGAGGAAACAAATTGAAGACTACATCAGAAGATGAAAAGGTCTCCCATACTCATGGATCAATAGGATTAACATTGTAAAAATGGCCATCTTACCAAAACCAATCTACAGATTCAGTGTAGTTCCAGTCAAAATTCCAACACATTTTTTTACAGACCTTGAAAGAACAATACTCATATTAAAAAACAAAAAAAAATCATAAGATATCTAAAACAATTCTGTATGATATAAGAACTCCTGGGTGTAACGCCATCACTGATTTCAAGCTGTACTATAGAGCAATAATAATAAAAAACTGCATTGTATGAATGAACACAGACAGACTGGTTAATGAAATTGAGTTCAAGACCCAGAAATAAACCCATACACCTCTGGTCACTTGATTTTGACAAAAAAAGAAAAAAAGAAGGGGTGGGGGAAGCCCACACAATACAATGGGAAAAAGAAAGCACCTTCAATAAATGGTTGAGTCTAACTGGTTGTCTTCATGTAGAAGAATGCAAAGAGAACCATCATCTATCACCCATCACAAAACTTAAGCCCAGTTGGATCAAAGACCTCAACGTAAAATAAGATACACCAAATATGAAAGAAGATAAAGTGGGAGATAGCCTTAACATGTTGGCACAGGAGACAACTTCCTGAACAAAACACCAACAGCTCTGGAATTAAGATCAGCAATTAATAAATGGGACCATATGAATCTGAAAAACATATGTAAGGCGAAGGACATTGTCAGAATGACAAATCTGCAGCCTACAGAATGGGAAAAGATCTTCACCAACCCTACATCTGACAGAGGCTGATATCCAAAATAGATAAAGAATTCAAGAAACTAGGCATCAACAAACCAAATAATCCAGTTAAAAATGAGGTATAGAAGATGAAAGGGGAGGAGGTCCTCCCCTATCAGTGGACTTGGAAAGGGGCAGGGAGTAGACGAGGGAGAATGGGTGGGATTGGGAGGGAATAAGGGAGTGGGATTCACCTGTGATACAGAGTTAATAAAATGTAATTAATAATAAAAAATAAAAAATTAGGTATAGATCTAAAAAGAGAATTCTCATTAGAGGCCAAGAAGCATTTAATGAAATGCTGAACATCCTTAGTTATCAGGTATATGCAAATCAGTGCTAGTGAGGATGTGAAGCAAAAGGAAAACTCCTCCATTGATGGTGGGACTGCACACTTGTACAACCACTCTGGAAATCAGTCTGGCACTTTCCCTGAAAACTGAGAATAGTGCTTCCTCAAGACCCAGCTATACCACTCCTGGTGTATGCTCAAAAGATGCTCCTCATACAACAAGGACTCTTGCTCGGTGATGTTAATTTCATTTTGATTTGTACTAGCCAGAAACTGAAAACAATGTCGCTCAGTAGAAGAATGATAAAGGGGGGTCCAAGATGGCTGCCACTAGAGGACACTGTGTCTGAGGAGTAGGACAACAGAAATAACGCAGCGACCAGGAGACTGAACTCTGGGACCTAAAACGCCAGCACCCGTGATTGCCAGGTGAGCAGAACTCCCACGGTGAGAAAATCAAGTGGGAAAACCCTAGGGACACCCAGTTATTCCCCGCAAAAACCTCCGGGTG
>CM053751.1:27307087-27343597 GCA_028658305.1 Pachyuromys duprasi
GGGAATGAGGGAGGAGGCTATGCCTGGGATGCAAAGTACCTAACCTGTGATTGATATAAAAATAAATAAATTAATAAAAAAATAAAATAAAAGAAAACAAGAAAAAAAAAGAAGAATGATAAAGAAAATTATCCATTACATTTATACATTTACACAATAGAATATTACTCAGCCATTAAAAATATTGACATTGTGAAATTTTCAGACAAATGAATGGAGCTAGAAAATATCATGCTGAGTGATGTAACCCAGACCCAGAAAAACAAACATGGAATATACTTACTCAGTTATGAGTGGATATTAGCCACAAAGTGCAAAATAATCAATCTTGTACTACAGTCTACAGACTCAGAGAAGCTAATAACAATAAAGGCCCAAAGGAGGATGCTTCAATCTCATTGAGAAGAGGAAATAGAATAGACATTAAGGTGGATGGAAGGAGGGGACTGAGTTGGGGAGGGTTGGGAAGGAGAACACAAGGGATCAAGTGGGGAGAAGATGGAGGGATAAATTACTGGGTGAAAAAACTAGAATTGGTGTGATGGGGTGGGGTGGGAAGCATCTCTAAGATGATTTAGAAGCAAAGGAAATGGAAACTTCCAGGAATCTATGAGGATGACCCTATCTTAGAATCTTAGCAGTGGGGGATATGGAACCTGAAATGGACATCTCCTGCAACCAGAAAAGACTTCTAACGAAGGAACTGGACACCAAACCAGCCACAATGCCTCTGACCCATGATTTGTCCTGCCTACAAGATATAGGCAAAATATAGTGGTAAAAATGTAGCAGAAATTGAGGGAATAGCCAACCAAGACTGGCCCATGTTGGGACATATGCTGATACCTGACATACCTGATACTGGTATTCTGCTATACTTACAAACAAGTGTCTGGTATAACTGCCATCATAGAGGCTTCACCCAGCAACTGATAGAAACAGATTCAGGGAAACACATCCAAACCTTTGGTGGAGGTTGGAGAATCCTGAAGGAGAGGAAGGATTGAAGGAGCTAGAGAGGTCAAGGACACCACAGGAAAACTACAGAATCAGCTAACCTGGACCCCTAGATTCCCACAGAGACTGAATCACCAGAGAGCACGGTTGGGACAGACCTAGACCCTCTGTACATACATAACAGTTGTGCAGTTGGCCCTTCATGTGAAACTCCAAAGCACATGAGCAGGGCTGTCTCTGACTCTGTTGCCTTTACTGTAACTGGGCTGCCTTTTCTAGCGACAATAGCAGTAGATGCCCTAGTCCTACTGCAACTTAATATGACAGGGCAGGTTGATGTCTATGGGTGGCCTCCCTTTTCTGAACCAAAGGGGCAGACGGGAGAATGGAGGAATTGGGAGAAAAGAGGGAGGAACTCAAACGAGAGGGGGGAGGGCAATCTGCGATTGAGATATGAAAGGGAAGAAAGAAAAGAAAGAAAGAGAGAGAAAGAAAGAAGGAGAGAAGATACCTGAGAGGCAAAAGTATGGAATAATTGTGAATGCACTGGCCCAGGGGATGGCTTTCTGAGGAGAGCATTATTATCACAGGCACTAGGATCAACAATTACTAAGTAAGACCTCATGAAACAGAAGCACTTCTGTAAGGCAAAGGACATTTTCAATAGGACAAAGTATCAGCCTACAGAATTGGAAAAGATTTTTTTACCAACTCCACATCCAATAGAGTACTAATAACCAAAGTATATAAAGAGCTCAAGGAACTACACCTTTCCAAAAAACAAATAATCCAGTTAAAAGATTGGGTAGTCCCTTCCCTTGACCTCTCCCAATCCCATCCTCCCTCCCTCTTCTTCTCCCATGGCCCTACAGCTGGGACACAGAGTAAATAAATTGTAATAATAAAAAATAAAAACATAATCTATTACTGAAGAAGGAAGAACAAATAAACTATGGAGAATGATGAAGCAAAAAAAAAAAAAAAAAGATAGGGTACAGATTTGTACCAAATTCTCACTGCAGGAAACTCAGCAATTAGAGAAATGCAAATCAACACTATGTTGAGATATCTTACACCTGCCAAAATGGCTAAGATCATAAACACTCATGCTGCTAGGATGTGAAGTAAGGGAAACCTCATCCATTGCTGCTGGAAGTGCAAATAGCAACTAGGTAACTCAGTGTGGATCAAGAGGGGAGCAGAGACAGGGACGAACTGGGAGGAGTAAAGAGAGAGAAGCTATAACTGGGTTATATTGTAGGAGAAAAGAATTTAATTTCAATAAAGGGGAAAAATTAAATATACTGATTTACTATTTAAATATATTTTATGGTAATTTTTGAAAGTTAGGTGGTTGTCACTCAAGATGCTATTTTTTGATTTGTACAGTGTAAGGATAACCTTTAATACTTTGTATATTAATTATGAAGTGTCAAGAGCTGAATCATTTGCATGTTTCACTTCAGTGAAAAAAACGTATTTTGTCCAGTGGCTGGGAAATATGTCACGCTACAAGAAATCCATTTCCTAAGTCCTGGGCTCTTAGCAGTACCCCAGCATAGATGATCCTGCCAAGTCCATGTGGATGATAACTGGAAATGAAGCATTAGAACATGGAAGATAAGAACACTGTACTTTGGAAAATGCCATAAATGTTTGGATGATAAAAATAAACACAAGTCACATGGTTAGAGAGGTGTTCCTCAATCTTTCAGTGTCTCCCTCACCACCCTAAACTGCATGTGCGTGTCAGGCTTTTTAAACGTCCGTTAAGATTTTAGAACATATTTCATAATCTATGTTCTTACAACCTGATTTCCTTGCAACCTCTCAGAGTTACATGTGAGACCTAAAGGTAAAAGGTTCATCAGATTTGAATATTCCTGGAAGAGAAACAATTATGTTAAATCAGGTTTCTTCCAGAAGTTCAGTTCCAACCAAGGCCGAGCTAACTATCTGGTGTTAGGGTAAATTATTTCCATAAACTCATTAAGCCCAATTAATCATTAAGACATTAGTACTTGAACATCCTAAGCTTGTTTTCTTGTTAGGAAAATAAAAATCAGCTGCCTCTTTGTGAAGTTTTTTTTTTTGTTTGTTTGTTTGTTTGTTTGTTTTTGCAAATTATATGAGATAGCACATATAAGAACACAGCTCAGACCTGGGTACTACACATGCTGCCTTTGCCATCAGGGGCCTGATGCACATTGCTGAAGCCTTACTTTAATCTGAGGAATAGATAATTTTTGGCTGCGATATGTCTCTTGTTTATTTGTTTCTATCTTACACTCCAAACTTTTTGCATATTTCTTCCTTGACCCAAACTTCATTTAAGGGGCCTGGAGATGTAGCTCAGCTGGCTCAGTGCTTGCTTAGCATACACAGAGGCCTGGGTTCTGTCTCCAGTTCTGCATAAAGTAGCTTTAGTGCCCCATGCCTACAGTCCTATCATGTAAGTAGAGGCAAGAGGGTCAGAAGTTCAAGGTCATCCTTGGCTAATTATAAGACAAGTTCAAGACCAGCAAGGCTATATGAGACTCTATCTATTTAGTAAAAAAATATCTGTTGATACCTCACTGCATTTATCTTTGGAATAATTTTTACATAATAAAGAACCAAATAACATTTATATTACCTTTTTCCCATTATGATATATACTAATCCACATGCAAATTACTTTGAATTCTTTTACAATGAGGTCAGTTCATAGAAAAGCCATTTAATGTGGACAGCACCAAAAATTCATCTACTAATTCCTTAAAATTTTTAATTTCTTTTTTATTGTTTTATAATTTCATGCAAGTATCAAATGTGCTTTGACTTGATCTACCCTCTATTTTTTATCTCTCCTCCAATCCCTCCAAAGTCCCTACTATTGTTTTTAGGAATTAGAAAATAAGCATAAATGTATTGTTATTGAGACATAATGTTTTGTTTTGAAAAAGTACTGGGTAGATGAATTCAGAAGGTTGTTTCAAGCCTTCATAGTGCACTGGAAAGAGAACCCTCCCTTAATTCTAGCTACCTTTGTCTTCCTTGATGACATTACTATTGTGCCTTTTCTTTAATTAATTAATTTTTATTAATTTATTTTTTATTTTTTTTCTTCATAATTTATTCATTATATACCCCATTTAAAGCCCCCTCCCTCAACTTCTCCACTCCCACCCAGCAGCCAATGGGCAGAAGGTTCTCAGTGATGACGAGGCCTTATAGTTTAAGTGAACACTGAACAATGAATATAGATATTACACGATCCAATTTCATTGTTACAAAATGTAAATGTCTGCTGTCATCATCACTTCTGTCATTTTCTGTTTTGAAGCTGAACCATTTAGTAAAAGCACCTGCTTCAAAATTCAAAAAGATAGAATGGACACTCAGCCCTACAGGGACCTGAAAAGATTATCCAGTTTGAAGAAGTCACACAAAGCAACCTCTGACTTGTCTGCTCATTTTCTGAAACTTTTCTGAAGATTGTAGAACAACCACAAGAATTCCTAAATCAATCTTCAAAGTAATGTCTCCTATCTTGCCAAGTGTCTGCTTTCTCGGCATAGTCAACGGTGCCTATTACAGCAGCAGAGCCAGAGACAGCCAGCAGTAAATCTTTCCCTTTTTCAGCTGGTTCTGGTTTATGAAGATTTACTTTTATAACTGTGTGGTGACTTCTACCTTATCAACCTCTATTCCTTTAATATCATCTCTCCAAACTGTTCTACAGCCTCTCAAGGTAATAACAGGTCCTAAGGGTCAGAACCAGGTGTGCTTTCTTTGTAGCTGTCAATGTGTTTGATTTTGACAAATTACTTTTACTGTCTTAGCTGCTGTAGAATATCCTTGATTTTACTTTGGAAAGTTTTCATGGTGTGAAATTAAAGTGGTTTTTCTTTTGACTGTAAATCTAATTCCCATTCTGTTTCATTTGTTTATATCAATGTAAGTCTTTTGCTTGTACAGTGTAAATCTAGGGGTCATAGGTCACCAAAAGGTAATTGTAAGCTGCAACTGATGTTTTCCTCTCTGGGTGGTCACACTGCATGTAGAAACACAGGTCAGTGAAAGGGGCTAGGATGCAATGAAACCAGCTTCTCACAGCAGGAACTGTCAAGGGTTCTCTCCTTGCCAAGTAGTTTTTTTTTTTTTTTTTTTTTTTTTTTTTTTTTTTTTTTTTTTTTTTTTTTTTTTTTTTTTTTTTTTTTTTTTTTTTTTTTTTTTTTAGCAGCATCTAATGGAAAATAAGCGATGGGAAAATAGACAGATATAATGGTGCACACCTTTGATTATCACAGCCCAGAGAATTCTAAGTTCGAGGGCATCCAGGTGGAGATAGCAAGACTGTTTCATAAGGGGAGGAGGGAGAAAGAAGGGAGAAAAAGATGAGAAGGAGGAGGGCATGATGCTCTCAGTGAAGGAGCACGCTCACTGCCTGATCCAGCACACCTTCGCGTTTATCAGTGTGTTTATTGGTTCTTCATATTTGTAACTGGACTTCCTCTTCGCGACTTGAACTGGGCTCAGCAGTAGGGAGGTATTAAAACAACACTTTTGAAGATATGAGGAGATCTATTTACACAGGCAAATTAACAAGACTGTGATTATATAAAAACGTCATTACTATAATACAAGTATCCATATTTGACATTTCTCAATCCCTAAAATGAAATAAATGTTAATCATTTCATACTTTCAACAAATAACATTTTAAAATTTAACATTACTATCATTTACTGTAAGTACTTGTTATTTTTTAAATATTGAAGGTATTTTCCTCCTCACATTATGAACATATGCCAAATTAAATGGAATTTTTACATGTTTTAATATGTGTTTACAGAAAACATGCATATATTAGTTCATTTTTTTTCTACTTTTATCTTTTTTGGGGTGATTAATGATATTCTTCAAGTATATCTAAATCAAATAAAACTCTGCCTTTACCTTCAGTATCAAAATTAACAGTAGCCATCTCATAACCATAATCATGATGGTTAATTCAGATGCCTATGCAAAATAAATTGTGAGGTTGGAGAGATGGTTTTGCAGTGAAGAGCACTGCCTACCCTTCCATAGGTCTCTGCTCCATTCCAACACACACATGGAGACTCACAACCATCTGTAACTCAGCTCCCAGGAGATACAACACCATCTTCTGGCCTGTGCTGGCAACGCATGAAAGACTTATATTCAGCAAGCATTCACACAGTTAGAAAAAAATAAAAATAAATCTACATATAAATAATGAAAACTAGGTTATACAGCTAAGGTAACACACCCAGAAACTAACAACTGCCAACATCACTGTAAAACATCTCAATATTAAACAGCATGTGAATAGATCTCATGACACTTTTTGAAAAATATTTTCTACTCAAGTATTTTAAGATTATGTTTTGGATGTCTATATGCAGAAAAATGAAAATAGATCTATATTTATCACCCTGTAAAAAATTAAAGTCCAAGTGGATCAAAGACCTCAACATAACACCAGACACATTAAATTGGTTAGAAGAAAAAGTGGGGAAGACCCTAGAACTCCTCAATACAGGAGACAACTTCCTGAACAGTACACCAACAGCACAGGCTCTAAGTTCAACAATAAATAAATGGGACCTCATGAAACCGAAAAGCTTCTGTAAAGCAAAGGACACTGTCATCAGAACAAAACGACAGCCTACAGACTGGGAAAGGATCTTCACCAACTCTACATGTGACAAAGGGCTAATATCCAGTATATATAAAGAACTCAAGAAATTAAAAAACAACCAATGAAGTAATCCAATTAACAAATGGGGTATGGAAATAAACAGAGAACTCTTTGTAGAGAGGATTGTAGAATGGCAGAAAAACACTTAAATGCTCAGAGATGCAAATCAAAACGACCCTGAGATTTCACCTTATACCCATCAGAATGGCTAAGATCAAAAACTCAAGTGACAAAGCATGCTGGAGAGGTTGTGGAGAAAGAGGAACCCTCCTCCATTGCTGGTAGGAATGCAAACTTGTACAAGCACTCTGGAAAGAAGTTTGGCCCTTTCTTAGACAATTAGGAATAGTGATTCCTCTAGATCCAGCTATATCACTCCTAGCCATATATCCAAAAGATGTTCAAGTACACAACAAGGACATTTGCTCAGCCATGTTCATAGCAGCTTTATTCATAATAGCCAGAACCTGGAAACAACCCAGATGTCCCTCATTTGAGGAATGGATACAGAAATTGTGGTACTTTTACACAATGGAATACTACTCAGCAATTAAAAATGAGGAAATCATAAAATTTGCAGGCAAATGGTGGGAACTAGAGATGATCATCCCGAGTGAGGTAGACACATCCTGAGTGAAGCAGAAAGATACACATGGTATATACTCACTTATATAGACCTATAAGATAGGATAAACATACTGAAATCTATACACCTATAGAAGATAAATAAGAAAGAAGACCCTGGGTATGATGATTAATCCTTACTTAGAAAGACAAATGGGATTGACATTGGATGTGGGAGAAAACAAGTAACAGGAAAGGAACCTACCACTGAGGGCATCTGAAAGACTCTACCTAGCAGTGTATCAAAGCAGATAGTAAGACTCATAACCAAACCTTCGCAGAGTGCAGGGAATCATATGATAGGAGGAGTTAGTAGGAGCTGGAGAGGACAGGAGCTCCACAAGGACCAAATATATCAGGGCATAGGGGTCTTTTATGAGACTGTTTCTCCAACCAAGGACCATGTATGGATACGACCTAAAACCCCTGTTCGGATATAGCCCATGGCAGCTCAGTATCCAAGTAGGTACCCTAGTAAGTGGAACAGGGACTATTTCTGACATGAACCACCCAATGGCTCTTTGACCCCCTGAGGGAGGAGTAGCCTTGCTAGGCCAAAGAAGAGGGCATTGCAGCCAGTCCTAAAGAGACCTGATAAGGTACGGTCAGATGAAAGGGGAGGATGTCCTCCCTTATCAGTGGACTTGGAAAGGACCTGGGAAGAGATGAGGGAGGGGTGGGGGGATTGGGAGGGAATGAGGGATGGGATACAAAGTACATAACCTGTGATTAATATAAAAATAAGTAAAGATTATCTTTATCCAAAACTAAACCAAACGATGCTTTTGCAGAAAACTAAATAAATCAGCAATCTTTTATGTAGTTCTACATTAGGAGTAGAAAAGATCCTGTTTTCTTTTTGTTCGTAAGTTTGAAAAGTTAAATTACAATTTTTTAATGATATTCAAGAAAATCACTCTAACTCTGAAGAATTCTATGGAAATTGCTGAAGATAATTTTTTCTGTATGTTTTTCATCCATTCTTGATTTACTTCTTTGATTGAACACTTTCACTTGATTCTTTGCATTTGATTTTTTTTATTCTATATTCTTTTGAGAAGCCAATAACACAAACCCCAAGACTGTGCTTTGGTATAAATCAAAAGGAGTGATATGATAGCATAAGAAAATGAGTTGCCTTTTAGTGAACTCTCTGGCTCAGATCTGATCACATTATTAATTGTAGTTACTCTTTTTGTTGCAACCAGGTTATTGACAACCATGGAGTATTAAAGAGTAATATGAACTGTTAACTCTCCTCTTCTACAAGGCTGTAAGATCTCATGGAATGACACTGTAACTACATGGAAAGTAATTGTCATATATTTATCAAGAAGTTACACGGCTGGCAGTACTCTGAAAATTGTTCTGCATTACTAGTTCCAGCAGCTAAGTTAGCAGAAACAGAAATCAGAAACAACCGCAAGTGCTGGTTTCTCTTCATTTAGAAAACGATTTCATTTAAGAAGTAAAATTTAATTTACAAGTAAATATTATAAAAGGGGGAACCCTCCTCCACTGCTGGTGGGAATGTAAACTTGTACAACCACTTTGGAAATCAATCTGGCACTTTCTCAGACAATTAGAAATAGTACTACCTCAAGATCCAGCTATAGCACTACTAGGCATATATCCAAAATATGCTCAAGTATAAAACAAGGATGTTTTCCCAACCATGTTTGTGGCAGCTTTATTCATAATAGCTGGAAACTGGCAACAACCCAGATGCCTCTCAGTTGAGGAATGGATACAGTAATTGTGGTACATTTACACAATGGAATACTACTCGGTAATTTAAAAAAGGAAATCATGAAATTTGCAGGCAAATGGTGGGAACTGAAAAAGATCATCCTGAGTGAGGTGTCCTAGAAACAGAAAGACACATAGGGTGCATACTCCCTCATAAGTGTATATTAGAGATATAATATAGGATAAATATACTAAAATCTGTACACCTACAGACACTAAACAAGAAGGAGGACTCTGGGTAAGATGCTCAATCCTCAATTAGAAAGGAAAAGAGGATGGACATCAGAAGAGGGAGAAAACAGGAAACAGGACAGGAGCCTACCACAGAGGGCCTCTGAAAGACTCTGCCCTGCAGGGTATCAAAGCAGGTGCTGAGACCTATAGCCAAACTTTGGGCAGAGTGCAAGGACTTTTTGAAAGTAGTGGGAAACAGTAAGACCAGGAAAGGACAGGAGCTCCACAAGGAGAGCAACAGAACAAAAAACGAACAAACAAACAAACAAAAAACAAATCAGGCCACAGGGATATTTTCTGAGATTGATTCCCAACCAAGGACCATTCATGGAGATAACCTAGAACCCCTGCACAGATGTAGCCATGGCAGTTTGGTGTCCAAGTGGGTTCCATGAACTGATTGGCCTGCTCTTTGATCACTTTCCCCTTAGGGTGGGTGCAGCCTTACCAGACCACAGAGGAAGACAATGCAGCCAGTCCTGGTGAGACCTGATAGACTTTACGGAACAAGCAAAGCCATTTCCTACTCTTCCACCAACTGTATATCACTCCAGTGTGAGTTCTGTAAAGCTGTCTTGGCCATGTTAGTCCTTGAAAATAAATGAATACCAAGAGTTCAGCAGCGCAAAGTAAGAATAACTGTATTTCTATGGCTCATTACTTTTTCTAAATAATAATATAAAGCCTATCTCCTATGAATTATAACAGCTGATATTGTAATGTAAAATAGCTTTTTTGCTGAGTCAAAACTAGTTTCAAATGATCTAATATGTAGTTTTTGTTCTCACATTAATTGTGGTATAAATTAAAACACATTAAAGGCCAAAACCACAAGCTGAATTCAGCTCATAAACCTAAAATATATGGAATCATTTCCAGACTTTTTAATTTCCAAACTACCAAAGTTAAGTCAATAAGATGTCAAGAGCATAAACCAACCCATAACAAATGATAAAAATGAAAGAGTAATTAAAGACCGGCTAACTAAAAAAAGAAAAGAAAAATGTCCACAGCTTGGCAGATGTATGGCAGCATGCTATTAGACTTTCAAAGAAAACCTACAGAAAATTTTCTTAAGGTGTGAAGGAGGAAAAGAAGGAGGAGGATGAGGAAGTGGAGGAAGAGGAAGAAGAGGAGGAGAGGGAGGTGAAGGAGCATTCCCCACTCCTACAATGCCTGCATCATTCTCCAAAACTAGTAAAAAGCACAACAAAAATTACAATTCAATATCCCTTATGAACATTAATTTTAAATGTTCAATAGAATAACTGCAAACAGTGTGAAAATATGTCAGTGCAGATTATACACCATGACCAAGATGGATTTACCTCTAAAATGCAAGTCAATATATTTAATAAACTACACAAATGTAATTATAGACAAAAGTCTCATGAACATCTCAATAGATTCAGAAAAAAAAAACAGTGACAAAATCCAACAAAACTTAATTATAAAAGTCCTATTGAATGCACTGCTAGATTGGTCATACATCAACATAATAAAATCTACATATGTGAAACTACAGCCAACAATATATGTAATGGAAAAAACTGAAGAAATACTAGTAAATTCAGGAGTAGAATATGGCTGCCTACTATACTGTATCCTTTCCAATATTATGCTCAATGCATTAGTTAGAGAAATAAGGTAAGAACAAAAGGGAAACAAATAGGAATTAAAGATATAAGCTTACCTCTGTTAGCAGATGGCATGATTCTATACATTATAAATTTCCAAAAGATTAATTTAGCAGTGTGGCTCAACATGCACATAAGTAGCTTTTCTATACAACAGCAACAAACAAACAGAAAAACCAAATGTGAACAAACTCCAATGCACAGCAACCTTACAGAAAATATCCAGGAATAGATGTAACCAGGTTAAGTGAAGAAACTCAACAAGAAAAATGTTAAATCCTTGAAGGAAGAGATATTTTAAAAAACCCAACTAGAAAATAGAATGGCATCACATACTCATGAACTGGTAGAAGTAACGTTGAAAAATAAGCATTTTACCAAGAGTTATTTACAGATTCAGTGCAGTCCCAATCAAAATCCCATTCCATTCTTTGCTGAAATAGAAAAAGTACAATAAAATTCACTTGGAACAATAAAAGATCCCAGTCACCAAAATAATCTTGAGCATAAAGAATAATGCTGGAGGGAATACTATTTCAGGTGTCAAGATATATTATAAAGCCATTGTAATAATCACAATATAGTATTGGCACAAAAATAGACATGTAGACCAATGGAACAAAAGTACACCCAAACACAAATACATGTAACCTTAGCCATTTAATATTTGATGAAATGCTAAAAACATATGTAAGAGAAAAGGAGAACATCTTCAGCAAATGGTTCTGAAAAACTTTGTGTCCACCTGCAGAAGAATGATACTTAGACCTGTATAAATCCTCTTGCACTAAAAATAATTCCAAATGGATCAAAGACCTAAATGTAAAACCTAAATCACTGAAACTTCTAGAAGAAAACAGACAGTATTCTATATAATATAGTTGTGGAAAAGCTCTTTCTGAATAAGACTCCATTTGTCCAATAAGTAAAGTCCACAGCTGGTAAGTGGGACTTCATAAAACTTAAAAGCTTTTGCAGACCTAAATAATCAATTGGGTAAAGAGGAAGACCACAGATATTTTCTAGCTATGCATTTGACAGTTGATTAATGACCAGGAAAAGAAAAGATCTCAGACAGCAGATGCACAGCTTTAATCATGGTGCTTGGAAGGAAGAGGCAGCAGCATATCTGAGTTTGAAGATAGCCTGATCTAGTGAGTTCCAGGACAGCTAGGGCTACACAGGCCAATGCTGTTTCTCTCAGAAAACCAAAATAGGAGATAGATAAGTAGGTAGAGAGATAGAGACATAGACAGACAAATGTATAGAGAGATACATACATACACAAACAGTTCAAAAACAACTGAGACTTTCATTTTGCCCTGGTTAGAATGGTAAAGATGAAGAAAACAATAAAGAACACATTCTAGGGCTTACATAGGAAAAGGAACCACTCATTCACTGTTGGAGAATGGCAAATTTGGTCAAGAAATCAGGGTGGAGAACTCCCAAAAAGTTCATAATAAATGTAACACATAACCTAGAAATGCTACACTTAGGCAGATGCCTAATCCCCAGATACTTGATCAGCCATGTTCATTGCTGCTCTATTCATAATGTCCAGGTAGTGGAAACAACTTACATATCCTTCAACTAGCAAAGGGTTAATTAAAATGTGGTAAATATGTACTATGTAATATTCAGTTAAAAAAATAAAATTTGTCAGAAAATAGATGGAACTAGAAAAGATCATATTGAATGAAGTAAACTAGACCTAGAAAGACAAACCATGTTTTCTCTCATCTGAGGCTCTTCCAAATCTTTAAGTATGAGAACATATCCTGGAGAAACTTCAAAAACCAGAAGTATAAATGACAGGGTGGGAGGTTGAAAGAGCAGTAGAGAACTGAATAAAGAGGGCACACATTCTGATAGGGGAAAATGATAAAATGGGGATTCCTTTTGGGTGTGTGGAGAATAAATACACAACATTCAGAAAGAGGGTATAGAACACAAAAATGTCTGAAAAAACCTGAAAGAATCATACTATTAGTTATCTACCTAAGGAAAACCATAATACTTCTAGGTCAGTGTATTATGCGGAAATTTCCCCTCTAAGTTGACAATGCTTCCTCCAAAAGAAAGAGGTTATCTTAAAACACACTCAACACAAGGTTGTCCAACAGACTCTCAAACCATTACAAGCTATTGTGACTGTTTATTGCTGAGGACACTACACACTAAATACACTTCAGTTATAGAGTCCCACACTCTCTAGAACTGAACTAACCTCAAAGCTTTCTCTCTGACTATTATCTTTCATGGTACAAAAAGGGGCTGTGCAAGCTGCCTAAGAAGAAAAGCAACCAACACTCCTCCCCGCTGTAGACAACTATGAATCATACCAGTAAACAAGCATAGCATGATAACCCTGAAGGTGTAGCTCATGACATGTATACCTTTGACTTAACCAACAGCTAACTGAAATTAAAGCCCAATCAACAAGAGGTACTGAAAATGTGACCAACTAGTGAAGTCATGAATCTTGGAAAGGAACCTACAATTGCTGCTTTTCTAAACCAACATAATGCCTAACAACATTCTGTACGTTTCTCCTTATACTCCCAAACGTGTATAATCCTCACCAAGGAATCTTGTCTTTGCAAACAAGTGGGGAACCAATAAAATAAAACATAACCAATCAAAATGAATAGTTTTGAGCCTCATCACAACAGATACATCTACAACAAAAGTTCCAAACCTAAAACTCAGGAATCATTAGGAAAAAGGTAGTAGAAAGATTTTAAGAGTCGGGGAATCAGAGAGTTTGCCATGAGTTTATGTCTCCTAGGATTTCAGAAGCTATATCCATAAATTCTCACCGATATGGCTACCTAACCATGAGCTGAACAAGAAAAATAATGGACATAATAATGTGAAAGGGGAATTCCCACAATTCCTTAACCCTACACAAAAAGTACAGGCAACTAAGGAATTCTGAGAGTGGGAGAAGCAGTTTTCCACAGGGGAAAACACACTAATTAGTAATCTAATACCAAATGGTCACCATTGAAAACATCCATACAAGTAGTTTTAAAATACATCAACAGTAAATATAAATAAGGCCTTAAATTTGAAAGTACAATGACAGGTATATTAGAACATTTATAAAGTGGAAACAAAAGGGGAACTGATACAATTATTTTACAATCTCAAAAAAGAAAATAAATAATTTTTAAAGCTGTTCATTTAAATATGACTTTAAGATATAAAACTAATTTACTCTTCTCTTTAATGAATGAGGAGAAGACTGGAATCAAAGGTTAGAGTAGAAGGTTATGAAGGCGAAATCATTCCCTGAATTACATGTAGCATTGATATTTTTTATTTTACTGCAATTCAGAAAAGCAAGTCTCCTGAGAGTGCTGCCGTCTTTTTGTTTATTTATTTGTTTTGTTTTCAAGACATGGTTTCTCTGTGTAGCCTCGGCTGTCCTGGACTCTCTTTATAGACCAGGCTGGCCCGAACACACAGAGATCCTCCTGCCTCTGCCTCCCCGATGCTGAGATCACAGGCATGTGCTACTGTTTTATGAATTATTTGGAAATTATGTATTGTAGCAGTGAGGGAAGTGTCTCAGTCTTAAATTATTTGCCGGGCAAGCATAAGGACCTGAGTTTAGATCATCTGAACCCACATAAAAAGCTCGGTGTGGTGGCAAGTGTCTGTAATTACAGTACTGGACAGGTTTGAGAGCTGGATCTCAGGCACTCAGTAGACAGGCAATCTAAATGAATTGGAAAATTTGAGGTTCAGTGAGACACTATCTCCAAATATTGCATGGAGATTGACAGAGGAAGATAGTTGGTACTCCCTTTGGCCCTCATATGTATACACACATCTGAATGTACACACACACACACACACACACACACACACACACACACACACACGGGAAAGCTGATCTCAATAACAGGAGGTTTTTAAGTCACAAAAGCTCCAGAATGAGAAGTGGATCCATGCCAATTATAAGATCTATGCTTGAAATTCAATCCTTTACCTGTTTTTTTTTCCCTCTGTCCTGTCCTGCTTCCTCTAACTTTCACTCCATGACTTCATCCCTTTCACTCCCTCTCTCTCCTACCTCCTTATTTTCCACTAATGAAGTCCACAATAGCAAGGCCCTGTCCAGGTGCCTTAGTTACTTAGTCTCTAGAACAGTGAGAAAAATAAATAAATCTGTTCATTAAAAAATGTACATTCTGTGTGGTCTTCTTTAGCAGATCCAAACAAAAAGAGCTATTTATAGTTTGAAGAAGAGGCCATAAATGAAAAAAATGAATTACATAAATTTAGAACAATCTAGGGCAAAAGTAAACATGAGACATAAATAATAAGGACGAAAAGCACATGAAACACAACAAGAGAACAAAAGACTGCCCTATTTCACAGAGTCACACAGGCATGCAGCCTCCTGCACATTCTACGCCCTTACCAGTCTTCTGGGATTGAGCTGGTACTCCATCCCTTCAGCTGATTATTTCACTTAAAGTGTCACTAGGAGCTCATTTCCATTACATGGTGTCAATTCTTTGAATTAAAACTTGATTAATTTTCAAAGAGAAATAAGTTAAGAACAGAAGGACAAAAACTAATCTGACTTATATGTAAAACCTAAAATGCGAATAGAAAGGGTAGTGACTATGGATGGCAAAGAATAGAGAAAGAAGAAATATAGCTGAAGGAGTTCAATACTTCAATCAGTCTTATGATATCAGTTTTAATATTCTATAGCACTGTGGTGTAGCCACAATAAATAATAACATATGGTTCAAAATTTGTTGTGAAAAAAGTTCTCAACATGTATGGTAGTTTGAATGAAAAGGTTCCTGTAGGCTCATATGGAATGGCACCATTAGGTGTGGCCTGGTTGGAGGAAGTGCATCACTGGGATCTACTTTGAGTTTTCAAAGTTCCAGCAAGGTATGTTGGCTCCTCTCCTTCCTGCTGCCTGAGGATGCAGATGGAGAACTTTTCAGCTACCTCTCCAGCACCATGTCTGTGTGCCTGCTACTACGCTTCCTGCCATTACAACAATGGCCTAAACTCCTGAAATGTAATCCAGGGCCAATTAAATGTTTTCCCTTATCAGAGTTGCTATAGTGATGGTAACTTCCCAGCAACAGAAGCCCTGATTAAGACAATATCCCTTACAGTAACAAAACAATGCTAAGTTGATGAGCTGATAATTGTGGTAACTATTTTGAATTTCCTGAACATTTTTTTATACCATTTCTGTCTTTATTTGTTTGTGTGCATGCCATGGTACACATTTGGAAGTCAAAGGACAACTTGTTGGAGTTGGTTTTCCCCTTCTACCATGTGTAGCCCAGAGATCTACCTCAGTCCCTTAGGCTTGCTGGCAAGTGACTTTATCTACTGGGTCACCTCATGATCCCCTTTCTGTAATTTGTATTTAAGTAGGAACATTGTATAAGACTCCATAATGTACATAATTACTATCTGACAATTAAAAATAATTTAAATGTTAAAAATTTGAAAACTTGATCACTCTTACATCATTTTTCCAAGGTAACAAATTCTATAATCCAGCTATCTTGTGATAAAATCACACATAAATCTTGGGATTATAATCCATACCTTCTTCCATTTGGATTCTGTGACAGGATCAAGTACTATTTACTATTTTCAGATCTTTAGTTTATATATGAATTGACTTGCACTTCATTGCATGCAATGTAGAAGTTAACATTGACCATCAGTTTTGGACAATGGCTGTGGAAATAGTTACAAAATTTACCTCCTCTTTTTTCTTATTCAGAGGGGGAAATATTCATAGGAACCATGTTATTAAAAAAACACCAACCAACCAAACAAACAAACAAAAAATACCACAGCGATGATGCCACTAAACTCACAGTAACTCAGTTCTCTTTTGAAGTTCAAATATTTCTTAACAAGATTCAAAGACCATGACGGTGTTTCTTTGCAATTACCTGCTATCTCCGCATGCTTCCTTACCATGTAGGGACTTCAAATCTCTTACCCAAAAAGCTATTGCTAGGGAGCCCCAAAATATGGTACTCAACATGGGATGTCACAGAAGCAGTGTGTCCTGGGGAACAGATACAGGGATGGTGGAAATCTGTCGCTCTAAATACTTTATTCATGAGTGTTCCTGGATATACTTTGTTCTTTCCATATCTATAGCTGCATCTCAATCTAGGTCCTAGGGCTTCTGAAATATAATTATATTTTTCATTTTTAATTTTCTTTATTTCTGTTATTTAAAAAGGTGTTCTCGGGGTGGGACAAGATGGAGGCGCCAGGAGGACGCTGCTTCTGAGTTGCAGAACAATGTTTTCAGTACAGCGACCAAGAGCCTGAACTCTGGGCCCTAAAACAACAGTGATCCTGTTTTCCAGGTGAGAGGAAGCCCCAAGGTGCAGGAACCGCCTGATCCATTCCCACCACCCAGGCAGAACCTGGAAGAGATCCCTGGTCGCGCAGGCACTCAGTCACCAGAGCCACACGCCTGCGTGTCCTGATCATCTTCCCAGGCTGAACGGTGGGCACAAAAACACACCAGAGACTGGGAATCCCAGTTGAGAGAAAAACCCACAGGGAAGGAAAGAAACGGGACTGACCTAGGTCACCCAGACTTCCCAGGAAAAAGATCCCACAGAATGGCAGGTGCACACCATCTCTGAACTAGGCTCCACCCCCAAGCACAGAGTCTTGCTGCTTTCCCAACTCTCCATCACAGAAGAACTGTGTGCCCCAGGGCATCAGAGCCTGGGTTTCCCTGTCAAATCAAGGGGCTGTGGAACCCAAAATAACCATAGGAGGAGCCCGGGGAAAAGGGAGACAAAAACTGATCTGAGTCCAATAGGACACAGGTCAACCATGGACATTTCTGTGTACTTCTCCTGGGGAATCTATTCCTGGGCACTTCCCCCAAACGGGCAGAAGCAGCAGCAGACATAGCTAAGCCTGCAACAGAGGAAGCTGAGGAGATACCGCAGCCAGCAGGAAGACAGCAGCAGAGGCACTACAACCAGCATTGAAGCAGAGGAGGCAGCCCACAGTGCACACAGCAACCTGCAAGGAGCACAGTGCTGCATGCTCCAAGCACAGATCTCCAGCATTCCCCCACAGCCTTGTCTGAGGGGGTAGCTGCTGAGGAAGCAGATAGCACTTCCCAACTTAGGGAGCAGAGTGCAGCCTGCCGGGCTCACAGCTTCCAGCTCAGAACTCTGGGCCAGGCTCAAAGAGTGTACAACAGGGTACATGTCCTGCCCAAAGCATCAGCTGCAGACCTCAGAGGCCAGCCTGCTGACCCCGAACAGACACATTATGCCCACAATCTGCACTTGCTAACTGCACTAGCATCCGAATCCTCTCCTGTGCTTGCTCCCAACCCATATATCCCAAGCAGCTACACACCCTAGCACCCCCCTTCATGACAAATATCCCGGCACCCGCACACCTGTGTGCAAGCATGCGTGAGCCTGTGCACATGCACGCCCGTGTGCGTGCGCGCGCGCGCACACACACACACACACACACACACACACACACACACACACACGCTTAAGATTCTTATTCTCCCTCACAAACAACGGAAGCAACAACACACACTCTCAAACCTCTGGACCTCACTGATCTTCCTGAAGAATTCAACAGACACAAGAGTAAGACAGTTCCAGTCCGAAGTTCAGACTCAAAGAACAAACAGCGAAGACTATATATAAGCAATGGCCAAGGGTTGACATAAGAACTCATCCAACAAAAATGAGGAAACCATTGCCCTAACAGCAACACCGAAAACTAACAGATATTTTAATTCAGCAGAAACTCTGGAAAATGAATTTAAAGGTATGATTATCTAGTTACTACATGAACAAAAAGAGGAAACAGAGCTCTCAAAAAATTCAAAAGAATATAATGGCCCATGTAGAGGAACAATTAGAAATATAGAGAGAGGAAATAAATACAAAAATAGGAGCCACCTTCAATCAGATGAAGGAAATGGTGCAAAGCATGAAAACAGTATTAGAATCTATAAAGAAAACACAAACAGAGAAAAACCTGGAACTGGAGAACTTAGAGAAAAAATCTGAACCACAAAGGTAAGCATCTCCAATAGAATACAAGAGATGGAAGAGAGAATCTCGGGAGCCGAAGATACACTTGCTGAAATTGATTCTTCACTCAAAGAAAAACTAAAAGCAGAAAAGTCCAAAATATAAAACATTCAAGAAATCAAGGACACCATAAAAAGACAAAACCTAAGACTAATAGGAAAAGATGAAAAAGAAGAATCCAGGCTCCAAGGACTGGAAAATATTTTTAAGAAAATCATAGAAAAAAATTTTCCTAACTTAAAGAAAGAGATATCCATAAACATACAAGAAGCCAACAGAACACCAAATAGACTACACCAGAAAAGAAATACCTCACATCACATCATAGTCAAAACACTAAACCTACAAAACAAAGAAAAAATATTAAAGGCAGCAAGGGAAAAAGGTCAAGTAACATACAAAGGTAGACATATCAGAATCATACCAGACTTCTCATCAGAAACTATGAAAGCCAGAAGGGCCTGGGCAGAGGTCATGCAGTCTTTAAGGGAACACAGATGCCAACCAAGACTACTATACCCAGAAAAGCCTTCAATCAACATAGATGGAGAAAACGAAATATTCGATGACAAAAGTAAATTTAGATAATATCGACACAGCAACCCAACCCTACAGAAGATACTAGAAGGGAAACTCCAATTCAACGAAAACAAGTACACCAAAGAAAATATAAGATACAGACAATCTCCCAGAAAAAAATAAAAAAGGAAAAAAAACCCAGAACAATAATGAATCAAAGTAAGACCACCAACTCCACAATAAAAGGACCTAACAGTCATTGGTCACTGCTATCTATCAACATCAATGGACTCAACTCTCCAATGAAAAGACACAGACTAACAGAATGGTTGCCGAAACAGGATCCAACATTCTACTGCATTCAAGAAACACACCTATGCAACAAAGATAAACAGTACCTCAGAGTAAAGGGCTGGAAAAATGTGTTTCAAGCAAATGGACTCAGAAAACAACTGGGGTATCGCTCCTAGTATCTAATAAAATAGACTTTCAACTAATAACTAATAAAACTAATAAAAAAGATGAGGAGGGGCACTTCCTTCTCATCAAAGGAAAATTCCAACAGGAGGACATCACAATTTTTGAACATCTAAACCCCAAATACAAGACCACCTACATTTGTAAATGAAACATTATTAAAGCTGAAATCTCACATTGATCCCAACACCTTAATAGTGGGAGACTTCAACACTCCACTCAAACCAAGGGACAGGTCATCAATTCAGAAGCAAAACAGGGAAACAAGGGCACTCACAGAGACCCTAAATCAAGTGGACCTAATAGATGTCTACAGAACTTTTTACCCTATATCAAAAGAGTAAACCTTCTTTTTAGCACCTCACGGAACCTTCTCCAAAAATAGTTGGTCACAAAGCAAGTCTCAGCACATAAAAAAAGATTGAAATAACCCCTTGTATCCTATCTGACCATCATGGTCTAAAGCTGGACGTCAACAACAACAGAAACAGCAAAAAGCCTGCACATACATGGAAACTGAACAACTTGCTACTCAAGGACAGCTTGGTTAGGGAAGAAATAAAGAAAGGAATAAAAGACTTCCTAGAATTCAAAGAAAATGAAAGCACAATATACCCAAACCTATGGGACACAATGAAGGCAGTGCTAAGAGGAAAGTTCATAGCACTAAGTGCCTTCAAGAAGAAATTTGAAACATCTCATACAAGCAACTTAATGGCCCAACTGAAGGACCTAGGAAAAAAAAAAAGAAGCAGATACACCAAAGAGGAGCAGACAGCTGGACATAATCAAACTCAGGGCAGAAATCAATCAATTAGAAACAAATAAAACTATCCAAAGAATCAATGAAACCAAGAGCTGTTTTTTTGAGAAAATCAATGAAATAGACAAGCCCATAGCCAAACTAACAAAAAGGCAAAGGGAAACAATCCAAATCAGCAAAATCAGAAATGAAAAGGGGGACATAACAACAAGCACTGAGGAAATCCAAACAATCATTAGGTCTTACCACAAGAGCCTATATGCCACAAAATTTGAAAATCTAAATGAAATGGACGATTTTCTTGAGAGATTCCATCTACCTAAATTAAGTCAAGATCAGGCAGAAAAATTGAATAGACCTATATCCCCCACGGAAATAGAAGCAGTCATCAACAGTCTCCCTATCAAAAAAAGCCCTGGGCCACATGGATTCAGTACAGAATTCTACCACACCTTCAAAGAAGTGCTAACTACAATTCTCTCTAAACTATTCCACAAAATAGAAATAGTAGAAACATTACCAAACTCATTCTATGAAGCCCCACTCACCTTGATACCTAAACCACATAAAGACCCAAGAAAAAAAGAGAACTTCAGACCTATATCTCTTGTGAACATTGATGCAAAAATACTCAACAAAATACTTGCAAACAGAATCCAAGAACACATAAAAGATATCATCCACTATGACCAAATAGGTTTGAACCCAGACATGCAAGGGTGGTTCAATATACAGAAATCCATCAATGTGATCCACCATTTAAATGAAATGAAGGATAAAAAGCACATGATCATCTCCTTAGATGCTGAAAAAAGCTTTCGACAAAGTCCAACATCCATTCATGTTTAATGTCTTGGGGAGATCAGGGATACAAGGCACATACCTAAACATAGTAAAGGGAATATACATCAAGCCTATAGCCAACATCAAACTGAATGGACAGAAACTTAAATCAATCCCACTGAAATCAGGGACAAGGCAAGGCTGCCCACTCTCTCCATCTCTTCAACATAGTACTTGAAGTACTAGCTAGAGCAATAAGAAAATTAAAGGAGATCAAGGGGATACAAATTGAAAGGAAGAGGTCAAAGTATCCCTATTTGCAGATGATATGATGGTATACATGAACAAAGACAAAAATTCAACCAGAGAACTCCTTCAACTGATAAGCACCTTCAGCAAATTGGCTGGATACAAAATTAACTCAAAAAAAAAAAATCAGAAGCACTCCTGTACAATAAAGACGAAAGGACCGAAAAAGCAATTAGGGAAACAACACACTTCACAATAGCCACTAATAACATAAAGTACCTTGGGGTGACTCTAACCAAGCAAATGAAAGATCTGTTTGAGAAAAACTTCTAGTCTCTGAAAAGAGAAATCAAAGAAGATATCAGAAGATGGAAAGATCTCCTTTCCTCATGGATTGGAAGGATTAATATAGTGAAATCGGCTCTTCTGCTAAAAGCAATCTACAGATTCAATGCAATTTCCATCAAAATACCAACACAATTCTTTACAGAACTTGAAAGAAAAACTATCTACTTTATATGGAGAAACAAAAAAACCGAAATTTCCAAACCGATCCTCTACAACAACAGATCATCTGGAGGTATCACCATTCCAGATCTCAAGCTGTACTACAGAGCAATAGTTATAAAAAGTGCATGGTATTGGCATAGAAACAGAATAGTAGATCAATGGAACCTAATAGAAGACCAAGAAATAAACCTGCACACCTATGAATACTTGATTTTTGATAAAGAAGCCAAATCCATCCAATGGAAAAAAGACAGCATCTTCAACAAATGGTGCTGGACCATCTGGATGTCTACATGAAGAAAAATGAAAATAGATCCATATTTATCACCGTGCACAAAACTAAAGTCCAAGTGGATCAAAGACCTCAACATAACACCAGACACATTAAATCAGTTAGAAGAAAAAGTGGGAAAGATCCTAGAACTCATCAGCACATGAGACAACTTCCTGAACAGAAAACCATCAGCACACGCTCTAAGAGCAACAATCAATAAATGGGACCTCATGAAACTGAAAGCCTTCTGTAAAACAAAAGACACTGTCATCAAAACCAAATGACAGCCTACGGTCTAGGAAAGGATCTTCACCAACCCTATATCTGACAGAGGGCTAATATCCAGTATATATAAAGGACTCAAGAAGTTAAAAAGCAACAAACCGAGTAATCCAATTAAAAATAGGGTATAGAGCTAAACAGAGAATCCTCAATAGGGGAATGACAAATTGCAGAGAAACACTTGAAGAAATGCTCACTGTCCTTAGTCATCAGTGAGATGCAAATCAAAATGACCCTGAGATTTTACCTTAGGCCCGTCAGAATGGCTAAGATCAAAAACTCAAGGGATAATGCATGCTAGAGAGGATGTGGAAAAAGGAGAACCCTCCTCCATTGCTAATGGGAATGTAACCTTCAACAACCATTTTGGAAATCAGTCTGGTGCTATCTCAAGATCCAGCTATACCACCCCTAGGCATAAGCCAAATAAACTTGTAAAAATCCTGCTAGTAAAAGTAAAAAAATTATTTTATAATACAAAGTAATTTATTAATATTATTTTTGAATGTTTTATAATTAATAAAATAAAAATACTTTCTAGACATTGTCTTCTATTTTTCCCAAGCTATAGCTTGTTGTTTATTGTTTTTTCTATTTTTTAAATAATTTTATTTTTTTAATATTAATCACAGGTTATTTATTTTGTATGCCAGCTATAGCCCCATCCCTCATTCCCTCCCAATCCCACCATCCCTCCCTTATCTCCTTCCTGTCCCTTTCCAAGTCCACTGATAGGGGAGGTCCTCCTCCCCTTCCATCTGACCCTAGATTATAAGGTATCTTCAGGACTGGCTGCAATGTGGAGTCAAAGAGCCAGCCATTGAGTTCATTTCAGAAATTGCCCCTGTTCCCCTTACTAGGGTACCCACTTGGATACTGAGCTACCATGGGCTGCATCCGACCAGGGGTTCTAGGTTATATCCATACATGGTCCTTGGTTGGAGAAACTGTCTCATAGAAGACCCCTGTGGCCTGATATATTTGGTCCTTGTGGAGCTCCTGTCCTCTCCAGGTCATACTAACTCCCCCTTCTTTCATATCATTCCCTACACTCTGCCCAAGGTTTAGTTATGAATCTCAACATCTGCTTTGATCCACTGCTAGGTAGACTCTTTCAAAGCCCCTGTGTGGTAGGCTTCTTTCCTGTTACTTGATTTTTGCTACTTCCGATGTCCATCCCATTTGTCTTTCTAAGTGAGGATTGATCATCTTACCCTGGTTCCACTTTCTTGTTTAGGTTCTTTAGGTGTACAGATTTTAATATGTTTACCCTATTTTATAGGTATAGTACCTACTTATAAGTGAGTGTGTATCATGTGGGTCTTTCTGCTCCTGGGATAACTCATTCAGGATGATCTTTTCTAGATCTCACCATTTGCCTGCAAATTTCATGATTTCCTCATTTTTAATTGCTGAGTAGTATTCCATTGTGTAAATGTACCACAATTTCTGTATCTATTCCTCTTTTGAGGGACATCTGTGTTGTGTCCATGTTCTGGCTATTACAAATAAAGCTGCTAAGAACATGGTTGAGCAAATGTCTTTGTTGTGTACTTGAGCATCTTCTGGATATATGCCTAGGAGTGGTATAGCTGGATCTTGAGGTATCACTATTCCTAATTGTCTGAGAAAGGGCCAGATTGATTTCCAAAGTGGTTGTACAAGTTTACATTCCCACCAGCAATGGAGGAAGGTTCCCCTTTCTCCACATCCTCTCCAGCATGTGTTGTCACTTGAGTTTTTGATCTTACCCATTCTGATGGGCCTAAGGTAAAATCTCAGGGTCATTTTGATTTGCATCTCTCTGATGGCTAAGGACACTGAGCATGTCTTTAACTGTTTCTCTGTCCTTTTATATTCTTCCACAGAGAATTCTCTAGCTCTGTACCCCATTTTTAAATTGGATTCCTTGATTTATTGTCTTTTCACTTCTTTAGTTCTTTATATATTCAGGATATCAGCCCTCTATCAGATATAGGGATGTTAAAGATCCTTTCCCAGTCTGTAGGCTGTCATTTTGTTTTGATGACAGTGTCCTTTGTTTTACAGAAGGCTTTCAGTTTTATGAGGTCCTATATATTGATTGTTAATCTTAGAGCCTGTGCTGTTGGTGTTCTGTTCAGGAAGTTTTCTCCTGTGCCAATGAGTTTTAGGATCTTCCCCACTTTTTCTTCTAACTGATTTAATGTGTCTGGTGTTATGTTGAGGTCTTTGATCCACTTGGACTTTAGTTTTGTGCAGGGTGATAAATATGGATCTATTTTCATTTTTCTTCATGTAGACATCCAGTTGGACCAACATCATTTTTTTTTTTTGAAGATGCCGTCCTTTTTTCCGTTGAATGGTTTTGGCTTTTTTTTTTTTGTCGAAAATCTAGTATTCATAGGTGTGTGGGTTTATTTCTGGATCTTCTATTTGGTTCCATTGATCCACCTTTCTGCTTCTATGCCAATAATGTGCAGTTTTTATTACTATTGCTCTGTAGTGCAGTTTGAGATCAGAGATGGTGATATCTTCAGATGCTCTCTTGTTGTAGAGGATCGTTTTGGAAATCAGGGTTTTTTGTTTCTCCATATGAAGTTGATAAGTTCTGTAAAGTATTGTGCTGGTATTTTTATGGAAAATGCATTGAATCTGTAGATTGCTTTTGGCAGGATGGCAATTTTCCCTATGTTAATCCTCCTGATACATGAGCAAGGGAGATCTTTCCATCTTCTGATATCTCTTTGATTTCTTTCTTCAGAGACTTGAAGTTGTTTTTTTTATAAGTAATTTATTTATTTTTATATTAAATCACAGGTTATATATTTTGTATCCCAGCCATAGTCCCCTCCCTCATTCCCTCCCACTCTCCCCATCTTCCCCCTGCTCCCCTCCGAGTCCACTGATAGGGGAGGACCTCACCCCCTTCCATCTGACCCTAGCTTATCATGTCTCTTCAGGGAGTAAGATTTGGCGAGGACAAGAGCTCCACAAAGACCGAATAGATCAGGGCACAGGGGTCTTCTATGAGACTGTTTCTCCAAGCAAGGACCATGTTTGGATACAAACTATAACCCCTGCTCAGATGTGGCCCATGATAGCTCAGTATCCAACTGGGTATCATAGTAAGGGGAACAGGGACTATTTTGTCATGAACTGAATGGCTGGCTTGTCGATCGTCCCAACCCCCCCCCCCCCCAGCCCCCGAGGGAGGAGCAGCCTAACTAGATCCCACAAGAGGACATTGCAGCCAGCCCTGAAGTTGTTATTTTAAACAGGTCTGTCATTTGCTTTGTTAGAGTCACCCCAAGGTATTTTATGTTATTAGTGGTTATTGTGAAGGGTGTTGATTCCCTGATTTCTTTCTTGGCCCTTTTTTTTTCCTGGGTATACAGGAGGGCTTTTGATTTTTTTTTTGAGTTATTTTTTTATCCAGCCACTTTGCTGAAGGTGCTTATCAGCTGAAGGTGTTGAGATTTTGAGGTCATTCAGGTATACTATCATATCATCTGTGAATAGTGAAACTTTGACTTCTTCCTTTTCGATGTGTATCCCCTTGATCTCCTTTACTTGTCTTATTGCTTTAGCTAGGACTTCAAGTAATAGGATGAAGAGATATGGAGAGAGTGGGCAGCCTTGCCTAGTCCCTGATTTCAATGGGATTGATTTAAGTTTCTCTCCATTGAGTTTGATGTTGCCTATAGGTTGCTGTATACCTTTACTATGTTTAGGTATGTGCCTTGTATCCTTGATCTCTCTAAGACTTTAAACTTGAATGGGTGTTGGATTTTGTCAAATGCTTTTTCGGCATCTAAGGAGATGACCATGTCATATAGCTTGTTTTTATTCTCCTTACACTGTCTTTTAATAGCCAGAAGCATTTAATATTTTATATGTATTTTTAATTTTTACGAAATTGAATTTGATTTTTGTATTAACATATGATAAGTTTATTGTTGGGCTTCATTGACCAATACTATTGAGAATCTCCTGTAGGCATACAATATGCACATCATTGTCATAACTTTCTCTTCCCATCTAACTCATCCTGTCTCCACACTCAAGCTTATGACCCCTATTTACTTACTATTGTTTTAGATGCACACACACACGTGCACACATATACACACACCTCATCTAGTGTTATTGTTATTTGGCTTAACAGACAACTTGAGACTGCATTCACAGACAGGTAAAAAGCCACTGAGATGGAGAGACATAGCCAGTTTTCTCCAGGAATTTTTCTTTTTCTTTTTTTCTTATTGTGGTTGTCCATAAATCTTGACTTTGCACAAGGTCACAACCATTTATTTACTCATTTTTTAACCTATTTTCATAGAGTTTGGGTGTCTTTTTACATTTATGAGTTTTTTTCTTGTCTTGCTGCATGAATGCAAATGTGGGCATATTTATGTCAACATATTTGCACTCTACTTATTTTGAAAGTCTGTTCCCCACATAGTTCATTTTAGCTTTGTAAAAAATTAGTTGTAATTATGGCCAGCTGAGGAAGCAAAGAAAGAGCCCCTTTCTTAAAATATAAAATGTCCATCACACATGTTGTTATAGTTCAATTTTCAAATTATTTTATGTGTCAACTGGTTATGTTTAGTGAAATGATGGCAGTCTTGATTGGTGCATTTCATAGAGAATTTCTGAATATCCTCTCTGTTGGTTTGTCCTTCATTGGTTCTATCTGTTCTTTTCTTCATTTTTTTCCTAATTTATGACAACTTTTGGATTTCTGAACATTTAGTACGATTACTTTCATCTCCCTTTTGGATAATAGTATAAGAGCTTTTCTATCAAATGTTTATTCCCAGACGTTTTGTTATTTGCATGGTGTTGTTAAGTGCCCCTAAAATGGGAGCCTAAAGAAGAAATTTAACCAATGGGCTGTAAACTGTAAGTATTCTCTATGTTGCTGTCTCTGTCTCTCTGGTCTCTTTCTCTCTCTATCTGTGATAGACTGGATCATATCAAACCATGAACCAAAATATTTTCTTCTTTTTATGCTCATTGCCTTGGATAATTTATTGAGTGATAGAATGCTAAGATATCTCTTTACAAATATATTTAGGACATAATACTTTTATTTCTTAAATAATCTTTAAATATCTTAATTGAGAAACAATTCACACAACTTACAACTGAACTATTATAAATGTCTACAGATTGTGGAATGGTAGCTGTGTAAGAAAAACCACATTTTAAATTTATTTATTTATTTTTTCATGATTAAGAATGACAGCCAGTGGCTAAGGCAATTAGACATTGACTTTACCACTAATTTGTTTTGTTTAATTTTATTTATTTATTTTTTTTTGCAGGCCAGTTAAATTTTATTGGGGTACTGACAAGAAGAGACATGGAAAATTCAAACACAACTGCAGCACTGTCAGGTCCCCAGCTATACCAGCAGCAGCCTCCCATCTGTGACCCCTCCCCCAACCAAGTGTTTACATTACTTTTGTGAAACATGCCTCTCAAAAGGAGAAATAGGCCTGATCTGGTGAGGGTCATACACAGATGGTCACAGCTGTGCTGATTCAGGGTGGCAATGATCATGTCTAACTTGGCAGAAACAGCCATCTAAGACATCTTTTATACTTGTGGTTCTAAAGGATGAAATGAAATGACATACAAAAAAAAAACAGACCAAAATAAGAATGATCACAATAATTCTCATACAGACAAAGATGGTGGCGACACATCAAGCCATAGGACTAAAGAGTAAAATGTGTTCATTCACTTGTGAGATTTTTCATTTTCCTGATTGCTGAATGTAAGATGAAAAAGTTTGAAAAACTACACTAATCTAGTATATCTTCAAATTCTTTTCTTTTTGTCACTCTATTATTTTCACAACCACAAATGTGCTCGCTGCCAATATAACTACCACAGAAGCAAATGTCAGGAAAAATAAGTGAGGATAAACAAAGAAAGAGCTATTAGATATACAGATAACCTTGGTTCCAATTTTCTACTGTGTTTACAAGTACTGAATATTAACTGCAAAAGAAGCAATCATTTCTCTGTATCCCAGCTTCAGTTTCTTCTAAAGAAACCGTATGCTTGTCAGGCATTTTTTCCATTCTCTACTGAGATGAAGCAGTCAGCTTTCTGCAACTATAGGTTAGCCTCCTCAGGGCATTTTTAATACATGAACCTCTGTAAAATGTTATTTTTGTACTTCTGTTTTTATCTATCTAGTGTATAATAACTGTAAATTATGTATAACCTGTTTTCATATTCTTATTATGCTTTCATATTTTTCTTTGAAGAAATATCTCCATAAAACTATGCTTATTTATTGATTGAATTGTTAAAAATTTTACTGTTGATCTGAAGGGATTCTTTATGGCTACCTGAAGTGTCTCTTATCAGATCCGTGATCTTATATACAAATTCTTCATAAAAGCCAAGTAAAATTTGATAAGGATTCTGTTGAATCTGAAGTTCAACTAATATTCTATTATCTTTTATATTTATTTTAAATATTACTCTTTTCCAACTCAGAAAACATAGAATTTATAATGTTTTTATTCAGTGACATTTTGAATACATATTTTTGAAGTTCTTTATTAAAATATACCAAAGGCTATATTATTTTTGTAACTATTGCTTTTTTGATTTTTATTCCTGTGGGTTGCTGCTAGTCTCATGAAGCACAACTGATTTGTTTTCTCTATTGATCTTATATTCTTCTGTATTACCAAACTTAATAATTACAACATTTTTTGTATGTATGTGTGTTCCTTAAGATTAAAGAAAATATGTAAGGCATTACATATGCAGACAGCCTCGGTTTACATCTTTCTTCACAATCCGGATGTCTTCTATACTCTTTTCTAATTTCCTAATTGTTTTTTGTGCAAAATTAACCAGATGTGAGAACTGCAGACATCTTTAGCATGTGCTTGATCAGAATTAAAGCACTTAGCTTTCTACCATTGAGCATGATATTAATTGTGGATTTCCTTTAAATTAATTAATTGATTGATTAATTACTACAATTTATTCACTTTGTATCCCAGCTGTGGCCCCCTCACTCGTCTACTCCCAATCCCACCCCACCTCTTTTCCCCTATGTCCCTCCTCTAGTCCACTGATAAGGGAGGTTCTCCTTCCCTACTATCTGAACCTAGCCTATCAGGTCTCATCAGGACTGGTTGCATTGTCTTCCTCTGTGACCTGGCAATGCTGAATCTCCCAAGAGTATGTGATCAAAGAGCAGGCCACTGAGTTCATGTCAGAGACATCCTGTCCTCCTCTTACTAAGGAACCCACATAGAGAATGAGCTGTCTATGTTCTATATCTGAGCAGTGGGTCTAGGTCCTCTCCGTGGTCCTTGGTTGGATTATTGGTCTCTGCAGGACCCCCTGGCCCAGATATTTTCATCTGTTGATCTCCTTGTGGAGCTCTTGTCCCCTGGAGAGGATACCAAGAAAGGGAAACCCTAGTCCATTTATAGTGGGAATAGAAACTTGTACAACTACTTTGGAAATAAATCTGGCACTTTCTCCAAGAATTAGGAATAGTACTACCTCAAGATCCAGCTATACCACCCCTGAGCATATACCCAAAAGACACTAAACCATATAACAAGGACATTTGTTTAACTATGTTTATAGTGGCTTTATTTGTAGTAGCCAGAAACTGGAAACAAACTAAAGGTCCCTCAACCGAGGAAAAGATGCAGAAATTGTGGTACATTTATACAATGGAATAAAAACAAAAAAAAATCATGAAATTTGCAGGCAACTGGATGGAACCAGAAAAGATCATTCTGAGTGAGCTATCCCAGAAGCAGACAGACACACATGGTATATATTCACTTATAAGTAAATATTAGCCATATAATATAGGATAAACATAGTAAATTCTATAGTCTTAAAGAAGCTAAAGAAGGGGGACACTAGGGAAGATCCTCAATCCTCATTCAGAAGGACAAACAAGATAGACATCAAAAGCAGAAGACAGAGAACAGGGCATGAACCTATCACAGAGGGCCTCTGAAAGATTCTACTCATCAGGGTATTGAAGCAGATGCTGAGACTCATAGCCAAACTTTTGAAAAATAGCTTCCTTAATATTAGAGTCCTAGTTTTTGAATTATAGAATTGTATGGCTTCCATTGTTTTGACTAGAAATCAGTCTTTCTGTAATTCTTCTTGTGCATAATGTGTTGTTTTTCTCTTATAGCTTTAATAATATTAGCACACACTTTGGTTTTCAACACATTAACAACAAAGTGTGAACATGAGATATTTTCTGCCAATATTATTCTAATTGGAATTATCTTCTTGGGAGAAGCTTTTAGCCATTGTCCCTTAACTATTTTTTGTCTCTTTCTCATTTCATATTTTTTCTCTCCTAATAAATATATTTGGATACATATAATGAATGATCTGATCCAGTCTGTGATAACCACACTTCTCATCTTAATTTTTCATTCTTTTTTTTGAAACTTGATTTTTTTATTAATTAATTTATTTTTATATCAATCACAGGTTAGGTACTTTGCATCCCAGGCTTAGCCTCCTCCCTCATTCCCTCCCACCCTCCTACTCCCTCCCTCATCTCCCTCCTCCCCGCCCCCTCCAAGTCCACCAACAGGGGAGGACCTCCTCCCCTTCCATCCAAACCCAGCTCATCCTGTCTCCTCAGGGCTGGCTGCAATGCCCAATTTTTCATTCTTTATTCTTTGTTATATGCATTTATTTTTCTATTTTTTATTTATTACAATTTATTCACTTTGTATTCAGCTCTACCCACCTCCCTTGTCCCCTCCCAATCCCATCCTCCCTCCTTCTCCTCCTATGCCCCTCTACCAGTCCACTGATAGAGGAGGTCTTCTTCACCTTCCATCTTACCCTAGCCTATCAGGTCTCATCAGGGCTGTCTTTCATAGTCTTCCTCTGTGGCCTGTTAAGGCTGCACCCTCTCCACACTCAGGGGGAGGTGATCAAAAAGCCAGACACTGAGTTCATATCAGAGACAGCCATTGTTCCTCTAAGCAGTCATGGGCTATACCTGTGCAGGGCTTCTAGGCTATCTGCATGCATGGTTAATAGCCAGAATCTGGGGACAACACAGATATCCCTCAGGATGGATACAGAAACTGTGGTACATTTACACAATGGAATACTACTCAGCAATTAAAACAAGGAAATCATGAAATTTGTAGGGAAATGATGGGAACAAGAAAAGAACATTTTGAGTGAGGTATTCCAGAAGCAGAAAAACACAAATGGCATATATTCACTTAAATGTGGATATTAGACATATAATATAAGATAAATATTCTAAAATCTATACTCCTAAAGAAGCTAAACAACAAGGAAGACCCTAGGGAATTTGCTCAGTCCTCATTCAGAAGGGCAAATGTGATAGATATCAGAAGCAGGAGAAGAGAGGGTATAGGCTAAAAGCCCACCCAGACTGCCTCTGAAAGACTCTACTGATGGAGGTATAGAAGCAGCAGCTGAGACTCATAGCTAAATTTTGGGCAGAATGCAGATAATCTTATGAAAGAAGGGGGAGATGGAAAAACCTGGAGGGGACAGGAGTTCCACAAGGAGATCACCAGAACCAAAAAAGCTGGGCACAGGGGTCTTTTCTGAGACTGATATATGTATTTCTTAACTTCTACTTACTGCCCTTCAACTTCACTTACTCTCTGCTTTCTAACTCAAATCGACTACTGAAAGCATATGATTTTGTCTGTGATAATATTCTTTTCCAATTTCAAATTTCATTTAATTATTTTTGATATTATTGGTCTCCTGATGATATCTTTTATCCCAGTCTATATTGTCTTTGTACTTCCCAAGGTTACTCAGGTGGGAGAAATTGTGAGTTATCTTTCAACAGATACAAAGTTTCTTTTCTGTAAGATGAAAATATCCTTGGGCCTGCGAGAGGACACTGAGTACAAAGCAGCACTTACTCCAACATGAGGATCTTAGTTCCCATAACTAGTAACCAGGTAAAGCCAGCTATGGGAGCAAACATCTCTCATCCCCATGCACCAACACAGAGATGGAAAGAAGAGAAGGCAGAAAAACACTTGGACCATCACAGGCCAATTGACCTTGCACATATAATGAACAACAAAAAGAGTCTCTTTAAACCAACTGGGAAGCCCCAAGGTTGACCTCTGGCCTTCACCCACAGGAGCATAATGCTTGCACGTGCATCACATACACATGAGCTTACTATCACACTGCTGTCTGAACTTGTATTTCTTTACCAAAAAGATGTGCCAATAAGGCACATCTCAGATCTCGTCAGAAAAGTTTCATTGCTCAGTGTACATTGATTCACACAGAAATTCACAAGTCGTCGAAGTGCAGAGAATAAGTGACTTTGGGGCACTTAGCCTCAAATGGGAAGTGTGTATCACATGCTTTTTCCAAGATTCAGGAATACCATAAAAAAGGTAATGGAAAACTTGGTAGAGCCCGAGGTCAGGATAGAGAATGGTGAAAGAGTGTTTTATGGCCATGCTGTACTCCTGAATTCACAACAGCTGAGAGTACTTGCACAAATCCTCTACAAGATCATGACAGTCAACATTCTAGCATGGACTTGGAAGTCCCAATTCTTAAATGGGAATATATGGATGGATTGTTGATTGCTTCTGACAGACAGAGAGTTAGTTTAATTTAATAATTTGTCCCCTGGTAGGTCTACCATGCTTCAATAGATAAATTCACATCCAGGGATATATGGCCAGCACAAAACAAGTTGATGAGCAGCATAAAGAGAGAGAGACAGACAGACAGACAGAGAGAGAGAGAGAGAGAGAGAGAGAGAGAGAGAGAGAGAATACAGGAAGTTGCAAAGGGTTTGGAGGTGTTGGGATGGATTTTGGAAGAGTTTGGGTGACAAAATGTGGGAAAGTATGATCGAAGCACATTTTATTAAATTCTTCAAATTATTTTAAATGTTTGCAAAGATAAATTTAGCTTTACATGTGTATTTTACAAATTTCAAAATATTTTAAAGGCTAACACATCTTTCATGACTGAACTTATCTCATTTCAGCTTTATTTTCCACCATTCTGGGATCATTCCCTGAACCTCCTGTGTCTGCTGTTTACAGCTCCTCCATTTGCTAAGCTTGCCATGCGTTTACATATCTCCCTTTCATATAATTTGATTTTGAAATCCTTATTCCGGTTTAGAATATTACTGAGATAAGTTCATATGCCACAATGTTCAATTATGTGCACTATATGATTAGAGGTGTTCATAATCAAAAGCAGACAACTTGATATATCGCCACAGAGTGAACTCCTGTGCTTTTTGGCTCATACCCATTGTTGCCATTGCCCCTAAACCCATTCTGCAACACAATTCAGTCTCTGCCTCTACATTTTTGTCTGTTTGGAAATATTTTTACCAATTGTTCCATATAGTATGTGTAACAGCATATGGCCATATGATGTAGACTATGTTTAGCTTTAAGGAAAAATGGAGCACTGATATATGCTACTGCAGAAGTTAATCTTGAAGTCTCATAACTCATTGCAAGAATTTGAATTTTATTTCTCTAAGAAATAGTTTGTGTGTGTGCTTTTACAATTTATTCATTTTATATCCTGATTATAGCCCCTTTCTCATCTCCTCTCAATCCCACTCTCCCTCCATCTTACCCCCTGTCCCCTTCCCCTAGTCCACTGAAAGGGGGGGGGTTCTCCTCTTCTGCCATCTGACCTTAGCTTACCAGGTCTCATCAGGACTGCCTGCATCCTCTGTTTTTGAAATCCCATAGATTTACTTAGGCAGTCCCTGTGAAGTCTTACTACATCCCTTAATGAAGGGATGTAATAGCATGCTTGCACAGTCATATCATATTTCACTTTAGTTGTCATTATTATTTTATTTAATATTTTTGTCTTATATAAACTTATTTCTACAAGAGGTGACTCCATTTAGCCTAATTTCAAAACAAATAATTCAAGATTTGGCTTTTTAGCTCTGATTTTGTTGTTCTGCCTGGGAAATGCCATAAAAATTCAATACCTAGATCCAATTAAGGTCAAATAAATCATGTGCTGGGACAGTGAAAGCCAAAATCTGTGGTCCAAGATATCAGCATTTATTAAAACACCCCCAGATAATAAGCAGATAGAATTGAAAGAAAGCTGCTGAATATTTTTAAATAAATTATAGTCATCTTCTACTCTACTGAATATGTGATTATATGATGATGTAGTCTTTAGGTTATAATTATTAGCACTAATATGTATACAATTGATATTTGAATATTATATAAAAGCAAATGTAAAACAAAATTTACTATGTGACAAATACATCACAGCTCAAGATTGTTTTTCTGAAGGCAAAGATCTCATGAAAGCAGTTAGCTACCCTGAAATCAGCCATTCTGTTACCCCTTCAGATAAAACCATTGCTTATGTCTCACTTATATTTCATGTGTCATGTTCACTGTTACACCTGTTAAACTTGATATATGTATTTGAGTACAAGTATAGCAAACTATTTTTTTTAAAAGTTATATTGCCACCAAGCAACTGGGATCTTTGGAGTGTTAAAAACTGTGTCAAATATGAGAATAGATCACTAAAAATATTCCACAGGAAAGAATCAAACAATAAGGTAAAAAAAGTAAAAACATATTGTATGTTTCTGATAGGTTTTTATTCAACTAAAAACTTTCTATCAAATTTTTTTTTAGTTATAGCAGGTATTTTTACAATTATTTTTCTCCTCCTCTTCCACCTTTTCTTCTTTTTCTTTAAGATATATTCACTTTGTATCTTTGTTGAAGCTCCTCCCTCATCTGCTTCTGGTCCCTTCTTCCTCTTCTATTGTTCTCTCCTAGTCCACTTATAGGGGAAGACTTCCTCCCCTATTGTCTGACCCTAGCCTATCAGGTCCCATCAGTACTGCCTGAATCCTCTTCCTTTGCTGGCTGGCTAGGCCTCCCCATCAAGGAGAACTCTTCTAGGAACAGGTAACACAGTTCATGTCAGAGACTGTCACTTGTCTCCATACTAGGGAACCCACATGGAAACTCAGCTGTGTATGGGCTACATACATCTGAGTAGGGATTCCAGGTCCTTTCCATGCATGGTCCTTGGTTGGAATATCTCTCTTTGCAGTCTTACTTGGGCCCATGGATTTTGTTATGTTTTGTTTTGTTTTTTGTCTTTTTTCTTTTGTTTTTATTTGTGTGTGTGTGTGTGTGTGTGTGTGTGTTTTGGCTTTGTTGTTCTCTTTGTGAGGTTCCTGTCCCCTCCAGATCCTTCTATAGCCCTCTTCTTTCATAAGATTCCCTGAACTCTGTCTAAGGTTTGGCTGTGAGGCTTTGCATCTGCATCTATCCCCTGCTGGGTGGAGTCTTTCATAGGACACCTGTGGTGGGCTCCAGTCCTGCTCCCTCCCTTCTACCACTTCAGGTGTCTGTCCTGTTTCCCCTTATGAATTAGAATTAAGCATCTTCTCTAGGGTCCTCCTTGATGTGTAGCTTCTTTAGGTTTGTAGATTTTAGTATGTTTATTCTATATTTTATGGCTAATATTCACTTATAAGTGAGTATACACCATGCACGTCTTTCTGATTCTGGGTTACCTCACTTAGGGTGATCTTTTCTAGTTCCACTTAGTTGCCTGCAAATTTC
>CM053751.1:27344097-27408980 GCA_028658305.1 Pachyuromys duprasi
GAGTGGGAGGGTGGGAGGGAATGAGGGAGGGGGCTATGCCTGGGATAGTACCTAACCTGTGATTGATATAAAAATAAATAAAATTAAAAAAAATTAACCAGGAGACGTAAGAAAAAGGATTTAAAAGAACATTAAAATGATCAATTGTGTATCCTTACATATACTGTTTTCAAAATATAGAACAAATACTTTTACAAATAAAGAAGGGGGTAAGAAGAATGTAATTAAAAAGCTAACTTTGATAGCTTACATAAGATGATGATTTGTGTGTGTGTGTGAGGAGAGTATTAAAGAGATGAAAGCAGACGTATTTGGGAAAAGGAACAAGTATTATCAACTTATACAACAAGAAGAGCAAATCAAGTGAAAAGGAAAGACATCTTGGTCCTCTTACCAGGTTTCTCTACTTTGTGCTTTCACAAATGAAAATGACAGAGGAAAAGTCAGGAAACTTCACCACAGCAAACTTACTACTTCTCCCCTCTAGAATGTCTTGTAATAATTTCAGGGGGTTCTTATTAATAGGTTTTTGTGAGAATTGGAAATATGACTTTGTTTTTGTTTTAGATTGGTTGTTCGCTTGACTTGTTTTTGATACATGTTCTGTCTATACAGCCCAACTTGAACACCTAGGCCTCTTGCCTTGAATTACCAAGTGCTGGGATTGCGAGCATGCACAACCACACCCAGTTCTTGTTTTCATTGATCTGATCTATACAAAGATAGTCAGAAAATTTTGCCTATGAGAAAATCTATTTATATTAGCCTTTGGACAAAAAGTATAGATAGATATAAGCCCGCGTCGTTATGTATGATGAATGAGTCATCACAAGCTATACTGTAAGTAAGCAAAAACTTACTTTTTTTTTTACATGATTTATTGATTCAAAGCATATTTTGCCACCAGAAACACCCAGAGTGAGTACTAAATATAACTTGAATGTATTAAAAATCTCATATTCTCCAACTCACTGATTTTGTTCTCACCCAGTCTTTGTCCACAACTCAAAAACACTGAATTTTAATTTATTCCAGAAAGATGTGAACAATTTCTTAAAGATGCCTTGTCTTATTCATTTCTTTGGCTTCTTTCTTTCTTTCCAGACTCTCTTCCACCTGCGCCTCTTTCTCATCTACCTTCATATTTAATCTGTTCTTTGACTATTAAGTTGGAGCAGAATTAGTTTAATAAGTTTAAATGAAATCATTTCAGTGAATGTGTATTCATTGCCTTTACTGTAGCAGGCACTTTAGTTACAAATACATAAAATCACTGGGATGCATGCAGTATACTGCCTGTTCCTGAATTCTTGTTCATTATTTGGGAGATTGCCCCTGTACACATGACATTTCTCTCTTGTAGGAACTGGAAGTCACAGGACAGCACTTCAAATCTTAGCTGCTGGAGTCAACTGTCACACCTAATTGCATTTATTAATCAATTAACTATATAAGAGATACATTTAATGAGGTAAGTGCTGAAATTTCCTATGATTTAGAGACCATAAACTCAATCAGTTTCATGAAAACCCTTGAGCAACAACAGAGACTGAAAAATCAGGACACCATCTGAAGTACTGTGGTTTAATGAAGCTCGCGATCAAAGCCGAACTGTATGGATAAATGTGACTAAACAGGAGTAGAAGCATTTCATTATGAACACAGTCGTCTAAAACCATATTATTCATGTATTGCAGTTCTGAAGAAACAAGTGCTTGTTTCAAGTCATATTCTTCTAAAATACTGTGTGCTAATTATTTCTTAGTTTCTTGCTTTCTATTGAATTGTAACAAGATAGTAATGGTAATTACATGGAAAATTATTTGTCTTGTTTTTATTATGCAGGGCTACATAAGGCAATTTTCATGCAAGTATGCAGTACACTTTGAGAATATGCCCCTCCATGCTCCATCTAACCTCGGCCTGTTCCTATTATCTGCTTTGTTCTCCAAACACTACCACATCTATTTTCATGTCATCAGAGTATATGTATGTATGGTAATAAGGACAAAATATAATAGTTTCCTTTGCTGTGAACTATTTCACTAAAAAACCACACAGGGTATCTGCTTTTCTGATATCCAAGGCTATTTGTTTGTTTGTTTATTTATTTATTTATTTATTTATTTATATTTTTTGGTTGTAAGTTTTGTCATTTTGCCTGCATATGTACCTGTGTCCCACATGCACTCACTGTCCTAGAAGGCCAGATCCAGGTGTTGGATTCTGTAGGACTGAACTGGAAGAGGGCTATGATCTACCATGTAGGTTCTAGGGAACAAATCCAGATCTTCTGGGAGAGAATCCACTCTCTTAACATCTGAGCCATCTCTCCAGCCCCTCAAGTTATTTTTAGTATTTCCAGTTGCTGAAGAAAATTTCAAAGAATAATGATACTAACAATATCTTTGCTCATTTCCAGTATTGGGTTGTATTACCTAATAGTTAACACCTTTCTATGAAATAAAAGTTTAAAAAACTTCTAGCTCTTGTTCTTACACAAACTAAGGATAAATTTTTCACTCAGTGTTTAAAATTCTCTCTACTACTAAACTTTTACCCAGTTGATAATTTAGGTTAGAGTGGTTATAATTGGTGTAGTTGATAACTATGCGTATTCAGACTGAAGAAGATAAAGGACAGGACAGCAAATGGCAGCATATTAAGAATATAAATGGATTAATACATTTATTTAAAAGTAGTTACAAAAAAGAAAAGAGCTGTTTAAAATCTTTTCTGGGTATAAACAATTACATTTACTAAAGCATGTTATAAAAATCATAAAAGCAATAGATATTACAGGGAATTATTTACAGAAACAATAGGAATGCAGACTTCTTAATAACTCCTTGCCACTGCTAGCCAAATACAAAATGAGTTTAATCTACCATGATTAATTGCTTGTGTTTTTTCCCAAAACTGCATAATTGAGAAATAGTGTAATCAATGATACAAATGTAACTTTAATGTATCTTTCATACACAGCCTTAATAGCTTTTATTCTCTCCAAATGTTCCTTTGCATAAGAAAGTACTGTTAGAAAATATCAGTTTGTATTATTGCACTATCACAGGTGACTTTATGTGAATTTTTGTAACATAAAAATGTATTTATTTTGACATCTATTTTATATTTTTGTATTCCCAGTGGATTAATGTGACAAATATTTTAATTAATTAATTTGTTTATTCACTTTGTATCCCTGCTGTAGCCCCTTCCCTAGTCTCCTCCTAATCCCACCCTCCCTCCCTCTTCACTCACTGTGCCCCTCCCCTAGTCCACTGTTAGGGGAGGACCTCCTCCCCTTCTAGCTGACCTTAGCCTACCAGGTCTCATCAGGGCTGGCTACATCATCTATCTCTGTAGCCTAACAATAAACTAAATAAATATAAGATCTTATTTTTATATCATGGAATCTACAATACAAGAACATGCTCTGATTTTCTGTCATCGCTGCAGTTTCTGAACTACTGCAGGAAAAGACCATCAGAGAGCTGACTTCCACCGGGCTGACTGATGCACTGTCTGTGTCATTCTTCAACACAATCCTTCCAGCCTACCCAAGCACCACTCAAGGAACTGACATCCTGTTGAATGACCCTTCATCACCCCTAGTCCACTCAAAGACATCCATTAAAAAAAGGGCAAGTATTGCCCCCGAGCCTGTTAGTGGCACTCACCTGAGAGTCACCTGATTTTCACTTCCAGCTTGTTAGTTATCTGTAAGCTATTCTTCATCATCTCTCTGCAATGTCTTCTCTGCCCTGCACAAAGAACTTCTGATTAGAAAAATCAAGCTAATATTGAAGAAAGTTGAATTTATTTGCACCCTTCCCTTAAATGTTTCTCTTCTTTCTGATAGCTGATGAAACATTATCCCCAACCATAACAACCCATTTCTTCAGTTGATAAATTCGTTATCATCTCAGAAGCATCTGTTTAATTCTTTAATTTATAAAAATATTAGAAATTTGTGTCATCAATGAAGACAACTCAGTAAATAGCCCTTTCTTACCCTCAAATACATCTGCAAGTTTTCATCTTTTCTAAGTTGCTATAAACATAGAGGACACATATGACAGTTATTCACATTATTGCTTTTTTACTCTAGCCATGAGCAAAAAGCTGTACATACATTCAAATCCTGAGACTATATATGCTATTATTGAAACAAGTGTTTCTACTGATCTAGGATTCATTACTGAAATATCGACTTATATGCTGGCAAAAGAAATAGTCATTTATTTATGTAAAATGACTTCTGTAAAATGAAGATAAATTTTGTAACACTCATCTGTAAGCCTCTAAAGTTTCCATTCACTGCCAGTTGCACTTTCAACCAGTGATATATGGGAGCTTTACAAATAAAGCTTATTGAAAGTGTTATATACAAAAGCAAAAATAAATGCAAAGCCATGCAGTAAGTTTCAAGCCAATTCATGGGCCACTAACTATCTACCTATGTAAATAAATGTGTGCAGACACACAGACATGCATGATATACATACTACTAAAATTTCATTTTAATGTATTTTTGACACCCATAGAACGATCTTGCATGGTATGAGCAGTGAAAATCCGTTGTAGTTTATGTGAATACTTGTATAGATGGATGAAAATAAGGGAAAATAATCAGAGGAAGGTTGGGTTATTTTCTTTAAGTACATATTGGTGAATAAAAATTTTTAATGAAAATTGCATGTAAATATTTTTAATTCTGGAAAATCATAATTATTCAAAGACTTTTAAACACATTCTGTTGATATACAATAAGAGAATAGCTCAATACTGTCAGCTTCTTTATGTTTACCTTTATTTAGCTTCTCCCAACACCCCACACCTGTGCATGCTGATCTAAAAAGAATCAACATTCAAAAAAAGAAACTCACTCATGTTTTTAAATTTGCACTTTCCCTAGTTTACACTATCTCTGAAGAACAACATTATGTACATAATAGTGATTTTGTCTTGAACTCAAATCCTCTAGTTACCTAACTGTGTGCTAAGAACCATTGTCTAGGAGCTATTGTAGCTCATGCCCTGCTGTCCTATTGCTAGAAAAAGCTGCAACCATGTCTTTGTCTCTTTGTTGCCCTATAGTACTGTACCTGTAATGAGGGAGCACCCAAGAAGAGCTAGAAAATTATTTAAAAAACAAGTGGAATAACATATAATCAAGATTCACATCAGTTTATTATGTCCACTATGACTCTGTTTGCACAATACCAGCATCTTCTCAGGCAACCGTGGATACTGAATGTACATATAATGAAAGAAGCTGCTTAATGTACAACTGGTATAGATACTTTCCCCATAATAGGGTAAACTACATAGTGATGTTGATAAATCTGTAGATATTTATGTATTACAGTGCTTAAAATGAAGCAAAGTTTGCAATTACGTGCTCATAAACTGCTCTGTATTATGATTGTGATTATATCACACTGTGATACAGGACAGATGCATCTCAAGCTCTTGCTTGCTCTTTTTCCCTGGAGAAATTGAAGGATCTCTTCGCTCTGCATATCTATAGAACTACCAGTCTGCAGACAGAATCAGAGTCACATTTTATAACATAACTATGAGAACTGAGTAACCAGAGAAAAGCTTGCTTTTGTTATTAGTTTCAGGACCTTTGGGATATTAATTCATCATTGCACATTCTCATCGCTTCATCCATTATGCCTGTCTATAGCTCATGTGGAGCAAAGAATGATGTAGACTCCAACTAAAGCAATAGCATGAGATTACCAACACAATTACTTTCGGAGTAGGTAGAGAATTTTCGATACCAGCAGAAATGGCTACTATCTTCTTTAGAAATATTCTTGTTGCAGCTTTTAAGGCTGCTGTAAGTGAGATTAGTAATATTAATGTATTCTCCCGTAAGAAAAGATATTGTGTGTGGAAAATTAAACGGGACCATTCATTTTAGAATTGAAACGCTAACCTGCAACCCTCTTCTACAACCTCATCCTTTTTCTGTAGTGCAGTGCAGGTATCCATGCTACAGGATGTGCAAAGCATCCTGCTCTCTTCCTTTGTTTGAATCTGATCTTTACAAACAACCATGCTATCCATTTCCTCGGCTTACAAAATCTGTACACAAGCAGAGACAAAAATCAGACATTTTATTCTCTCTTCAAAATGCATGAAAATCCTTACTGCTTTTCCTATGTTCCCACATAAAACATCAATGTAAATGAGACTACAATTTAATCAATAACTGTAAGGTTTTTTTATAATGTTCCTATGAATTAATTTAAAATTTTCAAAGATAAATAATTAGTATTCAAAGGAACTAATTACATGGTTTTTGTCTCTCACAAATTCAGAAGCTTTTTGCTAACAAAGATTTTTCTCTAAAAACTGCTTTTTACCTTTTAAAATGAATGCTAATAAACAGAGACCATTGAATAAGCAACTTCACTTCTTTTTGACACAAATTACAGTGCCATCTGCTGGTTACAGTCCTCCATGACAGACAAGCATCCTGTAATTCAAAAGAAATTAAGAGGCTGAGATACATTGCAGTGTTGTTCTGAGCAGCAAAGAGGAGTAATAACCGGTGGGGAGCGGGGGGGGGGGGGACTTTCTGAATATTCACATCAGACTCAGAGCAGGTAACACATTAAGGCAATGATCCGGTGAAAATCACATTTCTGGGTCACTGCACTTACACTAAATCTCTTCAGCCATTTAGATGTTCTTTTAACTGCAGTGCCTTGCACTTGCTTTGGAGATTAGGTCATTGGGGAACAAAAAAAAAAAAAAAAAGGATAGAAAACATGTACTAGAGCCAGAGACTTGGTGCAGGGCTTGAATAGCATGTGCATAATTATGAGTTCCTGCCTCAGCATGACTATATAAAATATAATTTGAAAAGTTCTGAGCTCCCTCCATATGTAAATGGATAGTAATCTGCTTCAGAAGTTCAAACTTCCAAAATTTTTAAGCTATATAGCTCCTTTTTAAAAATCAAAATGTTGAGCTGGGTGCACACCTGCAATCCAAGCACTTGGGGAGTCAGAGGTAGGCTGACCTCTGTGAGTTCAAGGCCAGCCTGGTCTATAAAGTGAGTCCAGCTACACAGAGAAACCCTGTCTCAATAAATAAATACATAAATACATAAAATATTATAATTTTAGCACTCTACCGAAAAAACTGGAACATAGTCTTAGAAAAACCAGTACTTAGTAAACATATACTTAGTAATCTTATATACTAATAATTTTGTAAATTTTGTGGCATTTTATCTCACTCCTGGAGCAGTTATCTCCAGGCTGGGAGCCCTGCTACAGTGTGCTCCCTGACTAAATACTTTTATTTTTTTTTCCTACAGAAAAATTCTACTCTTCATGTGCTGCATAGCAGCTAGAGAAGCCCTTGCTTATCCTATGTTTCTTGCCTCAGACTATGTTTGTAAAAACAGTGTAAGCTGAAAACTATTTGTTGGTTCATCCTTTATGTTATCCAAATAATAAATAAATCTAGTTGCATCAGTGTTAAGAATTAAGAATCAAAGCTGGTAACTTAAAATATGTATTATAAATAAAATACATACGTTGTTTTTAATTTTTCACAAAAGGAAAGTTCTATAGACATAAAGCAAACCATAAAATTTTATATAGCCACAAACAAAGCCAATCTTGCTGCAGATTTACTTTGCTATCATTCAGAGTCCAAGCCTGTCGCCATAACTGCAGCCATAAATCCATGGTCTGTGACTCTGAACCTACTGGCCTCAGAAGGAAGTATTTCCAAACCATAAATATTGGCTGATTGAAATCCAAGGTCATGTCTTCAAAATGATTTATAGAGCTAGTTAAAGAACTGCCTCAGACTTACTCCAAATGATCAGGAACAATTTCACAAATATGACTATATCCTTCATGGGAATATTCACATAATTAGAAAGCAGCATTCTGATGTGATTTTCTCTCCATTTTGTGAACAAATGCAATAGAGAGAAAAGGATATAACTAATTTCAGATTCTACCAGAAGTAAAAGATTGAAAAAAAATGGACCAAGAGTAGTACATAAGTGGAGAGACAGAGTGAGTTTCTGTGGAGAAACTGTGTGTATTCTAAGAGGTCACTCACTTGCCTTCGTCAGCTCTAAATTACTTTTCAATTCAGCTCAGTCATTATTTCCTCTTAGAGGTCTCAGCTGGCCCCATGACTTTGTCAAATTGTTCTTTTATATGCTTCCTAGCACTTAGATCCCAGCTTTTTATCACAGTATAGGTTCATGTGATAGGTTGATTAATTTCAGTCTCCTGTTGAGCAGTAGATGTCTTGTGGTATGTGTTGTCCTTAGTGCTTAACATGTGATGCACATGGAGTCTAAAGCCAGAGAGGGGAACTCAATAGGTGTCAGGCAGTGAATGAAACAGTGGAAAGGATAAACACTGCTCACAACTTGGTTTGCATCAATTTTTGGATTAGGGTTATTATGTATCCTAGGCCAAGCTTTTACTCATTCTACAAATAAAAAAAATCAACAATAGTAAATGGAGTTGAGCTAAAGTCTCAAGAGAATAGGATGTCACTTGAAATTAATGAGGTACTTGAGGAAAACCTGAAAACAATCAGGTCATTTAGTTAGTAGCCTCCTAATGTTTGTAAACTGTCTGTTATCCCTTGTAATCTTTTCTCCTATGTACTGTGTCAGGTGTCTTATTTATTTGTTTATTACTTGTGTGCTGATATTAGCACAGACATAAATAGAAAAAATATTTACTTCAATTAAGCATACATTTAATAAACATAGGTAGCTGATGGATTTATGCATGTAGAGAACCAGAAGTAAGGGTCTTCCCATGTAGAATCTCTGCAAATGGAGAAAACAACTTGCAGATCAGTAATTAAATAGTTAACATTTGAACAGATGAGAAAAATTTGTAAGATTTTAGGAGAACCTAAATTAGCTTTCAAATTCCCATATTTTTGACACAACATTTTGTGCAAACCTCCAAATGATTGCCAAAGAATTTTTTTCCTTTTATTCATTGAGCAACTTTTGGCTCCTGATTTTGAGTTAGGTTTCTACTGTTACAAGAAGTTCCTTTAGAAGTCCTGGGGCTTTCTAAGTGTTCTTCTTACCATTCATATTTCACAACTAACAGAACTTCCTAAAGGGAGACCAGAGTGCTTGTCTGATTTATCAGCTTGTTGATCATATGAATCCATTGTATGTGTTATATCATGTGAGTGGGGGTTAGTTAATATACTATGGAAGATTCCAGGATAAATACGCAGACAGTCAGCTTTATCTTTTCTATTTCTCTTTCCAGTTAGATTCTGAGTAATTCAGAGACTCTTTGAAAGGCTGCATCTAAATAACTGTTTGGTAACATTGGAAAATAGGCCTTAGAAATCAGACCAGACTACTATACCTAGCAAAACTTTCAACCATGATAGGTAAATATAATGAGATAGCCCAAGATAAACTCAAATTTAAGCAATATTTTTTTCTACAAATCAACCTTTTAAAAGATGCCAGAAGAAAAATACCAACCTAAAGAGGTTAACTAAACCTGTGATGACACAGGAAATAAATAATCTCAGATAAGCAAAATCAAGAGAGGGGAAACATACACACCACCACCAACAACAACAAAAATAACAATAAAAATAACAAAATATGAATCAATGATCTTTGGTCATCAATATCTCTTGATACCAATGGTCTCAATGCATGGATTAAAAAAAAAACACATACTAACAGAATGGATGCAAATATAGGTTCTATCCTGCTGCGTTCAAAAACACAGCTTAACATCAAGCACATGCATTACTTAAGGGTAAAGGATTGGAAAAACATATTCAAGCAAACGATTCTAGGAAATAATCTTGTTTGGCCATGCTAGTATCTGTCAAAATAGATTTCAAAAGAAAACTCATTAGAATAGATAGGGAAGTACACTATATACTCATCAAAGAAAAAAATACAGCAGGTAGGCATTTCAGTTTTTAACATTTCATACACAAGGGCACCCAGGTTTGTAAAAGAAAAACTACTACAACTTCAGCTTAAATAACATACTGACTCACACAATAATAGTTGGAAACTTCACCCACTGTAGTGACAGTTTTGGTGTTTTTAAAACCCCAGCTATCTTATGAGAATAAGTTTTTCTTTTACTCTCATGTGAGACATTCGGCTGTTTCAGATTGTCCACAGCACCAGACTTATGCATGCTCTGGCAGGGGCGTGATTCTGCCAGCTGAATAAAGTTTAAATCTGGGAAATCTAGAGAGGTTATCAAAGGAACAGAGCCCAAGAGAGAAGACACAGCTGTTCCTCCTGCTGGTCCCTGTTCCTGCTGCTGCTGTTGCTGGTTTGACAAGTGGTCATGAGAAATGAGACAATAAAAAAAATTAAAGATATTATGATGAGATGAATATTAGATTTGCCCGAGGAACTCAACATCACTAATCAGCAGGAAGTAGTCTAAAAAGATCTCCAACACCTTCCCTCCCCACCTTCTGTCTTTCCTGGTGCTGGGTTGTTGGAACAAATTAAGGTGGAGAAAGGTGGTTGATATAAGAACCTAAATAAAATAGATTTAAAAATATGTCATTAGACTTCTGTTCTACGGAGGCCACGCCGGTAATGGAGCCCCAGGTAAGAGCCCCCTGCAGACATCCAGTGTGTCATTAAGCCTGCTTGTCTCCCTCAGCAGCACCCTTCCCCTCATCCCTGTATCATGACTCAGCACTCCATCAGAACCTCCCTGATATACCAGAAGCCAGATTATTATCTAGGACCCCAGAGGTCAAGCTGGTACCTGGAACTCCAAAGGGCACAGTAGCTCCCATAACCCAAGATCAGCAAGGACAATACTGGCACCTAAAGCCCCCAAAGTCCTACAGGCTGCCAAAAATCCCTTGAATAGTCCAATAGAACTAAAACACAAGAAAACAACCTTAAAACCAACTTCATGAATATGATAAAGGTCCTTAAAGAGGTAATGAATAAATACTTTAAGAAATTTAAAAAAAACAAATAAGCAATTAGAGGCAATTAATAAATCCCTTTTTAACAGCTAAGAAAAAATAAATAAGTTAAGGAAACGAATAGATCTGTTCAAGACATGAAAATGGAAATAAAAGCAATAAAGAAGCTAAACAACAAGGATGACCACAGGGAAGAGGTGAAACCTCATTCAGAAGGGTAAACAGGATATACATTGGAAGTAGGAGAAGACAGGCAACAGGACAGGAGCCTATCACAGAGGACCTCTGACCCACCAGGGTATCTAAGGAAATGCTGAGACTCATAGCCAAACTTTGGGCAGAGTGCAGGGAATGTTATGAAAGAAGGGAAAGCTAGAAAGACCTGGAGGGGGCATGAGCTCCACAAGAAGACCAACAGAACCAAAATTCTGGGCTCAGGGGTCTGATTCTGATACTCCAACCAAGGGCCATGCAAGGAGATAACCTAGAACCCCTACAAAGATGTAGCCCATGGCAGGTCAGTGTCCAAGTGGATACCCTAATAAGGGAAACAGGGGCAACCTTTGACATGAATTCAGTGGCTGGCTCTTTGATAACCTCCCCCTAATGGGGAAGCAGCCTTACCAGGTCACAGAGGAAGACAATGCAAGCAGTCCTAATAAGATCTGATAGGCTAAGGTCTGATAGTAGGGGAGGAGGACCTCCCCTATCAGTAGACTAGAGGCAGAGGCGGGGCATAAGAGGAGAAAAGGGAGGGAGAGTGGGACTGCAAAGAGATAAGGGGAAACAGCCAGAATACAAAGTGAATACATTGTGTAAGATAGATAGATAGATAGATAGATAGATAGATAGATAGATAGATAGATAGATACCAAAAAAAGTTCTCTGGAATGAAAAAACTCCATTACCTGAATCACTGTTAAGTTTGTTCTAGAACTTATCATTTAATGCCATAACCTAGTTTAAAAGGTTGTTCCGCTATTTCACAGCCCAGAGGAATTCAACTGAAGACTTTACAAGATGAATTAATGACGAGAAGTACAGCCTGATGTCAAGCTAGTAAGTCACACAAAAAAATCAACTTTTATCCAGTAATTAAATGGTCTTTGATTGATACCGGAGGTAAAGTAACCTTTCAGTATAAATGAATAAATGTTATAGAACACAGAGTATTTCTAAGACAATGCTGTTTGCTGAGTGTCTTTTTTTTTTCAACTAAATTCCATCTCTGAGGTTAATTAACATGTCTGAGGTCCAGGAATAATAGATTAAGTGTAAGTTGGTTCCTAAAGTTAAAGAAGAAGTATGCAGTATCCAGTATCCCCTGGTGATTTATTTCTATGTCCAGCTGATGAAATTGAGGGAATAAAGCCAAATCACCATATCACTCTTCTATGCTAAAGATTTTAGACTAACGTACTGGGACAAAATTAAAAAGATATCTATTCCTTTAAGTGGGGCAGAACAACTCTACATTTTTTCTATAATTACAAACCAGTTTATTTTTGTTAGTTAACTAAAAGGTGCAATGTCTCACTGAATTCTCTATGAACATTCAGGTATCCCTAGTTTCTAAGAGGCTCACAGCTCTATATGGAATTTAGTGTGGAAGTTGAGTTAACTAGTCTATGAAGGCAAGACAGTATTACAATCTCCATATGAAATATTGATCTCAAGGTGAATGGCATAGTGGAATAGTCTAGAGAAGCTTAAAATTAGTTGATGTTTTGTCTTGAATTTATTACTAAACACCTAATTTTGACAAGATACTCAAGCATAGTTTTTCCTTGAAAAGATACTCACCTCTAGTTTTTCTTTGACAAAATATTCAACTCTAGATTTTTCTCATCTATGAAACAAGTCAATTGGGTTAAATGCCCTCTAAAATTCTAGTTGTTTAAAATGTAAACAATAACTTTCTTTATAAACTTTGAAAACTGTAAAAATTTATACATATAAATACACAGATATTTCTATAAGCTTCATTTTGAAGTTTATGCTCAGCTTTCCCAGAGCTATATTGGGTAGAAAACATACACTTTCAGGGAATGTCAACTGAATTTATTTTCACATAAATCAATTTTCCAAAGGGAAATTCCAAGAATCTCATTGTGAGAACAGCAAAGAGTACAAGTTAAAAAAGAATAATAAACACTAAAATGTCTTCATGACGTCTTCTGTGAAGATCTGTCCAGGTGACTTTTACCAGTTAATTGATGCATAAAAGGTTGTGAAGATTAATGTACATCAAAATCAAAACCAAATTGAATTTTTGACATTTTTGCAAATAAAAACCTCAAAGAATACATAGGCGCCTTTTGATTTGTCACAGCTGGAAGACTCTGAATCATGAAGTACTTTAGGAGAAGCCATTAAATAGTATGAGATGTTTTGTCAGTGTGGAGGAAAAGTAATTGAAGAGCTGAACTGTGGATATGAGCATTGCATTCTAAAATATTTACCAAACAGAGATGAAACGAGTCCTTTCCTCTCACATCTAAGGCACAAACTGTTGATTAGGTAGTAAATGTAGGATAATTTAATAATTTAAGTACTTACTTTTCTGTGGAATTTTAATTTTGCTCACACATTTATATTTAGCATTTAAAATATTGACCATCTTTTTAAAAATGAGTTTTTATTTGTCTTCTTTGTAAACAAAATCAATTTACCAACAACATTTTGAAAACAGCAATGTGGCAAGGAATAAATACTGAAGGTGAAATAATAATCAACAGAGCTTGTGCCTGATACTATTAATTGGGCCCAGACCAGGAACTGTCTAGGTCTTAGGGCCAAGGAAACAACTTAATACTATTGTTCTACTAACACAGTGTTAAACTACTTCTTAAGCTCTTATCTTTATAAGTGTAGATAGAATGCTCTCATACCTCATCCTAGAAGCTTCTTTTCCAGTAGATAGTGACTAATTCAGAGATCCACAACTGGTCAATATGTAGAAAATAGTCTGTGGAATGCTCTCTTCTGAATGGTTCATCAATATCGCACCCTTCCCCATAAGGTTCAGTCACTGAAAAGGTGGACAGAAATATTGTAAGAGGTAGATGGATAGGTAGAAAGATTTTGAGAGATAGAGTGGATGCACGAAGTGAAACATTATTTACTGAACATGAAAGGGTAGTGGCACACATGAATTCATGCCATATATTAATGAATTCCTAAGATCTTCACTAAACCACATCAGCTAAAATCCCAGCATGAGCAAAGAGGGGCTTCTGAGAAAATCATTGGTAACTGATGACTACTGAGGTAGGGAGAAAAAAGGTTACGGCTCCTGCAGGTGGCAAAAGAAAAGGAATGGGGATGGATGTGATCAAAACATGTTATATGAATATATAAAGTTTTTAAAAATATGCTGCCAGATGTAGTGGTTAAGTCATGCAAACTCAGAAAATGAAGTTTAAGAATGAATTTTGCTATGAGTTTGAGGTTGTATTGATCAGCTTTGTAAGATTCAAGTCACCATGGGCAATAGAGTGAGACCTGTCTCAAAAATTTAATATTCATACTAGTAACAATAATATTAATTATGTGAGTATGACATCTTTTTAAAAATAGAAACAGTATAAGGAATATGTAAAACAAGATAAAGTACATGATGAGATACAAGCCTAGTCATGTGTCGTTCCAAAGAGTTGGAAGTGATGCAGAAAAAGATTCATTGCAACACACAAAAAGTAATTTATATCTCAAACAAACCATTTTATCTGAGTTCACTCACAAGCATCTATAGGTAGTTTTACTGTTTTTACATTCTCTTATGTGGAATGACATTCCCTTGTCCACTCCACTACCATTCAAGTAAAAGACAAAGCTGCCAAGATAATGCAAGAGAATGTGTTTCATATATCCTCAAACTTCTAAGGATTGCTTTCATCCTCATTATATCTAACATCTACTTCAACAGTTGACTATGTACAACTACTAACAATTTACATGTGTGAGTGACAAAGAACAACCTTTATCTCAAAAAGTGACTTCAGTGTGGAACAGAAGGAGCAACATTTATTCTGAAGAGAGCAACATTACTGTAATCAGCTGTAAGTTTCTAAAACCTTAAAATTTTAAATGAGATTAATAAATCAAGAGTTAAAACTAAAACACATTTAATAATCAGCTTGCAAGTAAACACTGTTGCATACTCTGTTAACATTAGATCCAAGGTTGCGGCAAGTCAGAAAAGAACCCAAGAAAACAAAACATATTCCATATATGCACACAGCTCAAGGTGAGGATCATGAGTAAAAATTTAACAAAAGTGCATGTAATCAGAAGCTTTTTCTCTGCAAGGCTTTTTCTCAACTTTTTCTCAACTTTTAGAATAGTTTTATGTTGTGAATCTTCCGTAAAGGAACATTACTCATAGCCATTAAAGTAATTTCTCTTTTTCTCTCAGAGAATTTTATTCATTTATGTATCAGATTTTGCAAATAACATTTTACTGAGTTAAGGTATCTCTATATACTCTCCACCTTCCATCTATGAAGTTGACATTTTTGGGGGAAGGATAATCTGTTAAAAAATCCATTAAAAACCTTTATCTAGATCCTAGTAAACATTCTAAATTCTTACATTTGGCAGGTAGTGAACTAAGCTGAGAGGAAATACCTTCAAGGTATGGTGACTGTTTAAAATATATGCAAATTGGTTTCAGGTAATTGACTGTAACTTTCCTGAGCCTTAAATTTTCTTCATCAACACCAAGTCAAAGAATATCACGCACCTACATCTCCTTTTCATGTGAAACCATTAAACTTTTGCTATCTTTTCTAAACTGTGAGAGCTTTTATATTAAACCTAGAATCTCCATTCAATGGGCCCATATCAACAAAATTAACCTGACCTAGTTTTATATTCCATCCACTATTATTCCACTTCCTTGAAATCCATCCCACATACATTCCCCACACTTCTGCTTGAATAAATTATAACTTATTAAGCTCTTTAGTAGTTTGGCATACCTCTTTGTAGATTATATTTTCTATCTTCCCTCCAGGAGCCTGATTAGCCTTAACTCTGCTTACAGGTCTAGAGGATTTGCACAGCAGCAATCCATTATTGAATTGAAATGGTATATATATATGATCAGACCTAAAGATGTCTGAAAGTTACATAAAGAATTTTCCTAAGTTCTTTATGGTTTCTACTCTTATTACAATGACATCTGCTGCCAAACATGCACCAAAAGCCCTATGTGGTGTGCCTTATGATCATTGAGCTAAGGAAAAGAAGACCAGGGACTTGTTTGCTGATGTTTCTGAACATTATGCAGGCACCACGCAGAAGTGAACAGCTGCATCACTACAACCCCTTTCTGGGACAACCCTGAGAGATACCAGAGAAGGGGTAATCCTCATAGTGGGTAAAATTTTGGGCACTACACATGATCGTATTTTCCTTTATAACTGTGTGGGCGGGTATTTGCCCCATTTCACTTCTTTTTTTTCTCTGCTATGAATATAACAAAACTTCAATCTTCTATTTAAAAAATCTAGCCAAATAGAACTTTTCATCTCTATGAAAATTTACTCAATAGTACTTAAGTAGCATAGTATTGTGCTATGCCATTTGTATTGTATATATTTTTACAAAACTTATAATTACCTCACTAATATCCAAACCATTCTATTTTCTGTGACCTCAGAGTGCCACTTACAGCTTTTCTTTTAATTGTAATTATGACCACATAGAAAGTTTCATAACTTACTGTGGTGTGATAGTTAATATTTTCAATTTGACAGCACTATAATAACCTAAGAGGCCATGAAATTGTCATACATGTGAAGGATTTCCTAGATTAGGCTAATTGACACAGGAAGAACAACTTTAAGTATGTGGCACCGTTCTTTGTTGTGTTTGACTCTGGGCTGATTTTCTTTTTTTAAAGAAGCAAGTTTTGCTATCTTTTAATAGTAAGTTAACGCGATCAACTGCCTTAAGCTACTATTTCATGAGTTTCACCACCATGATGCACTGTGTCCTGGAATATGAGCCAAAATACACCCCTCCTGCCTGAGATTGCTTTTGGTCATGTGATCCTAGGAACAGGTTTCACAAAATGTTTAAACCAGGTGTGGAGATGTGCTAGCACAGGCCTGTAATCCTAGCATTCAGAGAGACAGAGGCAGGTAGATTTTTGTGAATTCAAGGCCAGCCTGGTCAACAAATTGGAGTCCAGGCCAACCAGGCTACACAGAGAAACCATGTATGAGAAAAAAACAAAACAAAACAAAACAAAACAAACAAACCTTAGTGAATGAAAAGTGATTTTTTTTAATGTACAATTGCCAAAATTAAATAATACAGTATATTGGGCCCAATGTGTTTCTTACAACACATTCAATTTGCACCAGATGACTTCACTGTAGCCTTGGTTCTGGACCTGTGGTGTGCATATTTTTCACTCTGCGTACAAACTGTCATGTGGCAACATGCCGAGAAACATTTCTGAAAATGCCTTGCCTCACATTTAAAAGCCTATGATATATATTACAGTGTTTTTCTATTTTTATGGAAACATAAAAGTTTAATTATGAAAACAAAGATGCTGGATATATTCTCACTATCATTCCTCAATATGAATCAAATTAATAAATTTTTGTATTTTATTTTGTTAAACTCTTATTTTAAAAATTCCTGTTTATGTTGCTGCCTTAAATTTTAATTTAGAATGTTAAATGAATTACAGATTAAAATTAGAACAGAATTTCAATCAACTTCAGAAATGCAATTCAATGTGCTCTGCTATATTTATACAATCAACATTGGTGATAATAAAGTAAAAGAATATTGGCCAATTCTGGAAACTACTTTCAAAAGTCTGTATTCCACATTTTCAAACAATCAGCCAAGACTTAACTATTTATGCAAAAATAAACAAGCGCATTTCTCTAATTGGCATTCAAATAGTGTTTCGTTTTTAATAAACGATAAAGCTATTTTATATGATACAAGCGTTTTAAGACAATTTTATGACTCATTATTAGTAAAATTTGCCTTGTATTTTTATTATTTCTATCTATATATATGTGCACAAAATATTCTCTTTCAAAGTAGGTCATGAGTAGTAGTTGTTTAAGAAGACCTACTATAGAGAATGTTAAAAAGATGCTATATTTAATTTGAAGCAGTTTTTCTTTAACAGTGATTGGCTCCCTGGTGATCTAGTAGCCAAGATTTGATGGCCTAGCTTAAACTCCCAGTCAGGGGAGCCTTTCTTCTGTGACTTGGGATGTAACTATGTGGCAAAGCACATACTAGCATTCATAATTTAATGGGTAAGTATAGTAATTCTCTCATACATTCAACTATGCTTAAAATATTTTCTCAGATATTAGATCAAATGTTGTTACATGTGCATTATGTTGAATATGGCATGAAAACCATACTGTGCTAATTTAAATTTTCAACAGATAAACTTGCTGTGAAACATTTGTAGATCTTATGGAGTTTATTCAAAGGTAAAAGTGAAGGGCCTCAGGAAATAGGCCATGTGTGTGCTTTGGCTCAATCACATAACTGGAAATTACATACAAATACAGACATAAACCTGAGGACTCTAATCCTGAGTTAATTACATGCACATTAAAGCTCCTAATGTGATTCTACATGTGCCTTGGAGTATGTAGCTATGTGTCCAATTTGTGTTTATTACCTAAAATGTTAATTTAAAAGTTAAACATAGAATTTGGTAAGCAGGAGATGTTTTTCTGACAACTACTTCCTTTAATTAATATGCCTTTAATTATAAATATTAATGAAATTATTATATACATTATTTGAGGGACTCCAAGAAAAATTTATATATGCTAACTACAAATTGAATTGACCAAGGAATTTAATTCTTCACTATTTTTGTTTTTAAAACAGAAAGGAATAAGAAATATTAGGAGAGATGCAGGGACAAAATGGTAGTAGGGATGTGTTCATAAGCACTGTGGTGATGGTAATCCTCTCCGTGACTGGATTCCTATGCTTCCCTTGATTGGCATTTTATTCACTGTGTGATCATTCTAGAATTGGTCACTTAGTCTTATTAATTCTGTTCAATTATCATTCTAATTGCTTGAGAACATTATAGTTGCTTAATCTCAATTTAAAAATTAATATACATATTAATTTTTAATGTTTTAATATTTGTCTTCATTTCTTGTTAGTATTCTTGCCCCTATAACAAGTCTTCAGTATTACATACACTTGAGACTTCTTCCTACCTGGGCTCTTCTGTCCTTAGTTGTGACTGCACATTACTATTAGAATATCTCTTACATTCTTAAAGACTGAAAATTTTGCTGAACTTCACAGCTAGAGTTAAAATATAGCCTGAGATCATGTAACACCTAATATTGCTGTCCCAGTGTATACTCAACCTATTTGTTTAACCCGCCCTTAAGAAAGCAATGCAGCATCTCCTTGGATTTCTCATGTAATCAGCTTTTCAACCTAAGTTAATGCATAGTTGTATTTTAAAATACATACTTCTCCATGCCCCTGACCCAGAGAGCAATACATGTGTATATTTATGTGTGATTTGACAGTCACTTACTGAAAGCAATAAATAGGTTGAAAAGCAACTTTTATAAAAAATTATCTGCCAAAAATATTGAAAGCACCATATAGATGTGGCTTGATGACATTTGTTGTTTGTTATCTGTGTCAGTTACAGTTAGCTGGAGTCAGCTTTATCCCTTGTAAAGTATGGTAAAGATTTCTGTAAGGTAACCTGTATTCATTCCCTGTGTGATGCTTTCTGTGACGTTCAAGAAATATGGACCAAAATTCCTTTGTTAGGACAAAGACACAGAGAAAGGAGAAAGAGAGAGAGAGAGAGAGAGAGAGAGAGAGAGAGAGAGAGAGCCAGGGCAAGGCAGAATTCATTAACAGACAGGAGATGCTGGAAGGCACATGGAAAGGGAAGTATAAAATTCAAATCTAGACTTTATCTAAAAATAAAACTTCTCCAAGAAGAACTGCTATAATTTATTTTTCTTAATGTGAGACTGATGAACCTTTGGTATTCTGATGTACTTGAAAAGACGAACTTATATTTTATCTCTCTTGAAAGGTTGGCTCAACCACCTGTCCCTGTTAATGTCTGTTACCATTTTTTTTTCTGTACTACTTCTTCTTTTTCTCCTTTCAACTAACTTACATAAACAAACCCTTGGCTGTGTGAAGAGCACATAAGTGAAATTCTTTAAAAACTAAACACAAATGTTAAAGATTTCTCTTTGAATTGTAATCAGCTGCACTGTAGCATAGAAATTAAAAATTACAGGCTAAAAAATGAGGGTTCACAGACCTGGAATAGTCTTTTGAAACCTCAAAGCCCATCCCCATACTACACCTCCTCCAATAAGACCACACCTTGTAATCCTTCACAAAATAGTGCCACCGACTCAGGACTGAGCATTCAACTATGTGAGCTTGTGGTACTCTTTTCATTCAAAGCATCACACTCTATTTTCTTCATTGCATAAAGGGTAGCATAAAATCTTCACATCACAGGCTACATGATAATGAAATAATTTGATATTTAAGCTAATGTGTTTTTAGTTTTAACAAGTAACATATAAATCATGTGAGCAAGTCCTGGATATATGGTAAATGCTAATGCTGTTGTTCCTACATCGCTAATAACATGCTACTTCATTATCACACAGTAAGCTGTACCTCCATACACTTCACCCAATTCTCTTATGAAGAGTGTCAAAAGAATGAAGATACAGGACTGGGTGGGTGGTACAGGACTATCAGAGTGAAACAACTTATAAACAATTTTTCCATTGATCTTTAAATATATTTATAGTTTTTACTAAAGCATAATGAAGTTCACAAAATATAATTTTAAGTATAAATTTCCCAATTTATGTTAAACTTTAGATTAGTTTTTATATTAGGGCTTTGTGTGTGTGCGTGTGTGTGTGTGTCAATTCGACATAAATCTAGACATATCTGGGAAAAAAGGAATATTAATTGAGAAAAATTAAGCTTGTCCTATAAGCAAGTCTGTGAGGTATTGTCTTGATCAATGATTGATGTGGGAGGGCCCATTCCAGAGGGCTGATGCCATCTGCTGGGAAGGTGTTCCTAAACTGAATAAAAACAATAACAACAACAACAACAACAACAACAACAAAACAACAAAAAAAACGAACAGGCTGAGCAAGCCATGAATGGCAAGCCAGTAAGCAGCACTTCTCTTTTGTCTCTGTATCATTCTTGCTTCTGAGTTTCTACTGTAAGTTGTTGCACTGAGTTTCCTCAGGGAGGGGCTAAAAGCTATAGGCTTAAATAACCCATTTCTTCCCCAAGTTGCTTTTGGTCATGGTGTTTTATCACAAGACTGGATATCCTCTCTAAGAAAATGTTCTTTACTTAAGTTTGTAAAATTTGATATTGTCTTTAAATAAAAAAAAATCTCTAGATCTACAATTCTATTGTAGTTTACAGCTCTGCACAACAAACTACCAAAGCAACAACAAGAAGATGTGTTAGTTGACAGGGAGAGTTGAAAGTAGGAATTTGTGTTTTTGAGAATTTTTGTTTTACATCAGTTTACCTTAGAACTAACTGCTCTTTTCCTAGGCTCATCACCATTGGCTCTTGCTGTAATTTAATATCATCTTTATTGTACAGGGTAAAAAAATTCAATACATTATATATTGTTAGAAAGTAAATAGAGAAATAAAAGCAAAACTTCTATAATTTATGCACTAAAGATGTGTTTGTGCATTGAGATGTTATTATTATCATTTGAGGTGTAAGAACAATTATAACAATCTCATAATAAAAAGCTAATTCACACTTATTATGTGTCAGTGAAATGCAGGCTCTGTGCTTGATTCATGTGGTAGATTAAGATAGATATCATTCTCTTTATTTTTCATCTTAGTCTCTTAGTCAGTGTATGAAGTGGTAAATAGATGAAGACTAACACAGTTCATCTAGGTCTTCACAGCTACAAAGAGGACAGAAGAATCTCCAGCTCAAATAAAATAGCATATGTGAAAAGCTTGGCTTCAATTTACCACCAAAATATCAAAGCTTGGAGACTCTTATGGATTGGAAGCATGGAGTAAATGAAAGCAGAAACCCAAAGAGCACATCCATTCTGCTTGCATTTGAATGAAGTTCCAAAGAGGCAAAACCCCTGTCTCCAGGAAAGGAGAGAGCCTTATAAGGATTTAATTCAAAAGGCTACTTCTAAAACTGGATTACTAATGCACAGCTTTCTTGACATGGTCATAAAGAGCATCAACTTTCTTCAAATAAAATTAGGTTTTTTGATATAGACATTAGATGTCAATTTAAGGAATCTAGTGACTTCTGAAAACATTCTTGTGATATATCTGTGAAAATTTTTGAAATAATAAGCACAGAAATATTTTCTTGTTTCCCTCTTCCTTTGGTTTTCTTTCCTTCACTGGGCAATATACCAGACAGTAAAGGAACTAGGGGTGCCTCTCTGTCAGCTTTATAGTGGAACAACTCAAAGTGCTTTATGTCCTTGAGAATATTCTGGAAGGATTTAAGTGCTTTTGGTATAGTAGTGAATAAAATCACGAGGAATTGCCATTTTCTTCACTTGTTTACTGCTGCTATTTACTCACTGTTATTATATGCTAAATAATCCTTCTACATGGTTGTTTTTTTCTGCATTTGCTTCCTATACAAACTATAATTAGAATCACTTGTTACCTAGATTTTAACAGGAGCCGCAGTGGTAGTATTCCATGAAATGATGATGATTCATGGGAATGGTGGAGCACCAGAGTAACAACATTTTTTTCTGTGGTAGGATAGAGTACCATTAGGGGAAGTGTAAGTGTTGGGTTATTCCATGGATGTCAATGATGGAGCACGTAATTTTAAGAGCTGTGAGGTTTATTGAATTTGGAAAAGTTAAGCGAAGAAAATAACATATTTTCAACTGTCAAGTCAAGACTTTCAAGGCAGGGTCTACAAAGATCTTCACTTTCTGTAGCTATATAAATTGTACTCAGAACCAGACCAAAAGTTTCAAAGGGAAATGAACCATCCTTAATGATATTTTATGCATAGTACCAAGGATATAAGCAGTGTGCCTACCTTTCTCACTTCAAATATTTCAGAAGCATGAAAGAAAAGTTGGGATGGCTAAGAATGAGTTGTTCATGGTTCTACAAATATTAACTCCTTTTTCCCTGCACTGCCCACCTTAAGCTCATCCCTCCCACATCAAACTTTTAGCAGTAAAATTCTTCAAAACTTGCCTGTAGGCCACTCTGATAGAGGCATATTCTCAGTTGAGGTTTCTTCTTTCTAGATGACTCGAGTCTGTGCCAAGTGGAAACAAAAGTAATAATCACAATAATTTAGAGATTACACCAAACCTTATACCATGAAGTGGACAGAAGTTTGTACAGAAGTGGAGGTACCCACTCTAGACATGCTTTAATTTTTTTTCTGGCCAATTACTCTACCAACACCATATTCTGAAAATTGACACCATTCTTTGTTAAACACCCTGGGTTTTTCCACAATGTTGTCTCAAAATAATGAATCTAATGCACAACAGTGGGTATGTGGGTATGGATTCCTCTGGTATCCCTCAGAAGCCATAAGCCAAACAGGATGCCAGTTATCTATTTAGCATTTCCTAGATGCTTTGAAACAAATTTCACAGAGAAAAAGTACTAATTTCATGTGCTGTCCCTTGAGATGCAACAGTATCTGTACTGAGAGATGAGCGTTAGAAATAGATGTAACTCCTTTCCTTGATGTTTCTGATGCTACCATTTACATGTTTTCTTTTTTCAGTCTTTCACTAAGTATACCTGGATTCTCCTATTCTCAGAAGTGACTCTGGGAAATGGCAGAATGATGGACTGACAAGTTTTTCCATTATCTTTCTTTTGTTTGAAGATTCCCTCAAAAATATTTACTTTTGTGAACTTGTGAGCTTTGCATATGGCCAATAAAAAGCAGGGTTCCCTTGAAATCTTAAGTTATAGTTACTTTTTTCCTATTAGGTACAGGGTTTATTCTGAACATAAAATTATGCCTTTTGACAGAGGAACAACAAGCTTCAGAAAGGAGCTTCCAAGGAAAGAGCCCAAGGAAGAAAACAGAAGCATTAAATAGAATATGTCTTAACATTTCTATGCCCGGAGATAATGTGAAATATACAATTGCAATAATGACAAAACTAGTAAAGCCTTAGAAGTGTTAGTGGTTAAGGTCCACTTAATACCACAGGCAAGCAGCCAGATTAGCTGAAGCAACTATTTAACTTGAAGAAATTTAAGATATGTGAGAAAGTTAAGAGATGGAACCTTTCAGTTAATGGTTTGTTGTCCATCTATTATAAAGGGCAGAAAATAGTAACTTGTTTAGCAAATCCTTCTTGTTAAATCTCCTGAAAACCCAGTGCTTGGAGCATCAGTTAAGAACTAGTCATTACAAGAGACGGAAACAATGAAAGGAGCAAACTCTATCAGAAGATGCTTGTCTACCAATTTATAATTTTTGCCCTCATCAATGACCCATTCCTGGTTATTGGAGATGATTTCCGTGTCTACAAATTACACATAACAAAGAGCATCTTTTCTTAAGCATGTGCAATAAAGTATTTCAAGCTTGCTTTGACTGTGCACAGTGTGATGTTGTAGGGGAACCTTTTCATAGGTATGTAGAAACAGACTGAAACATGAGGGAGTAAAACTGACAAACTTCCAGTTGTGGGTGACACAACAGGCTCGATAATGTTAGAAAGTTTTCAGCCTCACAAGGAAGTTTCCTAAGGACATGTCAGTCTATTGGTTTTCCCTGTTCTCTGTTTTCTGTTTCTGCAGTAGCTGGGACTACCTTGGCAATAATTACTTGTACTTTTACTAAAACTCTGCTCTTGTTACTAAAAGGAAACTTGTTGTCCAAACCTCATATAGTCCATCTACTTCTCTTCGCTTCCTTGGCACCATCAAAAATTCATTCTTGCCCAGAATATCAAATATTACCTAGAAGATTTAGGAAAGAATATTTTGAAATAAAGAAATTTACTTCCCCACAAGAATTTAAGTACTTCCTTATTTGTTGGCATAGTTTCCTTAATCTGCCACTGTGTTCAATTTACTCCTATGTAAACACCTGTTTATACATACACATCCACTCACATAAATTCTAAAACTAAACAAAATAACAAAGGACACAAATTATTCAACTGACTTTGCTGCTTCTGTTCACTAAAAAAATAGTTGATGATTAATAACTGTTTACCATAAAGCCAAACGCTGTTCTATCAAAATTACATGCAATATCTCATTTTATTTGCACAAAGCCTTAGCAAGTATTACTATGGTCCTTGCAAGTAAGAAGATGACATGATTTTCAAGGTCCACTCTTATATGTTAAATCAGAGATTGGACTACATGTCTCTTTGCCTCTTAAGGATGTGTACTTTGCTAGTATAATAAAAATGACTAAGAGGAAGCTTACTGTTTAAAAAAAATTATCTCTTAATTTAGTCCATACCTTCCCATTGTTGTGATATCAGTACTGGCCAGAGTTGCCAGTCCTCTCTTATTGTTATATTAGTCAGCATTCTCTAGAGCATGAGAACTTTTATACTGGAAGGTTTTGTTTCTTTGAAGACTGAGTTTTGTCTCTGATGGTTTTTGTTTTTGTGTTTTCTGTAAGCTGGGAATGTGATATTTAGCCCAGATTGGTCTGTGAGAGGGCATGTGATGTTTTGCTGTGAGCTCTCACATTCAGGGGGCAGGACTTTGGCCAGCTGAGAACATCTGAGGGTGGACTCTGAGGAAACGACATGTATAGAGACCCACACACAGTGAGACATGGCTTTTTGGATCAACATTGCTATGCTGAACTTCATGCTTCAACACTTGGAAGCATTCCAGAGAGCTTCTCCCAGCAATCCAACTGAGCCTTGTGGCTCTCCCTGACTTGTACTGATTCCTGTTGCTGTTTGGTGTTGGCCTTTGGACTAAACTGCTGATATCCTGACGACTGAGTCTGGTAATCTCCTAAAGACCTATTGACCATTATCAACAGGAAGTAAATAAATGAGGTCTACAGTCCTTTTCTCTACTAATCGCAAACCTAAGGTTGCGGGGTTTTGGAAGGGAGGTAAAGGTGTTTAAGAATCCTAAACAAAGCAGGTTTGGTAAAAAATCTAAGCCTACAAATAGTACTACTGCTTGGTGACCAAGACACTAGCATATGGCCTTTAGGAAAGTGTATCAGACCCAATGTGAGTTATGGGGAACCACTCAAGGCAGGAAATATTACATTAAAAACAAAACCTTTTTGTTGACTCTTTGTGTATTTCACATCATGCTCTCCAAGCCCTACTTTTCCTTTCCCCTCGTTCCTGCCCTCCACCCTTGTAATCTTCTCCAGAAAAAAAAAATCTCATCTCATCGTAGAAGCTATAGTGTGTCACAGTATACACTTTTCCCACACTTTTTTGCTTGCAATTACTCATTGCAATGACTCCTTGTTTTAGTTCGAGCCCACTGGTTTCTGCAACTCTATCAATACTGAAACTTGACTGGGACTCTTCTTGGATATTGTGTTGTTGTGCTGTATCATGGAGATTATGTAGCTTTAGATCTGCAGTACAGGCCCCATTTTTCACTCCAGCAGTTCATAGATGGGATAGATTTGGGGTTGGCAAACACAAAGCCATGGATCTGGATCTGAGAGGTATCTGATCTGCTCAGCCCACTTGGTCTCCTGCTCTCATATACTCAGGGCCAGCTCACCTGCAAATCCTGCAATCAGAGCCCTGCATCCCAGGCAAGGTGCAGGGTCTGTTGTCCCGAGTGTGGTAGTTGGTGAGGAACATGTCTAGGTCTTCTACTCTCATGACCTCAGGGCCAGTTATCCTCCCTGACATAGGTGGCAAGGGATAAGGAAGGGAAAGAGGGCATCTCTCCTTTATCTGTGACATCACACAACAGACAATAAGAGGCATGGCTGACTCTCCTGCAGTTACACCCTTAGCCTGGTTCACCTGTAACCCTCACATCCAGAGCCAGCTCTACTGTGCTGCCCAGGCAAGTGCAGAACCAGCTCTCCCAAGTGCTGTAGCAGATGAGGGGCAGGGACAGTTCTCCTGCTCGGCTGACCTTGGGACTAGCTTTCTGCCCACCATAGGTGGCAAGGGTCATTGGGGGTTGGGGGGAGGGACTTTCCCTAGCCCATGTTACTACATGGTAGACAATTAGTGGGACAAGGTCTCCCATGGTTATGCCCTTATGCTGGCTCACCCTTCCCTATCCCACCCTGAGCAGGGCTATCTCTACTGTGTTGTCCAGACGATGTGCAAGGTCCCTTTCCTGACTGATGCTGCTAGTGAAGTGCAGAAGCAGCTCTCATAATCTCATGAGCTCAGTGCGCCAGGTATCCCATCTGATGCAGGTGGGGATGGGGGAGGGAGAAGGAGGGCATCTCTCCCTTGTGCATGCCACTACATGGGAGACTAATGGAAGGGCCAGCTTTTCCATGATCATATCCTTGGGGCTGGCTCACCTACAACTCCTGTAGTATGCAGGGTCTCCTCTCACAGTACTGCAGCTGCCTAGTGCTGGGGTCAGCTCTCCTGCTCTCAGTCCCCACGGGCAAGCTGTCCCAAGATGTCTAAATGGGGGGGGGATCAGTTTTGCACAGCCCTCAGACATCAGCATGTCCCTGTGTAACAGGAAAGACCAGGGACATCTGCCTGGCCTTTGGTGGTAACAGAATTCCCCTGCTGCAGGCCTATGGACATAGACATGGCAGCACAGGCAAGACCTTACCATGGTCCCAGCTCGAATCACAGGCTACCCACTATTCCTCACTACCCTCACTACCCTCCAGTTTCCAGTTCTGCCTCTCTTCACTGTGTCCACATGTTTCTGTTTTTCTTTCTCTTCCATTTCTTCACTACCCACCAACTGCTCTCAGTGGTGCCCAGGGTCTCTGAGTGTCTAAGATGGTCTCAGGAATGCCATGCCCTGCTTGTGCATTATGGCACCAGGCTATGATCACTTTGGTCATGGTCGGTCTCCCCACACTCCCTTGGGTCTGGCCAGTGCTAGACTGGTGCTAAGCTCAAGTTAGCTTCCTGTCCAGGCTCCATGATGCCATTCTGATAGTCATATAGGGCTTGCTCCTCACGTGAGGCCACCCACTAGGGGCTCTGGTCCCAGGTGAAATTCTTCTAGTTTTTGGCTTTTGCCCTGTCCCTGGAGTCCATCCAAGGATGTGCATCATTGGACTGGTGGCATTCTCAGGCTATCTCCCTATTTGGGGCTCCATGATAAAAGAATGGTGGTTGTCACAGGCTCAATTTTTTCAGGGAATATTAGGTTACTAATCATTCAGATGTTCATAGGCCAGAACATTGAACATAGACATAACTTCTCTCTTCTCAGCCACTAGAGACCCACATGTGACAATAGCCACACTTGCAACAACTCTACAGGCAAGGAAATGTTACATTTTTAAGAGACATGTTGATAAAATGTTTCTGTCACTTGAGGAAGAACATTTGTAGACTACTGTAAAGGAAGTCATAGAACCAGCCTGAGGTAACCTCAGAGGTAAGAAACAATCAGAACAAGCACCCCACTTCACTGTCTCTTCCCTTTCTCATTTCTTAGCAAGGATTCCAAAGGAATAGATGTCACCAAAATCCAAAAACCAAGGAAACTGCTGTAATTCACTCATTTCCCTCACAGGGCTAAATTCAGGCACAGATTAGTGCAATAAGTACCACTAGAACAATGAATGGAGGGGAACTAGCAGCCATAATTTAGCAGTTAGTTGCTAAAGAAAAGAGTGTGCTAAAAGAAAAAAAAAAGAGTGAACTATTGTACCATGCTCTGAGTAAGCGCAAGCAACACGACCACAAACAGTAATAAAAATCTGTCAATGTTGAGTTCCTTAAAGATCTTCAAAAAAGAAGTTCTCTTAGAATGTTAAGCACAAAGGCTAGATTTCATTGAATTTAAAAGTGAAGGTGGAAATAGCAGGGAAAAGTGAATATGAAGAAAACATGACTACAGAATGAAAAACACAATAAGAATTTTAAACACTTGTATGTAGGCTTATTAAGTAGTTAGATCACCATATAAATATAGTGTTGTATTATAAAATACATTTCTTCTGGCTACTGGTACCTCTGTAACAGAAAAGACAGTGACATCATCCTTGTCTACTTTCATCCTAATGGATGTTCCAACTATGTGGGTTGCCAAAGCTTCAGTTTGATAATGCCTCCCCAAAACACAAAGGGAAACTAAGAACTGTGGCTACACAGTTGTCTTTGTCTGTCTCACAGACTTTACCCTCTGCTTTCCTGATGCAAGAGTAAATTACTGAATTTCACATTCTTGTTACTTCTTGAAGCAAAAAGTGTAATCTATGTTCAGGTCAACTTCTTATAAGCAGTAACAAGCTATCAGGATAACAGATTCAAGGTGATATGAAATTTGTCAGGTTAGAAGAAGCAGAGATTTAAAAGACAGAATTTAGAGGTAACCAACTTAACATAGAAAATTATTGTACACAGAGTTCAAAAGATAAAAACCCAATGCTTTTACTACTTTTCTTACAAAAAGAAAAAAATGTGACTTTGCAGACAGAAGCCTAAAATTCTTAAAAGTATTATGAGGTATAGTAGAAAAAAGAATCTATGGCTTTTTGGGTTTGAATGTTAAAACTTGGTTGTGTTCACAGAATAATTTGAGAAGCACTAAGATAGACGCAATCTTTAACATTACCTGCTAAAGAGGTTTCATATCACCCTGGCTGGAGGAGAGGCCCTCAAATGGCACACTGATTAAGACAGTGGGACAATAGGTACAGAGAAGAGCAAGGCAAATCTTGAAGCTATACTTGAGTAACTGGTCCTAGGAATATGAATAATACTTTGCATGTAAACATTTCCTATTTTTCAACCAGTGACTTTTGATTCTAAATGTTATTAGTTTCATTTCAAACTTTGAGTTCATTGTAAATGTGACAAATTTAATTTCTTTCTTTTCCTTCCTTCCTTCCTTCCTTTCTTCCTTCCATCCATCCTTCTTTCTTTCTTTCTTCCTTCCTTTCTTTCTTTCCTTTCTTTTTGAGACAATGTTTCTCTGTGTGACCTTGGCTGTCTTGTGCTCAATTTTTGACCAGACTGGCCTCTGTCCCCCTGAGTGCTTTGGCTATAAGAGTGTGCCACTACACATGGCTGACAAATTTCATTTCTACAGCTTCATGTAGTCATATATTAAATGATGTCAAAGTTCCATGGCTAAAAACACACTTTGTGATGTATGCTATAGAGTAACAGAGATGTCAAGCACAAGACTACAGAAGATATAGATCTAAATGAAACAGGTTTTCCAGAATGGTACATCTACTCATGGTAAAGTAAAGAATTAAGTCAGGCTAAGTCAATAAGTCTGACTGACCCTCCCTGCTACACACACTTCCCAACCCACCAGATCAAACTGGGTCCCACATTCAATGCCCTGATCCAGGCTGGCCAGCACTGACTATGTTTCAACCATCCTATAGGCTTTACCAGCACATGCCCTATCACACAACCCTATGTTACATTCAACCTCTCTACTCAGCCAGCCAGATCAATTCCCATACTCCAAGCTTGGACCTACAGGTACATCCTTCATATCACCCCAGCCCCTCTGTTTACCTGACTTTATTCTACCTAAGACATTTCCATTCTCTAGACTCAACTAACCAGCAAATTTCTCTTGTATCTCAACCTGCTCTGGTTATATCTAACACATAAATAATAAAAGAAATCTACATGCTCAGATCTTGTCACACACACATACACAAAATACAAACAATATGAGATATAAAATCAGTATATCAACTTAAAAACCTACCAGTCCTGAAGAAATTACTATCTTCAACAAAGATGCACCAAACTCTGGTGCATCCTATTTCACTAAAAATGCACAGCTGGTTTTATTTACCTCCTCCCAGTCTCACCCTCCCTGCCTCATCTCCTCCCTGCCCCTCTCTAAGTCCACTGATAGGGGAGGTGTTCCATCTCCCCTATCGGACCCTAGCTTATAAGGTCTCTTTAGGACTGGCTGCGATGTCCTCCTCTGTGGCCTAGCAAGGCTGCTCCTCCCTCAGGGGAGGGGGGTAGAGGAGGTCAAAGAGCCAAACATTGAGTTCATGTCAGAAATAGTTCCTGTTCCCCTTACTAGGGTAACTCACTTGGATACTGAGCTGCCATAGGCTACAAACCAAGCAGGGGTTCTAGGTTGTGTCCATGCATCATTGTTGGATGGAGAATCAGTCTCAGAAAAGGCCTCTGTGCTCAGATATATTTGGTCCTTGTGGAGCTCCTGTTCTCTCTAGATCTTACTAAATCCCCATTCTTTCATATGATTCTCTGCACTCTGCCCAAGGTTTGGTTATTAGTCTCAGCATCTGCTTTGATACTCTGATAGGTAGAGTCTTTCAGAGGCCCTCTGTGATAGAGTCCTGTCCTGTTACTTGTTTTCTCCTACTTCCAAAGTCCATCCCATTTGTCTTTCTAAGTAAGGATTGATCATTTTACCCTGGGTCCTCTTTCTAGTTTATCTTCGTTCAGTGTAAGTTTATCCTGTCTTATAGGTCTAGTGCCCACTTATAAGTGAGTATATACCACATGTGTCTTTCTGGGATAACTCACTCAGAATGATCTTTTCTAGATCCCACCATTTTAGGCATATATCCAAAAGATGCTCAAGTAAACAACAAGGACATTCACTCAACCATGTTCGTAGCAGCTTTATTCCTAATAGCCAGAAACTGGAAACAACCCAGATGTTCATCATCAGAGGAATGGATATAGAAATTGTGGTACCTTTACACAATGGAATACTATTCAGAAATTAAAGGCAAGGAAATCATGAAATTTGCACTGCTGGGTTTAAACACACAGATTAACATCAACTAGTTAACAGTAGGTAATTTCCATACACATTTCCTCCAGAGACAATTTATGTGGACAAAAACAACTAAACAAAGAAAGAAACAAACCAGTAAACAATGAGAAATCAGAACCAATACGTCTCACATCAAATAGACTTAACAAACATCTACTGAACACTCCACCCAAACACCAAATAATACACATTCTTCTCAGCAGCACATGGAAGCTTCTTTAAAATATACCATATCCTGGGCCACAAGTTAGAAATTTACAAATTCAAAAAGATTGAAACAACTTCATGTATTCTGTCTGACCACAAGATAATAAAGCTTAAAATGTGTTAACAATGAACACATTTCTAGTAAATACAAAAACTCATGGAGATTAAATAACCCCCTACTGAATGATGAGTGAGTTATCAAAAAACAAATAAGAAGGAAATATAAAATTTCCAGGAACTAAAAGAATATCAGACCTCAACAATACAAAAACTTCCACTGTACATTGAAAACCATGTAATAAGTGAAACTTATGGCTTTAAGTATCTACATTTTTAAAAATCCAAAAGAAAAAATAAACAGATAAAATTCCAAAATACAAATCAGATCAGACATTAATGAAATAGAAACAAACAAAAGACAATACAAAGAAACAGCTGAGCTAAAAGCTACTTTTTATAAGATGAACAAGACTGACAGACCTTTCGTTCAACTAAGCAAAAGAAAAAGAGGATGTAAAATTTTAAAAATCATAAATGAGTAAGAAAACACTGTAATTTATCTAAAAATCATATAACAAGGAAATACTTCAAAAACGTGTACTTCTTCCTTAATTTGGAAAATATAAAAGAAATGGATTTATTTCTAGGTTTGCCCAAACCACCAAATTTCACTGTTCCCCTTACTAGAGAACCCACTTGGATACTGAGCTGCCCTTGACATCTGAGCAGGAATTCTAGGTTATATCCATGGTCCTTGATTAAAGTATCAGTCTCAGAAAAGGCCCCTGTGCCCAGATTTCTTGGTTCTGTTGCTCTCCTTATGGAGATCCTGTCCTCTCCAGGTCTTCCTATCTCCCCCTGCTTTCATAAGATTCCCTGAACTCTGCCCACAGTTTGGTTATGAGTCTCAGCTTTTTCTTCTAACCAATTTAGTGTGTCTGGTTTTATGTTGAGGTCTTTGATCTACTTAGACTTTAGTTTTGTGAAGGGTCGTAAATAAGGATCTATTTACATTTTTCTACAAATAGACATCCAGTTAGACTAGCACCATTTGTTGAAGATGCTCTCTTTTTTCCAGTGTATGTTTTGGCTTCTTTGTCAAAATTCAAGTATCCATAGGTGTGTGGATTTATTTCTGGATCGTCTATGCAGTTCCATTGATCCACCATTCTGTTTCTATGCCAATACCAATCAATTTTTATTACTATTGCTCTGTAGTACAGCTTGAGATCAAGGATGGAGATACCTCCAGATGATCTCTTGGTGTACACGATTGTTTTTGGTAATTCTGTTTTTTTGTTTGTTTGTTTGTTTTTCCATATGAAGCTGAGAATTTTTCTTTCAAGGTCTATAACCAATTGCGTTGGTATTTTTATGAGAATTGCACTGAATCTGTAGATTGCTTATGGCAGGATGGCCACTTTCACTATGCTAGTCCTACTGAACCATGAGCACGGGGGAATCTTTCTATCTTCTGATATCTTCTTCAATTTCTTTTTCAGAGACTTGAAGTTTTTTTTTTCGAACAAGTATTTCCCTTGCTAAACAGAGAATTCTCTGCAGAGGAATATAGAATGACAGAGAAACACTTAAAGAAATGTTCAAAATCATTAGTCATCAGGGAAATGAGAATCAAAATGACCCTGAGATTTCACATTACACCCATCAGAATGGCTAAGAAAAAAAATATCAAATGACAATGCATGCTGGAGAAGATGTGGAGATCCTCTCCTCTCCAGGTCTTAATATCTCCTCCATTGCTGGTGGGAATGTAAACTTGTACAACCACTTTGGAAATCAATCTGGCGCTTTCTCAATTAAGAATAGCCCTTCCTCATGATCCAGCTATACCACTCCTAGGCATTTATCCAAAATATTCTCAAGGACATTTGCTAAACATGTTAGTAGCAGCTTTATTTGCAATAGCTAGAACTTGGAAACAATCCAGATGTTCCTCAAGGTAGGAGTGGATATGGAAATTATGATACATTTACACAATGGAATACTACTCAACATTTAAGAACAAGGAAATCATGAAATTTGCAGGCAAATGATGGGATCTAGAAAAGATCATCCTGAATGAGGTATCCCAGAAGCAGAAAGACACACATGGTATATACTCACTTATAAGTGGATATTAGACATATAATATAGGATAAACATACTAAAATATGTACACTTAAAGAAGCTAAGCAAGAAGGAGGACCCTGGGTAAGATGATCAGTCCTCACTCAGAATGACAAACAGGGTGGATATTGGAAGAAGGAAAAAACAGGAAACAGGACAGAAGCCTACCACAGAGGGCCTCTGAAAGACTCTACCCAGAAGGGTGTGTATCAAAGGAGATGCTGAGACTTGTAACCAAACTTTGGGCAGAGTGCAGGGAATCTTACAAAAGAAGGGGAGATAGTCAGACCCGGATAGAACAGAATCTCCACAAGGAGAGCAACAGAGCCAAAAAATCTGGGCCCAAGAGTCTTTTCTGAGACTGATACTCCAACCAAGGACCATTCATGGAAATAACCTAGATAACTTAGAACCCCTGCTCATATGTAGACCATGACATCTCAGTATCCAAGTGGGTTCTCTAGTAAGGGGAACAGGGACTGTCTCTGACATGAACTCAGTGGCTGGCTCTTTAATCACCTCCCCCTGAGGGGGAAGCAGCCTTGCTAGGCCACAGAGGAGGACAATGCAGCCAGTCCTGATGATACATGATAAGCTAGGGTGAGATGGAAGGGGAGGAGGACCTCCCCTATCATTGGACTTGGAGAGGGGCATGGGAGGAGGTCAGGGAGAAAGTGTGGGATTGCAAGGGATTGAAGGAGGGGGCTACAGCTAGGATACAAAATGAATAAACTGTAACTAATATAAAATAAAATTTTAATTAAAAATCTGCATGTCAATTAATGTAATAAACCACATAAATGGACTTACTTACAAAAACTACATGATCATATTAATAAACACAGAAAAAGTCTTTCATAAAATTCAATATGCTATTCTGATAAAGTGGAGAATTTAAGGTAAGAGCTAGCACACTTCAATACAATAAAAGGAACATATAAAAAATTCAGAGCCAGCTAAATGGAGAAAATCTTTATGCAATCCCACTGAAGTCAGGAATGAGAAAAAGAAACACACTATCCCTACTCTTTTAAAATTATTTTTATTTGTATTAATTACAGTTTATTCACTTTGTACCCCCACTGTAGCTCTCTCCCTCCTCCCCTCCCAATCCCACTCTCCCTCCCTCTTCAACACCTGTGTCCTTCCCCCAGTCCACTGATGAGGGAGGTCCTCCTCCCCTTTCTGCTGATCATAGTCTATCAGGTCTCATCAGGAGTGGCTGCATTGTCTTCCTCTGTGGCCTGGCAAGGCTGCTTCCCCCTCAGGGGGAGATGATCAAAGAACACGCCAATCAGTTCCCGTCAGATTCAGTCCTTGTTCCCATTATTATGAATTCACTTGGACACTGAACTGGCATGGGCTACCTCTGTGCAGGTTTTCCAGATCATCTCCATGAGTGGTACTTGGCTGGAGTATCAGTCTCAGAAAATACCCCTGTGCCTAGACTTTTTGGTTCTGTTGCTCTCCTTGTGGAGCTCCTATCCTCTCCAGGTCTTACTATCTCCTACTTCTTTCATAAGATTTCCTCCATTCTGCCCAAAATTTGGCTTTGAGTCTCAGCATCTGCCTCGAGACCCTACAGAGTAGAGCCTTTCAGAGGCCATCTGTGGTAGGCTCTAGTCCTGTTCCTGTTTCTTCCCTCTCCAATGTCCATCCTCTTTGCCTTTCTGAATGAGAATTGAGCATCTTAGCCAGAGTCCTCTTTCTTGATTAGCTTCCTTGGGTGTACAGATTTTAGTATGCTTATCCTATATTATATGTCTAATATCCACTTATGAGTGAGTATATACCCTTTGTGCCTTTCTGCTTCTGAGATGCCTCACTCATGATGATCTTTTCCAGTTCCCACCATTTACCTGAAAATTTCATGATTTCCTTGTTTTTTTTATTGCTGAGTAATATTCCATTGTGTTGTTGTACTAAAATATCTGTATCCATCCCTCAACTGAGGCTACCCCTACTCTTTTTCAACAATGTTGGTGAAACACTAGCTGAATCAATAAGCAAGAGAAGGAAATATAATAAATAAAAATTTGAAAAAAGTCAAACTATCTATATTGGTAGATTTCATGGTATTTATACATTAGTGATCAAAAATTGTAGCAGAAAATCTCTAAAAATAATAAACAAACTTAATATTTCAGGATACACACTCAATGTAAAGCAAAAGTTTTTCTACACACAAGCAATAAACATAAAGAGAGCGATCACAGATACATTGACATTCACAATATCCTCAAAGGCAATAAAATATCCACAAACAAACCTAACCAAATGAAAGACCTCCATAGTGAAAACTTTATATCAGTGATGGTGTAGAGGAACACAGAAAATTGAAAGACATCCCATACTCTTGGGTTGATTAAATTAACATTGTAAATATGTCTGCCTACCAAAAACTCTTTTTTTGTTTTTATTTATATTTATATTTTTTAAAATAAAAAGCTATTTAATTATTCAGTTCAATCTCAAAGTCCTCATTTCATTTTTCATGTAGACCAATAGAACAAAACTGAAGACCTAAATACGAGTATATATAACTTTATTCATTTACTATTTGAGAAAGATGCCAAAAACATACTATTAAAAAGAAAGCATCTTCATCAAATGGTGATGAGAAAAATTGGGTGTTAATGTGAAGAGAATGAAATTAGACCAATTTCTATCACCTTACACAAAAACTAAATCCAAATAAATAAAAAAATTGAATATGAGGCTGAGACACTGAAACTTCTACAAGAAAATGATATGGTTGTTAGATTGACTTCCCGAATATGACTCCAATACTCCCAAAATAAGGCCACCATTTGACAAGTGGGACTTCATGAAACAAAAAAGCTCTGTACAGCTAAAGAAATAATTAAGTGAAAAAGAAATCCCAGGAGAGAATCTTTGCAATTTATACATCTGATAGAAGACTGACATCCAGGATATGTTAGAAATTTTTTTAAAAATCATTAAAAAATTACCTATTTAAAAACTGTCTCTGGGACTAGAACATAAAAGTTTTCAAAAGAGCAAACCAAATGCCTAAGAAATATTAGTCATATAATATAAGATAAACATACTAAAATCTTTATTCCTAAAGAAGCTAAACAAGAAGGAGGACCCTAGGGTAGTTGCTCAATCTTCATTCAGAAAGCAAAAGAGATAGTCACCCAAAGCAGGGAACAGGACCAGAGCCTACCAAAGAGGACCTCTGAAAAACTATCCAGCAGGGTATCAAAACAGATGTTGAGACTCATATCCAAACTTTGGGCAGAGTGTAGGGAATCTTTTGAAAGAAGGGGGAGATAGTAAGACCTGGAGAGGACAGGAGCTCCACAAGGAGAGCAACAGAACAAAAAAATCTGGGCAAAGGGGTATTTTCTGAGACTGTACTCCAACCAATGATCATGCATGGAGATAACCTAGACCCCTTGCTCAGATGTAGCCATGGCAGCTCAACTTACAAGTGGGTTCTCTAGTAAGGGGAACAGGGGCTCTCTCTAACATGAACTCAGTGCCTGGCTCTTTGAACACCTCCCCTCAGAGGGGAGCAGCCTTACCAGGCCATAGAGAAAGACAACACATCTACTCCTGATGAGACCTGATAAGCTAGGTTGAGATGAAAGGGGATAAGAACCTCCTCTATCAGTGGACTGGCAGTGGACTGGTAGAGGGGCATGGGAAGAGAAAGGGGAGACAGGGTGGGATTGGGAGGATGTGAGGGAAGTGGTTACAGTTGGGATACAAAGTGAATGAATTGTAATAATCATTTTTTAATTTAAAAAAGAAAATGTTATATATTACAAAAAGAAATATCTCAAAAATATTCATCATCCGTAGTAATTAGGAAACTAAAAATCAAAACAACTTTGAGATTTTCATCTTATACCAGTTAGAATAGCAAAGACCAATAAAACAAGCAACAACAAATGTGTTTTGCTATTCTGGAAGTCAGTATAGAGAATTCTCAAAAAGCTAAATAGAAATGTACCCTATGACCCATTTATTGGCATATGCCTAAAGGATTTGACTTTCTACTTCACACTTGCTCAGGTATGCTCATTGCTGTTCAATTCTTAGTGGCTAAGAAATGAAAACAACTTAAAAGTCTTTCAACAAATGAATAAATAATGAAGAAATGGTGAATGAACACATATCCAGATGTAAAGAAAAATGAAATTTGCAGGTAGATGTATAGAACTAGAAAAAACTATGCTGAATGAGGTAACTTAGATCCATAAACACAAATATCCCATATCCTTTTTCAGTTGAGGCTTCAGCTTCAAATCTTCAGCTTATAGCTACACTTATAGTGTAGTTATTATCAAGAACATTTGTCATTGCAACCTACAGAGGGAATTAAAGATAATTACAACAAATCAAAAGGAAGAGTTATGGATCCCAGTCCTAATGGGTATGCCTTTGGTACAAATCCTGCCCCTAAAGCTCAGGGATAATTGCAGAGAAGGGACTGGAAATATTTTAAATGCAAAAGGAAAAGGAAATTTGCTGTGAGATTGTGCATCCTAAGAAAGACAAAATCTACACACAGAAAGTCTCTTCCTGTATACGTAAACATGAGCTGAACAAGGACAACAAAAATAGACATGCTAACATGGACAAGGTATGAGGCCTTAAGCTTACACTAAGAATCATATGCAACCATGGAATTACGAGAGTGAGAGAAATAGTATCCCCCAGGGAAGAGCCCACCAATTAAGTGGTTTTCAAATATCAAATGGTCATCCCTGAAGACATACATACAATAACAATGTACAGTTTTATATATTATTCAGATTTTACTTGTATACTCAGAAATATACAATTAATATGAAAAGATGCAGTAAATTTTCAATAAAGTAAGGAGGGCTTGGAGGGATAAAAAAGAATTTGTAAAAATTGTGTTAACTATATTGTATTTTAGACAATAAAATAAATTACCCAAAAAAGGTAAAAATAAGAAAATTAGTGATTCTTCTCTATCCCATGACAAGCAGTATATGAAAAAGCATTTATTGATGTAAAGACCCAACCAAATTTTATATAAGATCAAATGTAACATAGAGCCTATGACTGTATCTACTTTCACCACACAATCTTGGTGACAGTTAATATGACCAAGTGAGGTTGGCAATGAAAAGCAACAGCTTTGCTGCTGTGGAGAAAGAGTCAGATGATGTATGTGGAGTTTGGAAAACACACCCAGTAATGATGGAAATATCATTTAATATGTTCCTCACAAACTCAGAGGTCCATGAGTTGAGAGAGAAGATTTACTTAGACTGAGGATGTCTGCTTAGACTGGAGTTAGCAGATGACTTCTAAATCATGGACAAAATAGTCAATGTTGATTTAAAAAAAAGAACTTGAAAATAGGTTCTTAAAAAATAGTGCAAGGGAAACAGTGAAACCAAGTATCTAAAAAATACCTACACAAACAATTTAAGGTAAAATTAAATGTTAAATGCCAGGTCAGGTTACACTTGGCAGGCAGAAGAAGAAGTAGATATACCTCTGCTAGTTTGAAGCCAGCTTGATCTACACAGTGAGTTCCAGACTACTCAGAGCTACATAGTAAAACCCTGTCTTACAAACAACAATAATAATAGTGGCCAAGACGGTTCAGAAGATAAAGTTTCCTGCAGAAATGTTGGCAGCCTAAGATCTCTAGGACCTATATTGTTGAAGGAGAGAACCATCTCTCACAAGTTGTCTTCTGGCCTCTATACATTTGCCATGGTGCATGCATGCTTGTCTGTATCTGAATTAGCACATCACACACACACTTCTTTTTTAAAGTTTTAATTAAAAATGGTACAGAAACATCAGTAGTCACATATTGTGAAGGAAAACATAGAGATTAAGTACTTTACTAAAGATAATTTATTATAATAAAACTAGATTGCTATGTTAATGTAAAATATCTGCTTTTCAATAAAGCCTTACATATTCTGCAAAATTTATTGGTCAGGATTCTACAGAGGAACATAGGCAATAGGATCTATTTTCTTTTTATTTTATATGTATGAGTCCTTTGTTGGCATATATGTCTGTGCACCACATGTTTGTCTGGTGCCAGCAGACTAAAGAATGACTTAGATTTCTTGGTACTGGAAATACAGACCGTTGTGAGCCAATGTCTGGGTGCTGAGAATTTAATACAATCCTCTACAAGAACAATGAATACGCTTAACCACAGAGCCATTTCTCTAGACCCATCAACATAGGAATTTAAATGTAGGAAGATTGAATACTGACAGTGAAGTGGCTTATGCTACAAGGAATCTCGGCACATGCAGAGAATTCTCTAAGATAGGCCACCCTATGGTTCAGGGATGGATTTCAGTTCACATCTGAAGCCAACCTATTACTATGACTCCTCACTTTTCATGGTGATCAGTATTTTCTATCGAAGCCTTCAACTGATTACATAAGGCATACATACAATACAGATGGTAATTTCTCTTGTTCAAATCTAATTTAAATCTTAGTATTATTTTAAAATACCATTCTAGAAATATGGAGATTAATGTATGACCAAATGTCTAGTAACTGTGATCCAGCTGGTACTTGTGTCATAGTAACCATGACACAAAGTAATAGAAAAGTATAGACTGTACCTAGAAAATAAGAAAATATCGATATTAATTCTGTCAAAATGGATTGAAAGTGATATTCTCAATCCACAAAAATTTTACAGAAGCTTCTGTACAACAACCAGGAAATCAAAGAAAACCAGCAATAGAATCACTTAACAAATAAGAATCTCAGAAGTCAAATCTTCGGGAAGATGAGTATTACAGAATTAAAAATGCAGCAACTAAAACAATGACAGCATGTTTTGAGAGGAAAGCAGAGTAAAGAACATAGACAGAAAAATCTATGAAGTTGTTTTACCACTATTACAGAGAGAAATCTGACACACTGACATGAAGGAAGGTACATAAACCTATGTATATATGAATATATAGGAAAGGAACAAGAGATAGAATATTTAAGATATTAAGAAAATATCAATCTCATAAATTACATTTGAAATAATAGATACAGGCAGTCCCAAAAGCCCAGATTGATAAGGTCCCACCTAAGCACTTCTAGCTGAACTCTTATAAGCAAACCAAAAGCAGCTCTTGACACTTTCAAGAACCACAAGAGACAGATGAATAATCATAAACAGGAAACAGCAACATCTTGAACTATTTCATTCCTACTTAAAAAGATGGAAAGTTAGACAGTGTTGGGAGAAAACAAACACATAATTTATTAATTTTATGATAAACAGGCATGGTTTTCTAACCTGCCATCCAGGTGTTCAGAACTGAGAAAGAAGGATCTTTTTGTTGTTGTTTCTTTTGTTTTGCTGTTGTCACTGTTTTTCTTTGGGTTGTATTGTTGTTTGTTTTGTTTTGTTTTGTTTTTTGAGACTTGGTTTCTTTGTATAGCTCCAGCTGTCCTGAAACTTACTCAGTTAAACCTGGTTGACCTCAGTCTTTGAGATTCCCATGCCTCTGCCTTCCTAGTGTTGGAACTAAGGGCATGTGATACCACTACTACAGAAGGATGATCTTAGGTAGGCCACCCTGCGCTATATAGTGAGACCTTGACCACTTACATATTCATATATATGTAGTTATATTTTAAGCAATGGTAGTCTTCAAGAAATATGACAAAATCTATACTGAGGTACTGAGGACAACAGAATTTGGAAGAATCAATCATCAGAAGCATTTATTTATAGCACAAAAGAAAGAAATTTGTTAAGACAAATTCAACATAAATGAGAAATATCATTAAATAATATAGTCCCCCCCCCCCGAACACCTCTTTTCTCTCCTTTGGCTCTACGGATTAAATGCATGACATTGTGAATGCTAGGCAAGTGCTCTAACATTGAGCTGTATTTCTGGCATTTTATTTATTTTTTTTCCTGAAGCAGTCTCACTAAATTGTCTAGGATAGCTTTAAAATCCTGACAGGCCTTCAACTTGTGGTCTTCCTGCTTCAGATTACTGAGTTATGGGATCATAAGTCTCCAGCTATAGCTTATAACAATATATTTTTGGAGAAAATATTCATATAAGCTAGTACAAAGATGGAAGAAATTCATGTAATCTTTACTTACCTGTAAATAGATTTAGTATGAAGTAGATTTTAATAATTTACTATATGCATTATAATCTTCAGAGCACTTGAAAGAAATTATGAAAATGTACCTTTGGAAAATATCAACAGACCATCTAAAGTGATGTATTTATAAATTTTACACACAAAGACAGGAGTAAGGAAGTAAACATAAAACTTGGTAGATGATGGATGAAGATTGCATTTATCCGTAGGTGTAAGGGCAAACATTTATAGATGATTATTAGGGATTATCTAATTTAACAAATTAATGGTTATAAATTTTCCTCCAATGAAAATGGCCTCACTAGCACAAATAGTAAGCCAGGTTTCCAGAAGAAAGCATAGTCACCATCTTGTTGAATGGGTCTTAACTTCAATTAGAGAGATGTTGGTTATAGTCGGTGGATACATGCCATTACTGCATCAGTAGGGCTATGTGTGCCATGCTGGTTCATTGATGCCACAGGTTATTCGGACTTTCTCGTTAGGAAGACTGCATGGCACTTTTGTTACCATAAAAACTAGACCTCAAGAGGGGGCATTTAGGAAGGTTCCTGCTCAAGTATCACTGGATATTATTTCTGAAGCACATGGTGTCATCAGGAATTAAGTTTTGCCTTCAGATGGAGTCCACTACTGAAAACCACAAGGAAAAAACATGCAAAGTTGTAGAACACAGTCTCCAGACCTATCTACAAAATATTCCTGCACCTAAGACTCAGCAAATATTGAGGAAGAGAGTATGGAAACAGTGTAAGAGTCAGAGGACCAAGGAGTATGTTTTGAAATTATGTCTCCTAGTAATATCGGAAGCTATGTCCCATCTAAACAGGATCTGAACAAGGATGACACTAAGAAAATGCTGACCGTACTGGGAAAGGTTTATGAGATCTCAGTCTGACACAAACAATAATAGGAAACTGAAGAAAGCTGGGAATGAGAAAGGTAGTGTTGTGCCTGAATCACAAAATATACAAAAGGCCACGAGGATCTTTATTGCCACCAGGGTTTGGGATTCTCACAGATACCAGGCATTGGTATCCAGGCCCTGAGTTCAGGATTTGAACACCCAAAGGAGGGGATTCAGCCTGGCAAGCTTCTATTGGTTAATACAGAAAAGGGGATGCTATATTTCAAAACTATTTGCAGTGGGAAGGTGCCAGAATCATGAATAGTTCCAGCTTTCTTTGTTCTCTCTTGTGGGCAGAAACAATGGCCTTAGGTAGTTCATGCTGTTTTCAGAAGCAAAGGTACAAGTTGGAATGAGTTGAGGCTATCTGGGCAGGTTTCCTGGCAATCTCTAACGAGCAGCAAGGTCAGATCTTTCCTGCCATTGGCTGGATCTGCCTAGATACAGAAGGAAGGAGAGGTGCAGAAAAACTGAGAGGAGGAGAGGGAGGGAAAAATATAATCAGGACATTGTATAAGAAAATAATCTATTTTCAATAAAAGAGAAAAATGAAAAGAATAAATAAAAACTTTAAAGGCCTATTTTAGGAAAGATGGTGTTTAAAATCAGTAGTGAAGTTATTATCACATAGAACTAGGAAAAGAAGAACACTAAATGCATAGCAAATGCAGAAAGAACATTAAAAAGATCAAAGCTAAACAAATTACACAGAAAACAGAAACATAAAAAATGTCTACCTTGGATTCTCTGAAGTTTAGTGACCGTAAGAAAACTTTATTCGCAGAACCCAAAGTAAGAACAGACATAGTAACTGAGGTGAGGCATCACCTGACCAGAGGGATAGAAATAATCAAAGTAGTTGTTTTGACGATCACTATGTGGACAAGTCAGAGAATCTGATAAAATAGCCAAATAGTGAGAAAGGCCAGGCTTAACAAAATTAATTCAAGAAGGAATAGAAAAACCTATAGGAACAAGGCAGACTTCAGATGGAATTGAGGATAAGGGGATGGCACATGGCTTTCTCTGGGAAAGGGAAATAGAATATTTTGAAGGTGGACTTGGGGCGTGTGGGGGTGGCAATAGGAAAGATCAGGAGCTGGGTGAGAAAGGGAGGGGAAAACATGGGGAGAGAGGAGTGGAAATGGAGGACATTTGGTTAATAAAACGCCCTACAGCTGGTTCTTTCTTATGGAAACATTTTCTCAACTGAGGTTTCCTCCTTTCAGATAACTTTAGCTTGTGTCAAGTTGACAGAAAGCTATCAATCACATAAAACATGAGAAAAGTACACTCAAGAATCTTTGTGAGTGTAGATGAAAGAATTATTATTTTTTTTCTTTTTTAATAAATTTTTTAATTAATTGCACTTTAGTCACTTTGAATCTCTCCATAAACCCTTCCCTCCTCTCCTCCCAATCGCACCTTCCCTCCCCCTTCTCCACACATGCCCCTCCCAAAGTCTACTGATAAGGGAGGTCTTCCTTTCCTTCCTTCTGATCCTAGTCTATTAGCACTCATCAGGAGTGGTTGCATTGTCTTCTTCTGTGGCCTGGTAAGGCTGCTCTCCCATTTGGGTGAGGTGATCAAAGAGCAGGCCCATCAGTTCATGTCAGAGGCAGTCCCTGCTCCCATTATTATGGAACCCACTTGGACACTGAACTGCCATGGGCTACATCTGTGCAAGGGTTCTAGGTTTTCTCCTTGAATGATACTTGGTTGGAGTATCAGTATCAGGAAAGACCCCTGTGCTCAGATTTCTTGGTTCTGTTCCTCTCTTTGTGGAGCTCCTGTCCTCTCCTTATCTTACTATTTCCCACATCTTTCATAAGATTCCATGCACTCTGCCCAAAAGTTGGCCATAAGTCTCAGCATCTGCTTTGATATTCTGCAGGGCAGAGCCTTTCAGAGGCCTTCTGTGACAGGCTCCTAACTTGTTTCCTGTTTTCTTCTTCTTCTGATGTCCATATGCTTTGACTTTCTGGTTGGGGATTGAGTATTTAAGCCTGAGTCCTCCCTCTTGATTAGTTTCTTTAGGTGTACAGATTTTAGTAGGTTCATCCTATATTTTATGTCTATATGAGTGAATATATATCGTGTGTGGCTTTCTGCTTCTGGGATAGTTCACTCAGGATGATTGAAAGAATTATTTTTAAAAATGGGTTACATACAATGGTGAAGTAACATTTATCCAAGGAATGCACAGTGGGTCCAACCCAATTCATACATACATATTGAAAAGTAAAATGCATTTGACAAATATAGCACTTATGATTGAAGATGCTGAAAATTGTTGAAAATAATATCCTCAATATAACAGAGGCTATTTATGTAAACTGTCACTATTTTTATAATTAATCATAAAAGAAGGAATGCTACTCATGTAAGATCACAAACAGGGACAAAATGTTGCTACAAGAAGTACATTAGTTCACTGAAAGAGTTGGTTCATAGAATTAAGCAAGAAAACAGAAGTCACATAAGTTTGAAAAAGTTAAAAAGAATTTATTCAAAAGCAAAATAATTGTGTGCATAACAAGTTTAAAATTATTCTAAATGCCTTTGAACTAATGAATGAGTTTTACATTTTAATTGTATGTTGGAGTACATGTGCTTGCATGCACGAGCCTCCTTCTCAGGTGCCTTGTCTTTGGTTTTTGTTTCTTGAAACAGTCTCTCATTATTCCTAGAGACTGTTGATTAATATAAGATAGCTAGCCAGTTACAGTGATTGGCCTTTCTTTGCCTTTGTAGTTCTGACATGAGCAGCAAGCAGAACCATGCCATGCCTTTTATTTTTATTTATTTATTTTTACATGAGTTCTGGGGATCAAACTGAGGTCTAACTCTACATAGAGAATTATGTACATACATAAAGGGTATTCTTCCTACCTACAGAATTACTATGCTTTTGAGTAAATGCTTTTTACTCTTGCATGGAAAGTACTTTACTCACAGTTATCTCTCTAGTCCCCATGAATAAATTTAAAAATTCATAAGATACAAGATTAGCATTAAACCCACTTCCGCTTCTATTAGCAATGTGTACTTTGAGTATCAAGCAGAAAAAATATTTGTAATGCTGCGTAAATAACAATAGTAGAATACATGAGTACTAAATTTTGCAAAATGACACAGAGATGGGGAAGAGCACTTGTACGGAATATGCAAGGGCCTAGTCTTGATCCAAGATACTACAAAACAACAAAACTGATAAGGATGCTGTTTTGTCTCAGTCACCAGCCTCACTTTGGTAACTCTTTCCAGGGCTACACTATCTTTGCATGCTAAGTGTAGCACATCAGATTTACTGAAAGCCTACTCAGAACCTGGTTAGTCTCTACCAACATACTTTCTGTCAACAGCAAGAGAAAATAAAACAGGAACACTGGAATGTAGAAACAAAGGAGGCTGCATACAGATATAATTGTGTATGGATACCAATTCACCACAGATTTTGCTACAGGTTGAACACAGCAGACTTAGAACAGTCAGAGAAATTCAGGAAACATAACAAAGGAAAAATAGAACCTCATACTTCAGAATTCATGGGAAAGCATCAACAATCAAACTACTATAGTATTGCATGAGGAAAGTTAGAGTTAAACCTTCAAATAGATGACATATATATATATATATATATATATATATGTGTGTGTGTGTGTGTGTGTGTGCATTTATATATATACTGACTATATATATATATAGTATATATAATCAAATATATATATATACACACAGTGACCTAGCTGGTGCAAGAATAACTGAATCTTGTTCAAGAATCTTGTAGTTAGTCATTCCATGAGGCAGGATGTCTCAACTGGTTTTTAGTACATGATGGAATCCCAAAGAAAGAATGAACTTAATAGCAAAAGCCAGGGCAAGTAATCAGAGAAAAAACCTCCTTCCATGTCCTTTATACTGGTTGACACCAGCCCATATTATAAGTATGTAATAAAATAATAAAATTTCCACCTCAAAAGATCTGGATTAAAGGTGTATCTTCCCACTTCAAAAAATTAATTAAGAAAAATCATTTATAGCTCCTTGAGTTTTAGTTAATTCCAATGCAGTCAAGTTAAGAACCAAAAATAGTGATCATATGTGTTTGTCACACAAGCCTTGTGGTATACGATATTACCAAAATAAACAAATAATGTAAAAATCACTTATAAGGGCAAATATCAACAACCCTTGTTTGTTGAATAGTAGCAGCTTTCTTCAAATTGAGAAACCCTTATATGTTGAATAGCAGCAGCTTTCTTTAAATTGAAACACTCCCTTCAGGAGGAAGGGAAGAGGCTCTTGAGGCTCAGGAGATAAGCAAACATCACAAGTCTGGGAAAGCTGATGCTCTAGCATCCCTTCCCAAGGTACTGAAGTGTTATACACTGCTGATGAGTAGAAACTGACAGCCTTAGATAATGAGAAGAGATTCTCACACCCATTGAACTGCCTGCGGAGCAGACAGAGAGCTCCAGGGTTGCAGCTTTTGTGAAACCTCTCCAATGTCAGAGTGGGCTTTTTGGTGACAAAGCTGCACTTAAGTCATTCCTGCTCCAGTAAGTAACCCCTCACACACACCTTGGTAAGTAACTCCAATAAGAAAGAACTCATTGGATCTGCAAGCTGAACTTTCGTACAGCTTTTCCTCTGATCTCCCCTGGGCTTCCTTTCTGGGGTAAGTAGATATGTTTTGTATTCCCAAGAAAAGTCTGCTACAGAACATTTGTACATGGCAGCAAAATAATATATCAGATAGATTTTCGAAAAAAAAACATTTGACAGTTTCCTTATAAGTAAAATATAAATTACTCATCAATCCCACCCCAGAAAATCTAACTGCAAACTATCATTCACTCAAAAAAAGATTGGAATGAGAATAGCAATGACTCCACTTTTAGTAATAGCCAAAACTAAAAACTATTTTCAGTATTCATCCACTCATGAAGAAATAAATATCACATTATCATTTTCAAATGATAAAATACTATCCTGCAATATAAAGAAACAGAATGGTAATATGGATATACAGTGGAAAAAAATTAGTGGAAAAAAAAAAAACCCCCTATGGAAGACCATATTGGATTGAGAATGTGGCTCAGTGATAGAGTGCTTGCCTCTCATGTACGAGGGCCTTCGTGTGAAATGGGTCCCAACAATAGAAAACAAAAACAAAGTGAGAGGCCACAAATTATACAATCTATCTATAGAAAATTTTCAGAAATGGCAACATATCTATCCACCTATCTATCTATCTATCTATCTATCTATCTATCTATCTATCTATCTATCTATCTATCTATCTATCTATCTGTCTCTCTGTCTGTCTGTCTGTCTGTCTGTCTATCTATTTATCTATCTATCTATCTATCATGTAGAGAGAAAGAGCATTTGTGGTCTGGGTGATAGTAAGGGTTGTAGTGATGGTTGCACAGCTATGAGGTTTACTAAAATCATTAAATTGTGCATGTATATTAGACATATTTTATGGTCTGAAAATTATGCTTTAAGAAATATATTTTGAAATTCAACTGGATATCCAAACAAGGGCCATGTTTCCATGTCCCATTCTTGATCAGTATTGGATATTCAACTTCAATTCATTCCAATGTTTAAGGCATTGGAACAGGCACAAACTTAAGGTGACTTCCTCAAATTCTATTTACTCCCTACTTTTAGAATTGAGGAATCACAATAATAAAGTAGAAATATGTAACTAATAACAGACAAGATTTCATAATTTTTGCTTTACTGTATGTCCACTTATCTTTCATCAGCAATATTAAAAATAAAAATTTGAATTAGTATAGTCTTTTAAACTTTTTATTTATTTATTTTTCTTATTATAATATATTCATTTTGTATCCCAGCTGTAGCCCCCTCCCTCATCCCCTTCCAATCCAACCCTCCCTCCCTTTTCTCCTCCTATTCTCCCCCCTCTCAGTCCAATGATAGGTATGTCCTCCTCTTCCCTCAGGCCCTAGCCTATCAGGTCTCATCAAGACTGCCTGTATTATAGTCCTCTGTTGCCTAGTTCACCTGCATTTCGCCAAGGTGGAAGTGATCAAAGAGCCAGCCACTGAGTTCATGTCAGAAACAGGCCCTGCTCACCTTGCTAAAGAACCCACTTGGATTTGTTAGAACACTCTTACATATATATCTTCCGTAATATTTAAAAAGATCATTAAATTGAAGTAAAACATTCATTTAAAAATTCCTTCCACAATTTTATCAGAACATCATCATTTATGTGTGGCTAAATATAATAACTGTAAAATTTAATCTCTTAATCACTTTTTGAACATATAGTTAGTTCAACAGGAATAAACACATTATCATTGTCATGATAGACAAATCATTAGAGTCCCACAGAATACTGCATATGTTGAAAACCTGAAATTATATATTTTTGAAACAATAATGTTATTTATCCTTCAACAATCCCATGTTCAAGAACCTTCTACTTTTTGTCTCTATGAGTTTGATTGCTCTGTGTAATTCACATGAGTGAAATCATACATTATGGTGGTCTCATTACTGGTCTATTTTGCTTAGCACTCAAGAATTATCCATGTGATAAAATGTCAGAATTGCCTTTTTAATTGAATAATATTCATTGTGTAATCACTCAACATTTGACTTTTCCAGCTGATTTATCAAAATGGACACTTGAGGTGCTTTGTCTTTTGATTATTGCTATGTGTTCTGGCCTTGAGTACAGATTCTTTTTTCTTCAGTTCTTACTATTAGTTCTTCTGCCTATATATCCCAAACTGCATATGGAACTTTATTTTTTCAGGAATTATGATATCATTATCCATAATAGCCATATCTATTCATATTAGCATGCAAAGACACTAATTTCTCTATGTTCTTGTCAGCGGTTACATTTATTTTTTTTCTTTTTGCAGTGCTATAAATATAACCCAAAGTCTTACACATGGTACCCAAATGTGTCTACCATTCAGCTATAGTCCCGGTCACACTCTGGTATTTCTAATATTTATCTTAGTGAGTATGAATATAAGGATTTACTTTTGATTGTAGCAGTGTGTTTTTTCAATCTCAACATTAATACATCTGATAATAAGGTTAAGTATTGCTTATGTATTTAATAGAAGGGAATATAGCTGAGGTAATCAATTATTTACATTGAGAGAATGTGCTAAACTTCCATATTCCTTCATATCTCTTGGATTCTGCTATCCACTGTGTAGGAAATACTTGTTAAAGCATGAGCTTCACACACGCAGAAAAAAAAATGCCTGAATAAAAAAAGTAAAATAATGCTGAAGAAAGAGGAGGAGGAGAAAGAGGAAGAGGAAGAGGAAGAAAACCAAGCACAGGGCCTACACACGTCTGCACCAGGTCCTCTGCCTACATACAATAGCTGTTATTTTAATAATATCATGGGACTCCTGAATGCTTCTCTGAAGGCTCTTTCATTTTTTCTGTTGGTTTTTCTTGTCAAACTTCAATATGATGGTTTTCATTTCATTTTATCATATTTTATTTTGTTGTGTTTTGTTTTTAATCTCCTAGAAACCTGTTATTTTCTAATGAGAGACAGAAGACGACAATGCTATCTATGATCATCAGATCATCAGCAAACCCTCTTTGGAGACCCATTAGAGAATGATCATTCCAGTGGACAGTTTGAATCAAAGACATTTCAGTTCCATGACAGGCGTTTCTGAGATATTTCCAGATGGGAGAAGAGATGGAGAACTGGGAGAAATAGATTGTAGAACAACTGTATTCATATTATATTGTATGAGAAAAGAGTCTATGTTTAATAGAAGGGGAAGAATTAAAGGAAGTTAAAACACACAAAAAAGAAAAAAAAAACCATGATATTCAAAGTGTTTCATCCCACTCAGTGACAACTATTTGCACCAGTGTTTTTGCTGATTGTGGAAATCTTCCACCAAGTACCAAAGATTATTGGTAAACAATTTTCTCTAAAGCAGGTTTTCCTCTATCATTTCAATTGATGTTTTTCTATTTAAGCAATAACTTACCACTTAAATGTTAAGAGTTCATGTTCTTTGTTCCCTATGTTTTGTATCTTCAACATTTGCACAAAAATTATAAGTGTTTGCTTTTGAGTGGTAATAAGCAGGTTCATACTAATTCATGTCACTACCATTTTCTTATCAACCCCTTTCAGTGCCAACTAAAAGTCACAGCAAGATTTATTCTAATACTGATTAACTAGTCTCTCCGGTAGATTTTCAGCAAACCCACTTTGTAGTCCCCTAAGAGGGAACAAGACAGTAAACTGTCTGCCTCAAAGACATTTTAGTTCTACAACAGGCTTTTCTGTTCCAGGTAAATCATATGCACTCAAACAAAGCATTCATTAGAAGGCTCAGTTCACCTACTTGGGGAAGGTAAGCTATAACAGACTAAACCGAGTTGGTAAGCATGATCTTTAACTTGAAAAGATTTCTTAGAAGGAAAAACAAAGACTGAAACATGTGTCTTCAATTTAGTATGTGTTTCATGATAGTAAAGAGTCATGCTGCAAATATTATAAATATTTGATCATTGAAAAACCTGCACTCTTTCTTTTCATCAGGCTCATCAACCTGGAGCTTGTATTTATGTTCTTCTCTACGTAACTGGCTTTGGTTAACATACATTTTAACATGATAGAGGAAATAGGATTTATGTTAAGAGATCTCTTTGACCTTTTTTTAAGTAGACAAATTATTTTCTCATTTGTCAGTAAATAAATCTTAAAAGATGAAGTGGAAAATATATAATGTCATCAATATTAGAGTAGTACACAAAAAGAGAAATGCAAGCTTTCAAGGTACACAGAATGGGTTACGGATCTGGAGGTTTCTGCCTAGGCATGCATTTGCTTGGAAATTTCAGTACTTAGACTGTACAGAGAGGCTTTCTTAAACTGAATCAGGATGGTCCCTTGGTCAGTCTATTCTTCCTAATGTTTACTCTTGTGCAAAATCAAACCCAAGCCACCAAGGTTTTTTTTTTTTTTTTTAATCCATTATGTCTTGCCTCTTCTCCTGCTATTACTTCTAACTGTAAAATCTTTGGTGTACACATGTCACAGAAGGATGTTCATTTGTAGTGAGTTGTGACTGGTAGGTCTATTCTTCTTAACTTACTTTCCAAACCTAAGAGGAAAGGTGTAAAGATAGAATTGGCTGTGTTTTCCCTGTTCTGCTTTACATGAAAATAGATTTTGTGCTGAAATAATGAGAATTCACAAAACTTACATATTAAATAAAATATAATTTTTGACAAGTTTTATTTATTTTTTTAGTATTTCAATTAAAGTAGCACATACAAGGCAGATATTTTTAATAGATAAAGTGTTAATTCCTATCCTTTCTTTGTAATTTAAAAGAGTGGGTATATTTTATTCCAAATCTTGAGACTGATTGAAGTATGATGTTGATAGAAACATTAATAAACTGCCTCTGAAAACCATATTGAAGTATAATGGTAAGTCTATAAAACTACCTCTTGTGAACGTAGCAAAATCCTTACACATAAATGTGAGGAGATACAATTTTTTCTCTTAGGAATTACGACTTTCACTATGAAGATGCTTCTTTTTTCTCATAGAGACTATATACTTCAGCATCATGGAATGCTTCTCTTCTAGCAGTCAAGTGACTGGGAAACATCACTAAATATCCTTTGACTTTTTGTTTGGAGGAAAGACTTCTGTGAAAGAAGTAGAAGAAATAATCTTTAATCTTTGTTTACCCCAAGAAGTAGATTCGCTTAATGCTAAAGAACAACCCTAACTCTGTGATATGCTGCAGATATGCAATATACCCACATGCATATATTTTAATTTTCAGTGAATTGAGAATACTTTCTTAAAAACTTAAATCTGCTTATCAACAATATATAGGAAAAGATTTGACATCTATTTTATGGTATTTTTCTCTTAGAAACAATTTAAACATCTGAACAATGCCCCAATTTTACCATTATATTTTAATAGTCTATTCCACAGAGACCTATAAAGAAGTCAATCTGGTACACCCTCTGTTAATTCAATGCTTCTTAAAATGTAGAGGACAAGTTTAAATTTCATAGCTGAACAGTATTAATAATATTTAAATGATTTGGAACAATATGGATAGAGTTAAACAGTTTCTTATTCAGATTTTTAAAAATGGACAAAGACATACATAATAATGGTTCTTCATCATTTAAAAACACATTTTTTTTTCTGGGAGATAAATTTGCTGAATCAGTTCTATTGTTGAATTTGGTTAATCAAAATGGAAGAGATTAAATTTATTATAATGTGACTAAAGTGAAGTGAAGTTTACTAAAACTTCACAAATTTGGGTCACATGCATTTTGCTCTAAAGCTCCACTCACAGGGCTGAAAGTTTTTACCTTTTTTGATTTTTTAGAACGGTGCTTTAACTATGAAGTCAATTCCTGTTGTTACTAGTTTCTCCAGTGTCATGTTTACAAATCCTCCCTCCCCCCTGTGGTGCAGGCCTTCACGTCTGGCCCTGGACTCCTGATGCTGTACACTGTCTCCAGCCTCTGTTTCACTCAGGTGTTTTTATCAAACTGATTAAATCACCAAGAAAATCAATGTAAGTGAAAAGGAGTTCATCTTGGTTAATACATTCAGAGGATTTACCCTTTGCTTATTTGACTATGTTTTCTAACTTGTTGTGCTTCAAAACTTTACAGAGCAGGTGGTTGACGAGTTTCCTAATAGCAGACAGCACAGCGGAAAGGGGAACACAGGAAGAAGCCAGAGGAAGAAGCAGTATATGATGCCAAATCCCATTCCCTCTTTCTAGACTCTACCTTTTTCTACCTTCCAATGATGTAAGCATCTTAAGTGGTTGTTCTACTGCTTAGGTCAGAGCCCGCCTAATCTAACCATCTCCCTAAATGTCACCACAGACTTATCCAAATCCTCCATCCTTGAAAGTTTCCTAAGCAATCAAGATAGTCATCAAAATTAAGCATACTTGCCACCCTGAATTATTTCACTGCACATCTCCTCTGTCTACCCTGCTCTGAGCTAGTATGGATGGACTCTGAAACAATGCTGAGGAGCACTGAATATTACTTACAGGAAGATTTTTGTTCTGTGTTTATCTGTAATGCTAACGACATGACAAAGGATCTACCAGAAAATGATTTCTTTTCATAAAGCAAAACTCAATCCTACTTAGTGTGGTTGGTTGTAACTTTCCTCTAATACTGCAATTCTGGAACATCTTGCCTTTAGGGTCAGAGTTACCAGAGCCAGATATAGTAGAAATTCCTATTCAGAGAAGACTTCTATTCCACGGATATGATGATCTTTTCCAAGTGGTTTCAAAAAAGATAACTTACTTTCACTTTTTTTCTGGTGAAATGACCTTATCCACAGATCCTTGACCTTAAAGGTAAAAATATAATAATAGTCAGACTTCAGGCTGTAGCCCAAATCTAGGTTATTTAGTCTTGTACAATGCAAGTGAAAGAACGAGGCTTGTTCCCTCCCTAAGTCACCAGGAACTAGTAAACACCCACCCCCCAATTAACCAGGAATTAGGCCATAGGTCACCAATTACAGGAAGAAGATAATAAAAATCCCTACCTAAGGAATAGCCTGAAGGTAACCACAAGAATGGGAAGGTTTCTTGTCTCAGGGTGGGACATCTGTGCTGGGCAGCCCAGATACCTGGTAGTAGAACTTTCATGACACAGAAATACCTAACATTTCTGAGGTCTATAGATAGCTTGCTCAATGTTAGTTAGCTACAATCACTTTGTAACAAGTTTGCTCTTGCTGAATGTCACTAATTGTGTGACTGACTGTAACCCTAAATAAAAATCCCTCTCCCCATGACATCGGGGGCTCTATCCCCTATGCCACTCTGCCAGTGTGTGGGCAGAGCTCGACCTTGTAATGAAATACCCTACTGTGTTTGCATTGGAACCGGCTCCTTGGTGATCTTCGGGGTCTATGAGACTTGGGCATAGCACAAGGACCCACTCTCACAGACTTGTAGAGTGTTAATATCAGTATATTGAAAGGCCTCTTACCCAGGTTTTGTTTGTAGAAAAAATTATTTAAAAAAAAACACTGGCAATCCCTTGATCAAGTTCTAATAACTGAGATGTTTTACCATTAATATTAATTCTCCTTATGACTGTGAGACAAAAGCTCTTTTGGTAGTGATATCACATACTGATTTGTACAGGATTTCAGGAAAAGCTTGTTTTGAAGACAATAGTTAATGTGACCTTCACCCCTAAACAAATAGTGGAAGCACAAATAAGTTGCAGTATCAGGTACTCTTGGAAATATGCATTTTTCGTATCTAATGTTGCCTCATGTGGCTCCTTGCACATCTGTAGGACAATGTGGAGAATAATGGTAGAAAAATATTTTTTTTGTTTTCTTTGTTTTTAATTTAATTATTTTTATTTTTATTAATTACAGTTTATACACTTTGTATCCCCTTGTACCTCCCTCTCTACTCCCCTCCCAACCCCACCCTCCTGTGTCCCTCTCCCAGTCCACTGAAAAGGGAGGTCCTCCTCTCCTTCCCTCTGACCCCCAATTGACACTGTTATGCCCAGTTTATGAGACCCCCCCAATAACCAGCAGGAATCCACTCCACTGCATAACACATGAGGGTTTATTGGATACAAGGTCAAGCCTAGGTCACAAGCATTCTAGGGGAGCAAGGGTTTTAAAGGGAAAAACTGCAAGCAGGGAGTTACATGCCTTGGCGTTACATGATTGGGTAAGGGAAATTGACTTTTGAAATGATTGGTTTACTTTAGGCACCAAGTCCATAAACAGTTCTGGCGTGGTCATCTGGGCTGGTTTCCTAGCAACCGTGTCTCTAGGAAAAAAATGCAGTTAAGCTGTTTCTTCCCTTCAGGTGCTTGGATGTGTCTCCACCTCGCTGACCTTTCAGGATTGTGCTTCAAACTTTAAATCAATGCCCCCAAAAAACTAATTTTTAATTCTTCAGTCTCTCAACACCAAAAGAATATTTGCCTGAATATTGAAATGTATCAATGTGATTACCCCTGAAAATTATGTTTTCACTGTGTATTTTTTTTTCTATGCAACAGAAATAAGAAACTCTGAGGACTATTCAATGCAGTTCAAGGACTGGCAATAAATTATAGTGCATCACCACTGAGATTATCCTTTTATTAAAGAATGTGAATACTAGTATTAGCTTTATTCTGGGAATTTTGCCAAGATAAACTACTTTTAAAAAAGTTTTTATCTTTAAAACAGTTCTGCCACTTAAACAAATAATTTCTCCTCCTGCCCATCTTTAATCATTTTAAAATATTACAATGAAATGCTTTGTGAAATAAGAAGCAGTAAAGAACAAAGAAAGACAAGGTCAAAAGTAATTTACAGACAAGTTAACATTTGAATTACATTTTGAAAGAAAAAGAGAAACTTGCTAAGCTAATTTGGGGAAGGTAACCTTTTAAGTAGAGGAGGCAAGATAGATGATCATCAAAACATGAAAGAAAGCAATATGTCTAAAGAAGCACAAGTCAGGCACTGCACAGCGCAGCATAACATGGAATGACAGAAATCAAATATTAAAATAATTCTTTGTATGGAATTACACTTATTATTTTTCTTAAATTGTTGAAAAGACATTGAATTTTAAGGAAGTACACAGCACAGTTACATTAAGATTTTGGAAGAATTCGTGAATTATCACTGTAAAGAATTAAGAAGTGTGAGTGTGCCCAGATATTTTGGTTCTGTTGCTTGGTTTGGTTCTGTTGTTTGGTTCCTGTACCCTCCAGGACTTTCTATCTCCCCCTTCTTTCATAAGATTCCCTGCATTCTGCCCAAAGTTTGGCTATGATTCTTAGCATATGCTTTGATACCTTGCTGGGTAATCTTTCAGAGGCTCTCTGTGGTAGGCTCCTGTACTGTTCCCTGTTTTCTCCTTTTTCAGATGTCCATCCCATTTGCCTTTCTGAGTGACAACCAAGGACCATGCATGTAGATAACATAGAACCTCTGCAAAGTTGTAGCCCATGGCAGCTCAGTATCCAAGTGGGTTCCTAGTAAGGAGAGCAGGGACTGTCTCTGACATGAACTCAGTGGTTGGCTTTTTGATCATCTCCCCCTTAAGGGGAAGCAGCCTTACCAGGCCACAGAGGAAGACAATGCAGGCAAATCCTGATGAGATCTGTTAGGCTAAGGTCAGCAGGAATGAGAGGAGGACTTCCCCTATCAGTGGACTTGGAGAGGGGCATGGGAGGAGATGAGTGATGGAGGGTTGGATTGGGAGGGGATGAGGGAGGTGGCTACAGCTGGAATACAAAATGAATAAACTGTAATTAATTAAAAAATAAAATTCAGTATAAGAACAACAATGAAAAGAAGTGTGGGTGTGGTGCAAATGAAGGAAGGTACAGAGATCATTTTTGAGGCTATTAAAATGATCCACATAGTATATATGAGAAGAATGTCAGTAAGATAAAAAAAAACCCTCTAGGTCCTGTTTAAAAATTAGATAAAGGGACTTTCAATGAGAATTTAGGCAGTAATAAAATTTGGAAGTCAAGTGGGAATAAAGGTGAGAAATCTGTGCTTGGCCTTTACCTTGTTTTGACTGGATACACAGGAAACAGGCCCAATGGAGCTCTCCAAACAAAACACAGATTGAATGGCTTCTTAATACTACATTCTCATAGTTGTATAGTCTGGGAAGTTCAGGGCACCCTAAAAATGGATTTCCTCCTTAGCTCAAGTCTCTTAACTTGTAGACACCTGCTGTCTTCCTGTGTGATCTCATATCGTGTCTGCTTTAATGCAATGAGTATTCCACCTCACATCCTCATTCAGCCAAAAGATCCTCAGACATATCACATGAGAAGTTAGAGTCTTTACAAGAAAAGTCAGAGGGACATAATTTGGTTCATGACAGATACTCATGTGAAACTATATAAAAAAAATAAATAAAGGCAAAGCCCCCAAACTTGAGTTTAATAAGAAATATGGTATTTAATTTCAGGTTTCTTTAGGAACTGTGGGTGATCTTTGGCATACACTGGTTATGAAACTGCTGAGTTTTCAAAGGATGGGGAGATAAAACTCAATTTGGAAGTCATTATATCTTGCTGAAACAGTAATAAGGGAAGAGAGCAGGTGTGAAAAGGTGGTCATAGGTAGATCTGTTGGGGACATTGGCACATGGTCATATACATTGACAGAGTGCAGAGGACTGAAAACAGGTTAAAAAATGAGAGAAAAACAGAACTCTGTTGTCATGGAGATAAGAGATGTGACTGGCATTGTCTGCAGATGGATTAAGTAAGGATTCTATCCATTACAGTGGGCTTTAGGGCATTGACGTACAGTTTGTTTCTTCTGCAGAATTTACATCCTGTACCAAGTTTCATTGGTTCTGCCAATCCTGTATTCCAAGAATAGCCTTGTGAAATCGGTTTGCCATACTAGTTCTGATGCTCTAAAAAGGACTCTGTTTTTATCTTATCAGTTAGACCAGACAGAAATTCCAGACAATCTTCAGTTTAACTATGGACTCTGTGACCAGTAGCTTCCTTTGGCCTTAACCATATCCAACTTCTTCATTCCTTCTTCTCTGTATGAGATTATCACACTTGTTGAGGGAGATCCCAGCTTCTGGATGAATGTTTTGTATGCTGGGTGCAATCTGATTTAGGATCTGTGTCTTGATTCCTTTGTTCCTTCCAGCTTTAGAAAAGTAGTTTTTGAAAACAGCCTCCTGGTTCCTTGGAATTGTTTTTTCTTTAGGGCAGTGACTGCTAGAGTTTGCAAGTCCAACTTCACTTAAAAAAAAAAAGAAGGAAAAAAAAAAAGAAAGATAAAAGAATCAGCTTAAACCCAGAGGAAGTATTCTGGGAAGAGACACTGAATGCCCTGTGACTGTGCATTTTAAATGGAACTTCTCCCCGTGATTTGAATTACCTTGGCCCAGGCTGAGCATCCCCAGTGGACTCTTTCCACTTAAGCTTTTTATTAAAAAAGTAAATTGGGATTATTGTATTCCCTCACTTTACTTTGGAAGTAGAAATTTTAAATTAATTGTGGTCTAAACTGATAGCAAACAGAGAGGCTCTGATAGCAGTCTGGCAGCCTCTTCTTCAGCCAGCAGAGATTTCCATTATTGCTGCTGGGAATGACTTGGCTGAGATATTTTTTAATTTACTTTTTTTTTTCTTCCCTCTAATGAAGGATTGAAAATCCTTACTAGAAAATACCCAGTGCAGAGGAGGGAGAGAAAGAGAGAGAGAGACAGAGTGGTTGACTACCTTGCTCTTACATGATTGGAGCAGAGCTATTTATTTGGAGCTAGGCTGAAGTCACAAGGGTGGCATTTAGAAGGATTTCTTCACCCACGGCAGCACTGTCTGGAAAATGCCCTTAGCTATCATTGGAAGTCATAGGTTCAGCGCAGGGTCAATGCTGTCACAGACAAAAAGGGTGTTTCTGTACCAGTTGCTTGTAGGGCATGATTGTGATGTCCACACAGGTAGGATCAATCAGTGCCATTTGTCAGGGATTTCCTTAACCCTCCAGAGGCTACCTTTCCTTGGAAATCTCCATTGTCACCTTTTCGAAGGGGAACCCCTGTGGATTTCTCAACCCCCAAGAGATTTGCAGACAGTAATCTGTGTATTATACAATTGCTCTCTTCCTTCTACATAGTGGGGTTAGCAAAAATGTGAATGTTGCAAAACAGAATTACTGGCCTGGAAATTTTCCTTCTGTGGGCAGATGGTATGATCAAGAACAAGGACAGACATGTCCTTTTACAAACCAAGGACAATGATTATACAATAGGCTTAGGTAACAGCCATTAGAGGTGGCGACTTTAGATAAAATTTAGGGATGTGTGTTCAAAGAACTGCCTTGAATCTGGACAGCTCAACTGAAACATGTTTCTGAAATACTAGTCTCAAAGCTCACCACAGCACACTCATAAAACAAAGTGGGCTTATCACATTTGTCTGTCTTAAAACAAATGCATCCTAGACATGCCCCTGTATCTAAGAAAATTAGTTTCAAAAAAGACAACACAGAGGCCAAAGAGAAAGTAGAACTCAAGTGTTTTTGAAGGGTATTTGCTCTCTGCCTCGAGATTTCTGAAAACAGCTTTCAGCTGCAAAATTCCCTTTTAAAGTCACCTATTAGACAAATCTCTCCTGGAGTTGATTTTAGCTTGTAGCATGCACTGCAGAGCCTACCAGTGCCTGGCTTCTCAAGGCACATACCCTTGTTCTCATCTGACATATGGTCTCCACATACCAGAGCCCTTATTGCTAAGTTAAATTTTTTCCTAAAGATTGGAGGCACAAACTATGACATCAATTTAATGCCACCTTCTCTCCAAATGCAAAGATTTCTTTTGAATCAAGAGACACAATAGCACACACACACAAAACAAAACAAAACAAAACAAAACAAAACAAAACAAAACCTCTGACTGTCTTGAGGAACAACCCCCTCTTGACACCTACGGTTTTGAAAGAGCCCTCTGGCTTCTCTGATAGCCTCAACAAGTTACCTCATTTCCCTTGCCTGCTTTCTTTTGGTGGAAAGAATCTGTAAATGAATTTTGTCAAGAAGCTGAATTTTCTTTCTGAATAATTAATACTTGAAACTCAATATTAAAAAAATTAATCAAAAGATTAAAGAACAAGAAGATTAAGAAGAAACCTTTGTTGATGCAAGAAAATTCTAGCCTAATATGCAGCTAAAAATATTATATCTTCTCATCTTGGCACTTCCATCAAGTTGTTTAAATCACATAGTACAAAAGATCCCCCCCCCCAAAAAAATCAGTCTTTTAGTACTGAAAACTCAACAGTTGATTTTCCAACAAATGACAATATTTTTTATTATTCTCTGTATTCTATATCTAAGAGATAGGTGTAAAAGTTGCCTACTACGGTACCAAGTAGAAAAGACATAGGAAAGAATGGTGCTGAGTGTCAAAAGCAGCCATTCTGCAAGTGTTCCAGAACTGACAGAACCTTGGGAACCAGGAATCTTGAATACACATGTTCCTTTCACATGGATGTCACTCAGCCATTGCTGTCAAGTACAGACATTCATAAGAATGTGCATGAACTTAGCCATGTTTATGTTAATTTTTGGATAAACTGAATGTTTTATGTTTTACTACAAAATATTCAGATAAGGAATATCAACCCCATATGAAACACCTATTTATCTTGAATATATAGTCTTAAGAAGGAATTACAATTCTCTCATAGTGATCTGAAAGCAGTATCTCTCTTACATTTGATTAAGAATAAATTGTGATAACTTTACATGTTCATTTTGTTGTAATAGTGCCCTTTCTAATAATTTAATATGAAAGTCAAAACAAAACCCATTATTTCATACAACAAATAGATGTCAAGTTTTAAGCTCCTTTACATTACACATGGTCTAACATACCTCGTAACATAAAATGGAGACATTTCAGACCCACAAACCATTCAGAGATGAACATGTGACACTCCCAGCACCTTGACCTGTGTTCTCACTCTTCACAGCAGAAAGCCGCCTAGCTTTTTACCCCTATCTGATGGCTCTTATCTTCCTGATCCTTCCAGTAAAAATCGCATGCTCCTGGATGCTAGGCCATGACCTTACAGTGTTAAACATAGTCTAAAGATTAAAACTCTAGCCAGTGTGCCAGAATCTACTGCTTCTGTTGTTTTCAGAATCAGAGAGAAGGGAGCAGGAGAAGGCAGAATGGTCTCTGTTTGGGAAGGTCTTTATGGCAGTGTATGAGTTTGATAGTGGAGAAGGAAGGCATAGTCGAATAGTTAAGGATTTACTGTCCTCAGACTTCCTAACTTGAATTCACAGTAAAATACCTGTGACCAAATCACTGTCTAACTTCTTAAAAATGGTTTTTCTTCTGAGAGGTAATGAGGATTTTATTCTAGAAATTCTCAATTTCAAACAGAATTCTGTAGGAGCTGTCAGGCTCTTTATGCATTATTAAGCCTCTCACCAAGGATTTCTCTCCCTTGAAATCTGACCTAAGGTTTTCACTTAGAACTATTGAATTCAGAGTTGATTTGCTTCACAACTCGGATGAGCTGTATCAGTTTGGATTAGGTTTTGGTTTCCTAGTACTATGTGCTTCTCCTGTCTTCTGTCACCAACTTCATCTCACTGAGCTTTTGCCAGGTTTTCTTCAGCAACATACAGAACGTCCCTTGTTTCCAGCAAGGACAGCAGAGAGTTATGAATTCTTTCCTTCCTACTTTATAGTTTGAATAGGCAAGGAACTGGAGGAGAGTATTGTTCTTCTCCACTATGTCCTTCATGTCCAAGCTCACATTTCCTCTTTAGGAAAGGAACCATCAGTTGACTAGATGCAATAGAACTAGATAGGGACTTTAATGAATAGAGGAAACAGATGGAGATAAAACTCCTACAACGTTAAAAGAACTGCATACTTAATAGTCTAGATGCTTAATAGGTGTTAAAGCTGCCAAGCCACCATATAACTCACTAATATGCAGAGACCACAGCTGCAGGAAAGTGACTTTGTTCAGTCTCAAGGACTTTCCTAAAAATTCAAGGTTGTAAGAACCTAACCTAGAGAATAATTACTTGTCCAGACGTGATAACAGACTCTGGCAGAACAAAAATGACAGCTTGATTCACAGACAAATATGAGTCGGTCCTGGATGTCTGGCTTCCATTTTTCTGTGCAGAGATAGATGTCTTTAAACAGCTCCAGCAGTGAACATCCTGTCAGTTTGAAAGGTCAGACACTGAAGTGTATCAGAAGAGATGACACTCCACAGACCATCATGAGAAAAGAAAATGATTTTACTATCCTCCTTCATCTGCTGTAGATTAATTCAGTTCCCATCATAGTGGCAATTAGAGTATTTTTTCTGTAGTCCTGTCCTGACCTAGTCGAAATGGAATGAGGTAATAAAAGCAGCACCAGGGAGGAGGGTAGCTACAGCTGTTAATGTTCCTTACTAGTTAGTATTCCCGAGGAACAAATGCTGTTAGGAGTCATGTTTGAGCAGAGATGTTCAACTATGTTTGATAGAGGGGAATAGAGCATAAACAAAAGCATCAGAAAGTGAAATTTTCATCTTGGATGCCTACTGAACCAAACCAAAGCTTAAACCAAAGATATTTTGCTATTTATAATATATAGAGTTACCTGGTCCATACACTATGCATATATAGATGATAATATAGAAATATATATATAGATATATATGTACATTTGGAAATTTTTATGCAGATGAAAAGACACAAGAATTCTAGGGAAATGGCTGTTTTTCAGGTCCAATGGAGAGTTGTTTTTCTGCTCACCTGCATCTCTCAGTAGTATAAATAGAGTAAGTACAAAAAGGACAGATACTCAAATTTATTCTGTCTGAGTCTCTGAAGGCACTTTCTAAAGTTTCACTCAAAGCCTTGGTTGCTACATTCATCTACTAACCCAGGGAGCTCTGAATTTATACTCATTCTCTTTCCATTGCCTCCTCAATGTCCTCTCTTTCCTCTTGCATTTTATTAACTTCTAGGAGGCCCACATTACTCCTCTCTTGGGCTACCATACACGCTTATACTCTCTTAATTTACCATCTTCCCAGGTGAATGAATTCCACTCAAAGCCAATCTATTGATCTTCCCAAAGGCTATCTTTAATGCTATCACACTCTTAGTCTAAATGTTAAGCCATTACCACCCACTCATTCGAGCTTTCCCGAATGCAAGCCCCAGCCATCCCTCTGGCATACTTCCCGCTACTCTTCTGGGTCTTTTTCTCACTGCTCAGTCTGTCCTCCACACACTCTTCTTCCTGGAATGCCGTTTTGTCTCACAAACATAGAATCCCAACCCTCCTGCAAGGTCAGTCATTCCTTCAGGGAACTTTTTATCACTTCCCCTGTGGAACAAATTTTCTCTCAGTTATTTGTAGTTATACTTCTCTTGAGGTACTAATCATAGCCCTGTGGAATAGTTCAAAGATTTCATGGCCTAGAAATAGGATCTGTTCAATCTTCCTCTTGTGAATTGGATCTAGACATTTAATCCTTCAGAAACCTCAATGTGCATAGCCTAATTTAATAAATATTTAAAAGCTGACTCTATATTTGGTTTGTATCAATGAAAAAAAGGCCTTGTAATCTAGAGAGGGAACATAGACACATCTTTAGTATATAAAGTAAAACTAAAAATTACGTATCATGTTATGTTAATTGACACAATTTCTTAAAAATTGGTCACAGTGTTGGGGACAAAAGAGTCAGATCAACAACCTGGGGGAGGTTGTTGAGACTTGGGGAGAACAAGAGCTTCACAAAGACCAAACTGAGCCGGGCACAGGGGTCTTGTAAGAGACGGTTTCTACAATCAAGGACCATGTGTGGATGTGGACTGGAACCCCCGCACGGATGGGGCCCATGATAACTTGGTATAGGGCTGAAGACCCTATTCAGGGAAACAGGGACTGTTTCAGTCATGATCTTGATGGCTGACTCTTTGACCCTCCCCCATATAAGCCGGGGAGTGACAGACTGGCTAGATCCCAGGGGAGGACTTT
>CM053751.1:27409480-27426854 GCA_028658305.1 Pachyuromys duprasi
AATCTTCCTGTATCTGCTGAGGCTTGCTTTGTGACCAACTATATGGTCTATTTTGGAGAAGGTTCCATGAGGTGCTGAAAAGAAGGTGTTCTCTTTTGATCTAGGGTGAAAGGTTCTGTAGACATCTATTAGGTCCATTTGCTTTAGGGTGTCTGTTAGTGCCCTTGTTTCTCTGTTTTCCTTCTGACTGGAAGATCTGTCCCTTGGTGAGAGTGGAGTGTTGAAGTCTCCCACTATTAGGGTGTTGGGATCAATGTATGATTTCAGTTTTAATAATGTTTGATTTACATATGTAGGTGGTCTTGTATTTGGGGCATAAATGTTCAGAATTGTGATGTCCTCCTGTTGGAATTTTCCTTCGATGAGAAGGAAGTGCCCCTCTTCATCTTTCTTAATTAAATTTGGTTGAAAGTCTATCTTATTAGATACTAGGATTGCTACCCCAGTTTGTTTTCTGGGTCCAATTGCTTGGAAAATAGTTTTCCATCCCTTTACTCTGAGGTAATGTTTATCTTTGTTGGATAGGTGTGTTTCTTGGATGCAGCAGAATGTTGGACCCTGTTTCCGCAGCCATTCTGTTAGTCTATGTCTTTTTATTGGAGAGTTGAGTCCATTGATGTTGATAGATAATATTGACCAATGACGGTTAGCTCCTTTTTTTGTGGAGTTGGTGGTCTTACTGTGATTCATTGCTTTGTTGTTGTTGTTGTCGTTGGGAAATTATCTTTATCCTATATTTTCTTTGGTGTAGTTGTTTCTGTTGGACTGAAGTTTTCCTTCTAATACCTTCTGTAGGGCAGGGTTACTTTGTAGGTATTGCATGAATTTTGTTTTGTCATGGAAAATTTTGTTTTCTCCATTTATGATGATTGAAAGCTATGCTGGGTATAGTAGTCTTGGTTGGCATCTCTGTTCCCTTAAGGACTGCATGACTTCTGACCAGCCCTTCTGGCTTTCATAGTTTCTGATGAGAAGTCTGGCATGATTCTGATCGGCCTCCCTTCATATGTTACTTGACCCTTTTCCCTTGCTGCCTTTAATATTTTTTCTTTGTTTTGTAGGTTTTGTGTTTTGACTATGATGTGATGAGAGGTATTTCTTTTCTGATCTAGTCTATTTGGTGTTCTGTAGGCTTCTTGTATGTTGATGGACATTTCTTTCTTTAAATTGGGAAATTTTTCTTCTATGATTTTCTTAAAAATATTTTCTGTTCCTTGGAGCCTGGAGTCTTCTTTTTCATCTATTCCAATTATTCTTAAGTTTTGTCTTTTCATGGCAGCCTTGATTTCTTGGAGTTTTTGTGCTTGAGACTTTTCCGATTTTCTTTTTTCCTTGAGTGAGGAATTCATTTCAGCCAGCCTATCTTCAGCTCCCGAGGTTCTCTCTTCCATGTCTTGTATTCTATTGGTGATGCTTACCTTTGTGGTTCCTGATCTTTTCTCTAAGTTCTCCAGTTCCAGGATCTTCTCCATTTGTGTCTTCTTTATAGATTTAATTCTGTTTTCATGCTTTTATCGTTTCCTTCATCTAATTGACTGTGTCTCCTATTTTGGTGTTTCTTCTCTGTCTATCTTTAATTGTTCCTATATGTGGGCAGTTCAATCCTTCTTAATTTTCTTGAGGGCCTTGTTCATTTCCTGTTTTTGTGCCTCCTATTGTTCCTCTAATATCTGCATAATTATAGCTTTAATATAATTTTTCTGTGTCTCCAGTCCATTAAAATCTCTATTGCTTTTGGGTGTTTCTGGTGGGGCCACGGTGTCCTGATTTTTGTTGGGTGAGTTCTTACGCCAATTTCTGGGCATTTGTTTATATATAATCAAGGAGCTGTTTGTGCTTCAAGGCTGAACTTCAGACTGGAACTGTCAATCTCTTGTGTCTGAAGTATTCTTCAAGAAGATCAGGGAGTTCTAGTGGTATGATAGTGTGTGTTGTTGCCTCAGTTGAACTCTGTTGTGGGATCTGTGTGCCTGGCTTCGTGCTCTGTGCAAGAGGCTGTGAGCACCACAGGCTGGTCTCCCCTCTGGTCTGGAGGTTTGGCTCTTCGCTCTGTGCCAGAGGCTGCGTGTCCCCCTTTGATATGACCGCTTGGGGCGCTTCTCTGGTCAGAAGGTTCCGAGCTCTGCCCTGAGCTTGCTGCTAAAGACTCTCTTCTGGACTGGAGCCTTGGCGCCTCCTTCTGGGTCAGGGGCTGTGCACCATAGTCTGAGATTGTATTTGGGACACCTCGGTCTGGACCTGATACTATGAGTCCCAATCAGGGGTGGTAGCTGGGTGTGCCTAGGGTTGTGTGTCTGACCGGTGCAGCCCGTGGTATCTGGGTGAAACTCAGTCCGTCCGGGGTACCATGTGGCCTAGCCCAAGATGGCGGTTTAGGCGCCCAGCCCGGTTGTGTGCAGCCTGGCTCCCTCAGAGAGTTTTTCCTGGGAATAGCTGGGTGTCCCTTGGACTTTTCCACTTGATTTCCCCACCGTGGGAATTCCGCTCACCTGGCAGTCGCAAATGCTGGTGTTTTAGGTCTGAGATCTCAGTCTCCTGGTCGCTGTGCCTACACTACTGTCCTGCTACTCAGACACAGTGTCCTCCTGGGGCAGCCATCTTGGATCCTCCCTCATAATATTTTAACTTAAAGAATTCTAGGTATTGTGTGTGTGTGTGTGTGTGTGTGCTTACAAGTGTTTCATTTACTTGGTTAATAGAGGAACCTCATGAAACTGGGAAGCTTCAGTAAGGCAAAGGACACCATCAACAGAACAAAATGGCAGCCTACAGAAGATTTTCAAGATACACACACAATGGAAGACTAATAACTCAAGAAACTAGATATTAACAAACAAAATAATACAATTTAAAATGTAGCATAAAACTAAAAGGAGAATTCTCAACAGAGGAATGTCTAATGATTGATAAACACTAAGAAGTGTTCAACATCATTAGCCTCCAAGAAAATGCAAATCAAAAATTTCTTTGACATTCCATCTTACACCTGTCAGAATGGCTATGATCAATAACATAAGTCATAACTCATGCTGGCAAGGATGTAAAGAAGGGATAACACACCTCAACACTGGTAGGACTGCAAACTCACGTAATCACTATGAAATAAATATAGCAATTCCTCATAGAAGAATCAATCTACCTCAAGGCCCAGCCATAATACCTTAGGGCATATACCCAAAGGATATTCTCTTCTACCACAAACACACTTGCTCATCTATGTTCAAAGTTGTGTAATTTTTAATAGCCTGAAACAGGAAACAACCTAGATGTCCCTCTACAGACAAATAAAGAAAATGTTGTACACTTATAAAATGGAATATTATTTATATGTTAAAACCAACATGAAATTTGAAGACTAATGAATGCAACTAAAATAATAATAATAATAAAACACCCTGAATGAGGTAACCTAGACCCAGAAAGATAAACATGGTATGCACTTCCTTATAAGTTGATATTAGCTGTTAAATAAATGATAATTATGTTACACAGACCCAGAACGTCTAAATACCAAGGAAGCATTTAAAAGGGATGTGGGCATCTCCATGGAAAAACAAAATACAATAGATTTTGCAGGTGAAATGGGGCCAAATAGAAATGGGAGTGGGAGGGGTAAGGGGTGGATGTAGACAGTACAGGGAGATATGGCTGGAACTGGAGAGCATTTTTGCGGAGAGGCCATGTGGAAACTTAGTGCAGTAGAAATTCCCAGGAATCTACAAGGCTTATTTCAGTCAGGACTCCCAGTATCGGATGATGCAGAGCATGAGTGGGCCTTCTGTAACCCGACCAGGCTTCCAGTGATGGGAGTGTGAATAACAGTCCAGCCACGGAACCTTTGACTTACAATCTGTCCTGAGTGCAAGACATGCATGGGTGAATAATAGTGTAGACGTTGCAGGAGTAGCCAAAAATAACTGCTCTAATTTGAGGCCCGTTCCATGAACGTGGGATCATGTAAAACACTGCCTGGAAGACTAAGAACCAAAGGCTGGAAAGCACAGAGACCTAGGATAGGTCAAACAAAATCAATCTATGAAAATGGTTTCTTATGATATTCTGCTATACTCAGAAATCTGTGCTAAGCACAATCATTCATTAGAGCAGACTCCTCCGCTGGAAGCTGATAGCAGAAAGTGCAGAGATTCACAGCCAAACATTAGTTGGAGACAGAGCCCAAATCAGAAATATCCATTGGGTTCCTGCCTTTCGAGCTTGGGAACAATGTATGGAAGAGTGAGAGGAAGAACTGTAGGAGTCAGGGGGAGAGCACAGTTCACACAATCATCTATGAGGGGCTCACAGGTGCTCACAGAGACTGAAGGGACAATCATGGAGCCTGCCTGCGTCTGCACTAGGTCCTCTAAATAGATGTTATGCTTGTTTTCTTGTTTTTGTTGTTGTTTTATTTTATTTTGTGAGACCTCTAACCGTGGGAATGGAGGTATCTACTACGGCTCTTGCATGTTCTTAGGTCCCTTTTCTTCCTACTGGATTGCCCCAATCAGATTTGATAAGAGAGTTTGTGTTATCTTATTATGCTCTGTTGACTGACCTCCCAGGGAGGACTGTTTTTTTCCATAAAATACAATTGAATTTATTATTAGTTTATTTTTTAACTGTACTTGCTATCTTAGCTTTTTTCCTTAGTACATAAAAGTAAAATATGTAATAGGTTCTAATAATTCAGTAGTACTTGATGCATAAGCAAAGGTAACTACTGAGAAGAGACAGAATACAGATCTGTGGTTAAACTCTTCTTCATGACTTCCTGGAGCTCTGGCACTGAGTCAGAGCTGCCTATGTGCAGGAATGACAAAGCTGAAAACATCAGTGAGATCTCCCTGTTTGATAGAAGATGGTACTTGTGACTGCTTGCTGTTTCTGCTATTGCATTTAACTGCTGCTGGGGACAGAGGATTATAATAGATGCCAAGTGCAGAGGCCACTGTTAATTACATCCCAGAGCAATAAGTTTGCATCCTGAGTGCCTCTGGTTACGTCTCTAACATCCGCAGAAATAGTATTCTAGCTTTCAGGATTTAGATTCACAAGTTTCTGCAAATCTTGCTCCAAGGTCTTAGGCACTCAGAAGGTAAGGATGGATGGCACTGGAAGGGCCTCTCCTCACTTGCCCATTGATTTCTTCCCAGGAAGGGCAAAGGGACCCAGGAAAGGTAATTGATGATACAAACATACTCTGCTTTGATCTTGGTTCAGAAAAGCCCTTGCAGAGACTTGAGTCAGTCTTCAGAGTGGCCTGAATTTGCATAATCAACAGAAGGATGCTGGAAATGTATTTTAAGCTGTTTTCATCTCCCTAAAGCAAACAATTTCCTCTATCAGAGAACTGGAGCTTTTTTAAAACTCTTTTGTTTATTTTTATATTAATTACAGTTCATTCACTTTGTATCCCAGCTGTAGCCTCCATCCTCTTCCCCTCCCAATCCCATACCCCTTCTGCAGTCCACTGACAGGGGAGGTCCTCCTCCCCTTCCCTCTGGCCCTAGTCTATCAGGTCTCATCAGGACTGGCTGCATTGTCTTCCTCTGTGGCCTGGTAAGGTTGCTCCTCCTTTAGGGGGAGGTGATTAAAGAGCAAGCCACTGAGTTCATGTCAGAGACAGTCCCTGTCCCCATTACTAGGAAACACACTTGGATACTGAGCTGCCATGGGCTACATCTGAGCAGGGTTTCTAGGTTACCTCCATGCATGGTCCTTGGTTGGAGTATCAGTCTCAGAAAAGACCCCTGGGCCCAGATATTTTGGTTCTGTTGCTCTCCTTGTGAAAATCCTGTCCTCTCCAGGTATTTCTATCTCTTCCTTATTTCATTAGATTCCTTGCACTCTGCCCAAAGTTTGGTTATGAGTCTCAGCATCTGCTTTAATACCTTGTTGGGTAGAGTCTTTCAGAGGCCGGGAGGACTGTTCTTTTCTGAAAGGAAACTGAGGAAGAGTGAATTTGGAGAAGGGGGCAAGGGGAAACTGGGAGGAGGAGAAGAAGTAATAACACTGGAATAAGTGGCTTTTTCAGTAGATTGTAGGCACAAAGTAAATTGAAATATCTGATATGCAAAAGGAAAGTCTAATTTATTACAAGTATGTCAAAGATTATCAAAAATTTTAAGCAATAATGTCAGTAAATTATTTTAATGACACACAACATTTTATTTTTTGTTTTTGGTGATTCAAAACTTATTAAATTTTATATTTTATATTTTGTCTCTACTAATGATAACCCTACTTATAAGCTAACCCCAAATTTTAAATATGCAATTGTTATTCTATAATGCTGTCTGAGTTTTAATTTGAAGCTGAGACAATTTATTATTATGATAAATATAAAATTGCTTAAAAACAAAGAAAATAAAACCCTGTTTTATAATTTAAAAAATAAAAATCAAGAAAAAAATGAGCTTCAGCACATGTCTGAAATCAACTCTAATTGTTTTAAACCAAGGAATAGGTTTCTCTTCCCTCACTTAAAAGTAGAATGATAGATTTCTATCTTCCACATTGATCTACAAAATATAGGGAACACATGATTATATTTCATATAGCCAAAAGTGCTATGCAGAATATTTGGAGAGAAAAGTCATCAACAGTATTTATTACCAAATTGCAAGCCCTGAAGATTCTAATAATGACCACCCTGCCAAAGTATGCCTATGTTGAAAGAGTGGTTTGAATGGTACAGGAGCAACCAACTGGTTTTTGTTAATATTTAAGAGCTGCTCCATAAGAGGGAACTCGTGCTCGGTGTTTGAAACCTGCCAGAGATCCAGACTAGGAAGGGCAGAGAGAACCTCTCTAGTATACTCTTTTGCTGTGTTAACATTGTAGCAAACTCCGTTTTAAATATATATTTATAGTCATAGGGTAATTGTCAGCTCTCATCAGAGCAGTTTCTTTTTGCAACGAGCAATAGTTAATACAGAGACTCACAACTGGTCAAATATAGAGAATAAATGACAAGGGAATTATTGGATCTAAATATAATATGATATAATATATAATATATTGTCATGGGAGGAGAACAGAAAAATTGCAAAAGCAAGGGAAGTTTGAGAAGATAGTGCAAAATCGTGTCTTCTTAGCATCATATGACCCACAAACTTTTGTACTCATTGACGATGAGTTTATCTACTTAAAATTGTGCCTATCAACATTTCAGTATAGAAGTGAAAAAAGCTGATGAGGCCTTTACCATCCCAGAGGGACTCTTGACACTTAATGTCAGCTGGAGGACAAAGTGTCACATGTTACCCATGCATCTATAATAACTGATGCTCATTCAGAAAATGTTATTTAAACTCTTTGAGTTACACACAAAATGAAAATAAAGGGAAATAAAAGAGAAGAAGGATGGTAGTCAGAGAAGGAAGGTGGGGAAAGATAGGTTAAGAGGAAATATATATATATATATATATATATATATATATATATGTATGTATGTGTGTGTACATATACATACGTATTCTACTATATAAAAATATATAATCCTATTAAATATTAATAGAATTTTAGTCTTATATATTTTATTATTTTCTATATATAATTGTCAAATAACAAATGAGTAAAAATTTAAAAAGTAAAATAGAAAACATATCCAGTGGAAAGTGAAAACTCAGCTGGACAGTATGTTCCAATAACATAGGTACCAAATGTTGTACAGAGCTTATAAGTTTGATTATTCCAAAGACAGGAAATTATTTCACATGCCAGAGATAGGTATTTGGTATGGGCCATGGTTCAATGATAAGTTTCATAAATTCTTTAGTGATAATCTCTAGTTTTGATCCAGAACTTGTTTCTTAGTACCCTTGGTATGTTGATAACCCCTTAAACTCCATTTTCTTCACTTTCCTATGTAAGTTTCTGGTATTTATTATAAGCATTATGAGCATTCTATAAGCTATTATATGTTTATGGTGGGTACCACAATACTTATCATTATTATTATTACTACTACTATAAAATATAATTACTATTTGAAACATAAAGTTGAGAAACTTAGCAAGAGAATATGGGCATAAAAGACAAAGATATATATATATATATATATATATATATATATATATATATTAAGAAACATAGAAAATTATTTAGCTAGATTTTTATAGCAAATTGAAGAAAGAATACAGAATGAAATAATTGTTGAAACTACTCACATCACTGATATTCTTACATTAAAAGTTTCTTGGCTATACAAGGATGAAATAAAAGAGAACAGAAGAAATGCCTAAAAATTTAAACTTTCAGAACCTGAGAGGTAAAGTATAAAAATTATCTGGAGAGGAAAAGACTACACTGCTGACTTGACTAATGAAAATCAAAGTTGCTGGAGATTCCTTCTTAACAATATTGGAAAACAGAGGACAATAGTCCATGGCCCTCATTCAAAAAAAAAAAGAAAGAAAGAAAGAAAGAAAGAAAGAAAGAAAGAAAGAAAGAAAGAAAGAAAACATATTCATTTAATTATAAATCTAACATGAAGATAAATACATTTCATTATGTGTTAGAACTAATAAAATATATATTCAAACACAAAGTTTCAGAAAGTATAGGCCATATATATTATTTGTAAGAAAATACTATATGAAGGGAAAATTAAGAAAGAGTTAAAAAATACAAAAGGGATAAGAGGCAAAGGATGCTGGGAAATGTGGTTTGTACCTGTAACCCCAGCTCTAAGGAGAAAGAAGCAGGCTAATTTCAAATTTGAGGACAGAGTGACTGATGTTAATGCACTTCTTATTGAGAGCTCATGTCAGAGGACAGGGAGAAAGTTAAACAGGATAATAGGGTGCAGTACCTCAGACTCTCCTGAAGTAAATCCTGAACTGCCAGCTAAGTATTTAGAGTATCCTGAAATATCAGGAAGTCCTAGCTCAACTAATCTAAGGAGTAAAGACCATATATTATGTCAAATATTAGAACATTTAGAGTAAGGGGACTCTAAAGTTGGTGAGCACATGGGCTTAGCTGTCACTGAGAATGGAGGTTCTTTTCCACTTTCTGTTCTTTTATTTCCAAAACATATCCTTTAGCTTACTTGAGGGCACTTAGATTCAGAGACTATGTTTAGATAGGAGCAAATTCAGCAGAATAATAGAATTTTTTTTCTTTCTCATTTACTCACTTCTCCCTACCTTTAACCAGAGAATGAAACCAGGCAAAAGCAACTTTAGCCTTATTTTTCATTGGCCAGAGTGGTCTCATACAGGCATATCCTTAACAACTACTGGCAAAAAAGATTATGTTGGTTTCTTTAAAATTTACCTTACTGAGTTTGTGTGTGTGTGTCTGTGTGTATTTCTGTTTGTTTGTGTGTGTGTTTGTACATATATACAAGTGCCCACAGAGGCCAGAGAGGGTTTCTGATCTCCTGGATCTAGAGTAATAGTAAATTGTTAACATATGTAGATATTGGGAACAGAATTACAGTCCTCCGAAGAGCAGCAAGTGATCTTATCTGATGACCCATCACTTGAGACATTATTTTGATTTTATTTCATAAAGGAAATGCTCATTCTTTTCCAAGTAATATGGAGAAGTAATAGTTGCTAAACTAAAGATTTAAGATCTATAAATAAAAATGGAATATATGTAAATTTGTGAATGAACTTGGTATAAAATGGCTCTAGAAAAAAAGCTGAATGAAAAATAGGTTTAAGAATGAACTAGGTTCTGTTGCTCTCCTTGGGGAGTTTCTGTCCTCTCCAGGTCCCACTATCTACCCCTTCTTTCATTTGATTCCCTTCACTCTGCCCAAAGTTTGGTAAATATCTGGGCACAGTGGTCTTTTCTAAGACTGATATTCCAACCAAGTACCATTTATGGATATAACCTAGAATCCCTGCTCAAAAGCTCAGTATCCAAGTGAGTTCCCTAGTAAGAGAACAGAGACTGTCTCTGACATGAACTCAGTGGCAGGCTCTTTGACTACCCCCCCGAGAGGGGAGCAGCCTTGCTAGAACACAGAGGAGGACAATAGAACCAGTCCTGAGGAGACCTGATAAGCTAGGGTCATATGGAAGGGGAAGAAGATCTCCCCTATCAGTGGACTTAGAGAGGGGAATAGGATGAGATGAAGATGGGAGGGTAGGATTGGGAGGGAATGAGAGAGGAGGCAGCAGCTGGGATACAAAGTGAATCAACTGTAATTAATATAAAAAATAAAAATTCAATTTAATAAAAAAAAAGAATTAGGAATCTCGGGTCCAGTGCCCCAGACATGGAGGCTCTCTACAGCCACCTAGGGAAGACAGGTGAGATCTCTAAGTGCTGGCCACCTACTTGCACCAGGCCACTAGTCAAATACAACAGCAATGAGGTACACAAACTCCATGCACCCTTCATCTACTGGACCTCACACCTACATGAATTCCCAGAAGCCAGCAGTCCCCAGGCACCACCAGACAACACCAGAGATAACCAGATGGCTAAAAGCCAGTGCAAGAACAAAAATAACAAGAACCTAGGCAATATGTCAACACCAGAACCCAAGTATCATTCTACAGCAAGCCCAGGATATCTTTACACAGCTGAGGAACAAGAAGTGACCTTAAAATGACCTTAAATCCAGTCTCATAAACATGATAGAGACTTTAAAGAAGAAATAAATAAGCCCCTTAAATATACAGGAAAACACAACTAAACAAGTTAAGAAAATGAATAAAAATGTCCAAGACTTGAAAATAGAAGTAGAAGCAATAAAGAAAGCACAATCTAAAGGAATCCTAAGGATGGAAAACCTAAGAGAGAAAACAGGAATGTCAGGCATAAGCATTCCAACAGAATCCAAAAGATAGAAGAGAGAATCTCAGGCATAGAAGACGCAGTAGAAGAAATAGATACATCAGTCAAAGAAAGTATTAAGGCTAAAAAGTCCCTGACACAAAACATCCAGAAAATCTGGGATACTATAAAAAGACCTAACTTACAAATTATTAGAATAGAAGATGGTGAAGAGTCACAGCTTCAAGGACCAGAAAAGATTTTCAACAAAATCATAGAAGAAAATTTCCCCAACCTAAAGAGATGCTTATAAACATACAAGAAGCTTACAGAACACCGTTAGACTAGACAAAAAAAAAAAAAAAACTCCTCCTGCTAAATAATAATCAAAACACTAAATTTACAGAACAAAGAAATAATAAAAGCTGCAAGGAAAAAAGGCCAAGTAACACCTCAGCAACAAAGATAAACATTACCTCAGAATAAAGGCTGGAAAAAAGGTTTTCCAAGCAAACAGACACATGAAGCAAGCTGGGGTAGCTATTCTAATATCTAACAAAATAAATTTTCAACCAAAATTAATCAAAAGAGATGGGAAGGGCACTTCATACTCATCAAAAGAAATATGTACCAAGATGACATCTCAATTTTGAACACATATGCCTTAAATGCAAGGGCATCCACATTCATTAAAAAAAAACATTACTAAAGCTAAAAATCACACTTTGAAATATACACATTAATAGTAAGAGACTTGAATACACCTTTCTCTTCAAATGACAGATCATCCAGACGGAAACTAAACAGAGAAATTATAAAACTAACCAACATTATGAGACAATCATACCTAACAGATATTTACAGAGCATTCCATCCAAACACAAAAGCATATAACTTCTTTTCAGCACCTCATGGTACCTTCTCCAAAACTGACCACATACTCAATCATACAAGAAGACTGAAACAACACTTTGTATTCTATTGGAACACCATGGATTAACACTGGACTTCAACAACAACAAAAAACAATAAAATGCCACAAACTCATAGAAACTGAACAACTCTCTACTCATTGGTCAGGGAGGAAATAAAGAAATTAAGGACTTTCTAGAATTCAATGAAAATGAAAGCACGATATACTCAATCTTCTGGGACACAATGAAAGCAGTGCTATGAGGAAGTTCCTAACATTAAAGGCCTACACAAAGAAACTGGAGAAATTTCACTCAAGCAATTTAAAGGAACACCAGAAAGCTATAGACCAAAAAAAAAAAAATACACTTGAGAGGAATAGACAGCAGTAAATAATCAAAGTCAGGGCTGAAATCAATAAACTAGAAACAAGGAGGGCAATACAACCAATCAACAAAACTAAGAATTGGTTCTTTTAAAAACTCAACAAGATAGAAATATCCTTAGCTAACTAAATAAAGGACACAGAGAGAGAGAGAGAGAATATCCAAATTAGCATAATTAGAAATGAAAAGAGGGATATAACAACATACCATGAAAATCCAAAGACTTGTTAGGTTTTACTTCAAAAGCCTGTACGCCACACAATTTGAAAATGTAAATGAAATGGGTAATTTTCTTGATAGATACCACTTACCAATGTTAAGCCAGATTGGGTAAACAATTTAAATAGATCTATAACCTCTAAGAAGAAAGAAGTAGTCATTAAATGTCTTCCAACCCAAAAAAGCACAGGGTTAGGCAGTTTCAGTACAGAATTCTACCAGATTTTCAAAGAAGAACTAATATCAATACTCCTCAAACTATTCCTCAAAAAAAAAAAAAGAATAAAGAAGAAGAAAAAAAGAGAAACATTGCCAAACTCATTCTATGAGACCAGAGTCACCATGATAATAAAACTATACAAAGACCCAACAAAAATTAAGATAATTTTAGACCAATTCACTTAAGAACACTGACACAAAAACACTTAATAAAATACTCACAAACTGAATCCAATAATATATCAAAAATATCATTTACCATGATCAAGTAGGCTTTGTCCCAGGAATGCAGAATGGTTCAGTATATGAAAGTCCATTAATGTAATCCATCATATAAACAAAATGAAAGGCAAAACTCATATGATCATCTTATTAGATGTTAAAATAGCTTTTGACAAAAATCTGACACCCTAAGTATGAAGTCTTGAAGAGATCAGGGATACAAAGCCCATATGTAAACAAAATAAAGGCAATATACAGCAAGCCATTAGACAACATCAAGTTAAACAGAGAGAAACTTAAAGCAATCCCATTGAAATCAGGAACAAGGCAGGGCTCCTCATTCTCCCCATATTTCTCCAATATAATTCTTGAAGTCCTAGCTAGAGCAATAAGACAACTAAAGGAGATCAAGGGGATACAAATTTGAGTTAAAATATTACTAATTTCAGATGTTATGTTAGTATATATAAGTGACGCCAAAAATTCTACCTTGACATTCCTGCAGCTGATAAACACCTTTAGCAAAGTGGCTGGATACAAAATTAACTCAAAAAAAAAATCGGTAGTTCTCTGTAAATTATCTTGGTATAACTCTAGCCAAGCTAGTGAAAGACCTGTATGGCAAGAACTTCAAGTCTCTGAAAAAAGAAATTGAAGAAGATATCAGAAGATGGAAAGATCTCCCGTGCTCATGGTTGGTAGGTTTAACATAGTAAAAATGACCATTTTACCAAAAGCAATCTACAGATTCAATGCAATTTCCATCAAAGTACCAACATACTTCTTTACAGACATTGAGAGAGCAATTCTCAACTTCATATGGAGAAACAAAGCAAACAAACATAAAAATAGAACAGAATAGCTGAAACAATCTGTGCACTAAAAGAACTCCTGATACCTTATCTCAAGCTGTACTATAGAGCAACAGTAATCAAAACTGCATGGTAAAGGCCTTGAGACAAACTGGTAGATCAATGAAATTTAATAGAAGACCGAGAAATGAACCCACACACCTATGACTACTTGATTTTTGACGAAGAAGCCAAAAGCATTCAATGGAATAAAAGACAGCATCTTCAACAAATGATGATGGTCCAAATGGATGTCTACATGCAGAAAAATGAAAACAGATCCATATTTCACCCTGCACAAAACTCAAGTCTAATTGGATCAAGGACTTTAACATAAAACCAGAGACACTAAATCTAGTAGAAGAGAAAGTGGGGAAGAGCCTCGGACTCATTTGGAATAGAAGACAACTTCCTGAACAGAACATCAACAGCTCAGGCTCTAAGAGCAACAATCAATAAATAGGACCTCATGAAACTAAAAAGCTTCTGTAAAGCAAAGGACACTGTCAATATGACGAAATGACACTTTACAGATTGGGAAAAGATTTTCACCAATCCTACATCTGACAAAAGGCTAATCTCCAAAATAAATAAAGAACTCAAGAAATTAAACAACAATAAATGAAACAATTAAAAATGGGGTTCAGACTTCAGCAGAGAATTCTCAACAGAAGAATCTTGAATGGAGATAAGCACTTAATGACATGCTCAATACCATTACTCATCAGAGAAATGCAAATCAAAATGTCTCTGAGATTCCATCTTAGGCCGGTCAGAATGACTAAGGTCAAAATTTCATGTGACAGCACATGCTCGCTAGGATGTGGAGAAAGGGAAACAGTTCTCCATTGGAAGTGAGAGTGCAAACTTGTGCAACCACTTTGGAAATCAATCTGTAGGTTTATCAGAAAATTGGGACTAACTCTTCATCAAGACCCAGCTATAGCACTCCTGGGCATATACCCAAAAGATGCCCCACCATACAAGGATATTTGCTCAACTATGTTCATAGCAGCTTTATTTGTAAATAGCAGGCAAATAGATGGAACTAGGAAAAAAAAACTCATCCTAAGTGAGGTAATCCAGATCCTGAAAGACAAACATGGTATGTACTCACTTAGAAGCAGATATTAGCTGTAAAGTACAGGATTACCATGGTACAATTCACATATCCAAAGAAACTAAGTAATAAGGAGGGCCCAAGTGAGGACTATCACTCAGGATACCACCAAGAAAGGGTAACAGAATAGAGAAGGGGGGTGCTGGAAGAGAGAAAGCAGGATAGGAGAGGGAATGCGGAGGGAAATGAGAGCTGGGATTTGATGAGGGGAGAGCGGGAAAGGATTGGAAGGAGAACAGAGGGTATTCAGAGAGAAGAGAAACCCTGGCCCATGGCATCTCTGGAAGGCTGGAGACCGATGACTAGGTAGGCTTCTGGGAGGATATGGGAGTGACTCTAGTGGAGACCCCTACTAGTGTGGACATGGACACTCTAAACCAGACAGGACTCCTAGTAGAGGGAGAGGGATACCAACCCATTCACAAAATCTTCAACCCCAAATTTACTCTGCTTACAAGATATTCAGGAATAAAGAAAGGCCAGAAATTGACGGAATGTCAAATGGAAGCCTGGCCAATCCATGGAAGAGAGCCAGCCTTTAACACTATTGATGACATTTAGCTATGCTTGCAGAGAGGAGCCTAGCATAGCTCTCCTTTGAGAGGCTCCACCAACCAGCACATTGAAACAGATGCTCAGACTCACAGCCAGACATTTGGCATAGCGCAGGGAGCCTTGTGTTAGGAGGAGGAAGGGTGGAAAGATCAGGAGGGAACAGGATCTCCACAAGAAGATCAATAGCGCTGCCTAACCTGGGCAATGGGGCGGGGGTGGGGTGCAGGGGGATGGAGGGTGGAAACTGAAACACTAACCAAGGACCATGTATGGACTGGACCTAGGCCCCCTACACATGTACACGATAGAAAGCTTGGTCTTCATGTGAGTTCCCTAGTAAGGTGAGCAGGGCCTGTCCCTGAAAAGGACTCTCTTGCAAGCTTTTCCATCACTTGCCCCTGGCAGCACTGTGTGCCTAGGCCATGGTGGTAGATAGAGGGTGTACTCAGTCCTGAAACAATCTGATGTGCTGGGATGGGGTGTGTGTGTCTCTCCTTCCCTGACAGGAAGGAGAGGGGGTCATGGGGAATAGAGAAGGGAGAGGGTTATGATTATTGGGATGTAAAGTTAGTTAGTTAATTAATTAAAAAGAGTAAACTATGTAGAATGAATTGTAAAACTTTGTGAATCTGGAAGGTCTTCCCAATTTCTGGTATATATATATTTAGTTTCTTCAGTGTCTTAATTGTTTTATTATACAACTCCTTCCTTAAACTTATTCCAATAAATTTTTTGTCTTTACGTTATTGTGAACGGTACTATTTCTCTTATTTCTTTCTCTGTATGTTTGCCATTTGTATATAGGAGGCTACTAATTTGTGTGTGTTTGTATGTGTGTGTGTTAAATCTTTTATAAATATAGTACAGTACACAATGGGATCTTATTTATTGACAAAGAATTACATTATAACATTTGCAAGAAAGTAGATGGAGTGGGATAGTACTACATACAGATGCATAAAATAGGGCCAGGTAAACAACTATCACATTTTCTTTTATGTGTGGTAATAGAGATAATAAATGTCTCTGTTATACACACACCATTGCATATTGTTAGGAGATCAAGGATCGAAGAAGACTTGATTAAACTCATACAGTTGCTAGTTAAGGGAGCCATGGTGCCACAGCATTCTGAATTCATGGCCATCACTGTCCTTGGTCACCACATCATTTATCCACTAGCCCAGGTGGGCCTGGAGCTCACTACATATCACAGACTAGAATAAAAGTCCTATACACCCTCCTGTATCAACCTAACAAATGCTGAGATTATAATTATGAACCACTATACCCAGTTCATAGTTAGTACTGTTTACAGCTTGGCTATTAAAGCAAATGAAAAAGGTACAGAAAGCAAACAAATTCAACCATTTTCCTGCTTAAAGTTTGACCCAATTAGAGCTACCTTGAGAATAATATAAATATCAATTCAAACAATCACAGCTCCAAACACTCTATTCTTTCCATGGCTGCCCTACTGTAGTCAGCTAAAATAGGAAATGCTGTCTTCTCAGTCTCTGATCTTGCTCTGTAGCTAGGGTAACATTGCTTTAGTCTGGCTTAATTAGGAAAACCCCTAAAAAGACTGCTCTTATCTCTCTAAGCCTTCAGCCACCATGTAATCATGTTGGTGATTTCCTTCCCTTAATCTACAAAAAATACTTTGTAAAAAACATGGTCAACATAATATACTGAATATACTAATATTATGTTGAACCATAAGTAAATCACTGTCTCTTTCCAAAGGGATTAAGTAATATCTACTATATGTACAAAAGCCTATTTAGTTATTTTCTTTCAGAAAAATTATATGTAAGATACAACTTTGCAAAGAACATATCAATACCAATACTTATGATAAAGCAAGTATACTTTTTCTTTACCTCACCTCATTTCTAACTTTGCTTGATTATTCTGTCCATACATTTATAACATGCATTGGAAATGTGACCATCTGAACTTTAGGAGATATGGTGGATTCCCCTTACAAACAGAGAACTCACTTTATTTCCTCAACATTATGGTAATGTTGTGTGTATATTGATAAGAAATCTTAAATGTTGTCAACTGAAAAGAACCTTAGTTTCTCTTTTTATGCCTAGAGCAAATTAATTTTACTGGCAGTATCTAGATAAGCAGCCTATTTCCTG
>CM053751.1:27427354-27452080 GCA_028658305.1 Pachyuromys duprasi
CATCTGAACTTTAGGAGATATGGTGGATTCCCCTTACAAACAGAGAACTCACTTTATTTCCTCAACATTATGGTAATGTTGTGTGTATATTGATAAGAAATCTTAAATGTTGTCAACTGAAAAGAACCTTAGTTTCTCTTTTTATGCCTAGAGCAAATTAATTTTACTGGCAGTATCTAGATAAGCAGCCTATTTCCTGTGCAGAAGACAGGCTGGCAAAGCAAGATCATGGTGTTTTAATGGAGTTTTCTCAGGAAGGACTCTGCCTACCAAAGTACCCACTAAAGAGAATTTCATGACAGGGAAAAGAACCATGAGCCTTGACAGCAAACAGGACTTATATGTGGATAGTTTCGTCATTTGTGTAAACAACCAACATACGTTCATTTTCTGATTCATCAATATTAAAGATGGCTACATTCTGGCTAGTGGTGTAGCTTAGAGAGCAGAGTGCTTACTAAGCACACAGAATTCTGGGTTCAAACCACAATGATACATAAAATATTTTAATTGGTCTATGCCTGAAATTTCAGCACACGGGAAGTGGGAGCAGGAAGAGTTTGGTCCAAAATGGGTTAAAAACTCTGGCAAAAAGTGGGGGGGGAAGGCGGTGGTCATATTTATTAGACAACTTAATACAATCTATAATCATTTGGGAACAAATAGTCCAGGTTATTATGTGGGCCTGGCTGTGTGAGAGATGGACTTAGTTATGTTACTTATGTGGAAGCATCCACCCACTGTGAATGCTGCCCTTCCCTGCATTTGGATTCTGGACCAAATAACAGTGGAGAAGCTAAGCTGAATGCTGGCAAACTTCATGCATTTATTCTTTCAGCTCTTGACTTGCATGTGACTAGCTGAGCACTGGCAAACATGCATTATTCTCTCAGCTATTGACTGTGATGTGACTTTTCACCTAAAGTTTCTGCTGCCTTGATTTCCCTGCAACGATGGGATGCAATCTGGGATTGTGACCTGAAAAAAAAAACTCTCTTAAATCTTAAATCTTAAGATTTTTCAGGACAATTTATCATAGCATCAGGAAACAAAATCAAGAAATCTCCCCTGAAATCCAAACTGACTCACTTTTTAAAAAAAATTTTCCTAACAGAATAGCCCATATCAATTTCTGTTGCTTCATTGTCCTAGGAAGTAATTTCTCCACTGTCCATTTGCTATAATCTCTCTCAATATTATCAACTCCAAGGGTCAAATTATAATGTTATTCATCAACACACTTTATATAGCATTTATATGAAAAGATGCCTCTCCTCTTCTTGGTCCAAAGCTGTTATGACGCTGTCATAAATGGTTTAGGAACCTTCTCTGCATTAATTCATTACAGTTCAGAAGTTGGTGAAACAGAGGACCCATAATTATGTAAAGAGAGACATGGCAGTACATACAAGCTCCTGTCACTTATTCCACAAATTCTGAGTCACATTTGCTTATATTGGTGCCTTGCTTGAATATATATAATATGTTATATATATATACAACATATTATATATATATATAACATATTATATATATTAACATATTATATAAATTAACATATTATATATATATATATGTTCTTGTTAATCTTGTCTAATTCATCCTGATGATCCTTTCTTACCTCTACCAAATAAGTGATCTCTAGATAACTTTTTGATAAGGTGTTTCTTTCAAAGATTCACAGGTTATAAAAGAACCAATTGCTATCTCCTTCCAGTATTGGTTTGAACCTCTCCGCACATGACTATAGCAGTGTATGCATTGCTTTTTGGGTCAGATCACATATGACTCTATAAGGTGATACTCTATAGTCTACAGTTATGAATCCCCTGTAGCTGATACTGTAAAATATACTTAATTTGGCATCCTACTGTTTAGCGGAACCAATTGTTTCTGGATAAAGCAATATATGTTAAGGCTAGAGCATTTAGTGATACACATCATACTGTCTTAGCTGTATTTTAGGAATAATTCTAAGTAGGAAACAATAAAATGTGGGATCCCCTTGTATGATACAATAATTTCATTCTTGGCTGTCATAAGAATAAGCATAGCAAGCCAGGAAACAAATTCCAAACCAGTATCAATTATTTTTCTAATGTGGAAATTATTAAGCTTCCTTCATGTTAACATGATGGAAACAAGCTAATAAACAGAATCTAGAAAACACCTCAAGAGTTGTAGCTAATGAGATACTACTGCTGAAGAGTGCATACACATCAACAGCAACAGACTGTCACATTCTGTTTTAGTCAGTGTTCTCTGGGTAGCAAAATATATAGAATGAATATCTCCATAAATGTATAGAAAGGAAATTTATTAGAACAACGTACAGAATGTAATACAATGAATACAGCAATGGCTCACTATGAATCAAAAGTCTAAGAAGCAAGTAGTTGCTCAGTCCAAGAGGCTGGATGTATCAGCTGGTCTTCAGTATATACTGGATCCTGAAGAAGTAAGCTCTAATGCCAGTGAAGGAATGGACTTGAGAGCAAGCAGGCAAAAAGCAAAAGCTTCATTCTTCCAAGCTCTTATATAGATTTCCAGCAGAAGGTATGACCCAGATTGGACATGATCTGGGTTAAAGGTATGACTTCCTATCGCAAAGAACTAGATTGAAAGTAGATCTTCCTACCTGAAATTAAGCAGACATATCTTACAGTTGTGCTCTCTATTTTTGGGTTTTCGTTAATTCCTGATGTAATCAAGTTGACAAGCAAGAATAGCCATCACAAGTCCATGCTATGTCAATTTGACACACAATCATATTCATTTCCAAAGGAAAATGATAACCATGTCATAATAATACCTAAGCCTAACTATCTCATGTGCAATCACAAATTATTATATATTTACTAGGTCATAATTATGTCTAAATATGATATAAGAATCACTCATACAACAGCAAATACACTATAAGTTTAGAAAAAGTGGCAATGTGACTTGAGGAACATTAAATAATATAAAAATATAAGTATGAAAACCATTGATATTCTCTTAATTGATGTGACATGACATTATAAAGAAATTGAGAAAAGAAAACACAAATACCTTTACAAACTCATTCTTAACAAAACACAAAAGTAAAACCTATGCTAAGTATCCTTTTTTCTGCAACTGGTCATATAGCCTTAGCTGGTGTTTATAACTAACTTCCTCTACTACCCATTCTGTGTCTCCTAAACCCTAAACAAGTTCTTCAACAGGTCTTTTATCTTTTTCTGGAGGAGTGACCTACTCCTTCATTCCTGACAGGTCTTTACCATTTGTAAAGACTTGCATTAGGGAGTTTCCCATTGACCTCAATCACAGGACAAGGTGGCACCAGGATGTGTCTTAAAGGCTCTCTTTCACACCAGACACAAACTTTTTTGTCTCCATTTTGTAATATAGATCAATCTTCCCCTCTTTTCACTGTTAGTATTTTCTTTGCCTGTTGACTTAAGGGCAGCAGAAGTCCAAAGTGGCAAGGGTGAAGTTTGAACTTCAAGTTCAGTGGATTGTTTACTGTGACTCCTGATAGAAGCCAAAACATCTAGGCCAGAAGAACTTAAGAGCAGGAAGCAATTTTTTTTCCTCAGGTGTTACTATGGTGATAGTGAGTGGAAATATTTCCACTCTACCCCTTGATTCCCAAATCCATGGATCCTGGCTATGAGAGAATCTGTAGATGCTGATTCAAAGCATATACTGTCTTCTAGAGAACCCTGCCTCAGTCAGCCAAGCTACTGTCACCTAATTTGCACTGTAATACTACCTTCAAAAGCCCTTTCCATCTTTCTGAAGCCAGCTGCTTCAGGGTGATAGACAACATGGTAAAACCTGTGGATTCCGTGAATGTGTATCCACTGCCTCAGCACTTCTCTGGTTGTGAATTGAGTTTCTTGGTCAGAAGCAGACCTATGTGTAATAATTTTTATGGTGGATAAGGCATTCTGTAAGTCCATGGATGGTGGTATTGACAGATGCATTACGTGCAACCAAAAGGAAATTCCTTAAGTGTAATATCTGCTCCGGTAAGGAAAAAGCATTGTTCTTTCCATGGAGGAAGTAGTCCAATGTAGTCTGCCTGCCACCAAGTCCCTGAATGGTCATCCCCAGGAATGGTGGCATATCTGGAGCTCAGTGTCGGTCTCTGCTGTTGGAAGGTGTGACATTCAGCAAATCCATGTTGTTGAATCCATATATAACCCTCATCTCTATGATCATGGCCACTGTGTTTATGAGTCCATTAGACGATAACAAGAACAGCAGAAGAAAGAGGCTGACTGTCCGCAGAATGGGTCATCCGTCTACTTGATTACTTAATTCTTCTTCAGCTGACATCACCTTTTGATGAACACTGACATGAGATACAACTATCTTAACATCCTTCACCCATTTGAAGAGATCCATTTACATATTTATTCAACAGATGTCTTTCTCACCAATTTTCCAGTTATGTTCTTTCCACATTCCTGACCATCTACACAATCCATTGGCTACAGTCATAAATAAGTGAAAAATTACACATCTGGCCATTTTTTTTCTTTCAATCTATGACCATAAATGTTGTCAGATGTCTTGCCCACTGTGTTTGCCCACAGGCAAAATTTCCATAGGCTGTGTCTTCCAGCGTTGTACCAGAAAGATTATATTTTTGCACTTTCTACCTCTTGGTACCTGCCTAATTTGCAGAATCATTAGTAAACTAGACACTAGTCTTATCTCCCTCAGTCAACTGATTGTAGCGCCCACCCCATGACACTGTAAATACATACTTAGCAGCAGAGGTCATTTTATAAGTGTAAAAATTATAAACATGTTGCCAAATTGTAATCTGCTTGGGCAAGTCACATAAATACCACTTCCATTTGATAATAGATTGTTGCTGTACCTATCCTACTTTATGACTTGTTGGATTAGATAACAGCCAGTTGATAATGGGCAGCTCAGTTCACATGGTAACCTGGTGTCACATTATCAAATGTTCACTTTGCCCTAAGGTCCAATAACAAACCATTTGCTGTATTTCAAAGAAAGAATGGCTCTCTGAAGATGATGGTAGAGCCTTGCTGCAGAATCCCAATAAAGACATGTCAAAGGCTCGAAATAACATCTCACTTTTCCACTGACCCTCAAGTACCATGGGGTCTATGGTATCGTATGGTCCAAATAGTAGAGCAGCCTACACAGCTGCCTGGACCTGTTAAAAAGCTCCTACTTCAGGTCCCAATAAAGCAGCTTTTTGAGTCATGTGGTATATGAGCCAGAGTGACACACCCAAGTGAGGAATGTGCTATCTCCAGAATACAAATAGGCCCACTAGGGCTTTTTCTTTTTCTTGGTGGTGGGAGGGGCTAGGTTCAATAAATTATGCTTCACTTTAGAAGAAAAATATTTTCATGCTCCACACCACTGGACTCCTAAGGCCTTCACTGATTTAGAAGGCTTTTGAATTTTGGTTGGATTTATTTCCCATCTTCTGATGGACATATGTACTACCAGTGAGTCCAAAGTGATTGCTAGTCCTGTTCACTGGGTCCAATCAGCATAATGTCATCAATATTGTGCACCAGTGTGATAGTTCATGAAATTGATTTTGGAATTAAATGAGGACACAGGGCAGGAAAGTTAATGATAGTTGAAGTAAAACCTTAAAGGTATACTACTGGCCTTGCCAAATGGAAGCAAAATGCTTCTGGTGATTCATCTGGAAAGGTACTGAGAAAAAAGCATTTGCTAGATCAATATCTGCATACTATTCATCAATAGGTGTGTAATTTGCTTAGTAAAGGATACCACATCAGGTATGGCACCTGCAACTGAGTCACTATCTGAGTTTTCAATAGTCAACTGTCATTCTCCATAAGTCATCTTTCTTCTGTGCTGTTCAGATAGGAGAGTTTAAGGAACATGTTGTGAGAAAAACCACCACCATCTTTCAAGTCCTTGATGGTGGCACTAATTTTTACAGGTCCTCCAGAGATACAACACTGTTTTTGATTCAACATTTTCCTTGTCAGTGATGTCCATTTAGCCTGATTATAATAGCCCTCACTCTGCAGGTCAGAGAACCAAAGTGAGAATCTGCCAACTTCTAACTATATGTACCCCAATTATATTTCTACCCCAGTTATTCTGGAACTGGGGAAAGAAACACAGACTGAGGTTAATGAAATAGTGGACCTACTGTGAGTAGGATTTCACTCAAAACTCCATTGATCAATTGATCTCCATAAGACCTTACTTTAATCGGAGGGATACAATGTTTCCTAGGATCTCCCAGAAGTAGCTTTAATTCAGAACCAGCATCAAATAGACCCCAGAAAGTCTACTGTTTTCTATTCCCATGCATAGAGTTTCTTTTCTAAAAGGCCATATGTATTTCTGGGGAAGGATTTGATAAAGGTAATCAGTAAAACTTTTAGGTATTTTATCAAGGTCCATCCTCAGGAAAATCTGGTTGTCTCTTCATCAAGGATTTTTGGAGCTGCAAACTGGCTCAAGTCTGGAAAATTGATTCACCAGCTGAGCCTGTCTTTTGCTATGATCCAAGAAAGCCTTTTAGAATTTGTTTGTTTACAGAAATCAAAAAAAAAATCAAACTTCTTATCTATTTCATGCCTGGAAAAGCCATGATTGATTAGCTAGTACCAAAGGTCCATGCAAGTCATGCCTCCATAACATTTTCTTTGCCTGTGCTGACTGTTACAGAGGAGGCCATGTATTAGTCAGGGTTATTTAGAGTAGCCAGATTTATAGAAGGAATCTTTCTATATACATTTAGAAAGGAATCCAAAAGAAGTAGGCTCTAACACAGTGAAGGAATAGAAGTGCTAGCAAAACAAAACCAGCAGACTAGAAGCAAAAGTTCCTCCTTCCATGTCTTCATATAGGCTGCCATAAGAAAGTGTGACCCAGATTAGTTCTCGATTAAGGACCTAGATTAAAGCACCTAGTTTCGAAGTAGATTTTCAAATTAAGCAGGAATCCCTCATAGGTGTGCCTCTGTTTGGGGGTTTTAGTTAATTCCAGATGTGTCAAGTTGACAACCAATAAGAGCCATCACACATCCTAGAAATAGATCCACTGACTATGTCACTGTCTTATTTTCCATGTTCCCTGTAGAATCCCCCATTTTTTATGTCAAGTTTTGTATTTAGTAGATGCTGTTCAGAAGCAATGATGTCAACCTCCAGATTCTGACCCACCAAGAAATATATAAATTCAATAGTCCCAAGCTTCATGAGAGAGTGTCTGGTTTTTGATAAGAGGAGACACTTCTTAGATGAAAAATTTCCCAGATACAGAAAGAGATCCTCAATTTTATACTAGCTAAATATAGGAATGATTTTCTGCAACTAAGACATTAAGTTTGCCTGTATATAGTTACTGCTTTTAGTGGGGAAGCACTATAGTTTGCTTGTATATAGTTACTGCTTTTAGTAGGGAGAATGTAATTCTCCCTCAGGCTATTCAAAGGTAAAAAACCTAAGCTTGGTTGATATCATGTGCATATGGAGAAAAGGACTCCATTTTCTGGTGGCATCATCACTATTCCAAAATTCTTGATATAGGACTACAATGCAAACACACTAAAACAAACTTAGTAACCATGTGAGGAGATCATCAGATAACTGTTTTGAAAGATGTTAAGATTTCATAAAGCACAAGCAATAGAAAATGTCAGCATACTTCTTTGCTGTGGAAGGTCACTGGGAAATTATCTTTAAAATAATTGGCTGCAATATTAAAGTGAGGGGCGTCAACAAAGAGAAAAGCACATATGTTGGTAGCATACTCACATAGTCCCTATTATCTTTGAATACATAGAGTTCTCTGCATATTTATGTTTCTTTAGTAGAATATATAGAAAGGCATTTAGAAATTGCTTCTGTTTATGCTGGGCTTAACAACTACAGTTCTTTAAAAATAACATAAAACAAATGCATTCTGTGCAGGGATGGATCATTTGTATGGAGCACAATACTGTTTTCTTGTCACAGCATTTCTATGAAGTGGTAGGTCGACATCTTGGCCTTGAGTCCTTGTCGTCTGATGGACTGTCAGTGCTGTCCTCAACAAGAGCCTAATGTACCATCCAAATGGCCGCTTTGCTGCAAATAGAAAGTTAAAATTGTGCTGATATTTCACTCCCTCTGCACTTTCCATTTTGGCAGCTTGGCTTTATGGCTAGTGACTTTTAATCATTTTAAGTGCTTGAACTAAGAATTCATTTAACACTTTCCATTAATAAAGGAAAATGTGGTCCAGGAATGCCCAACTTAGAATCATGGAGGCCATATGGCTTAACCTCTTTGTAGTTGAGAAAACTCTACATTAGGTGTCTGGCATGTGGTTATTCAGGAGCTGATAAAACCTGCATATAATGGAGAGTACCCAAACTTTAGAACACAAACATGTCTCTATTTGTGTTGATCTAGCAGAAGCAAGGATAGGAAGGACATTATATAGCTGTATAGTTTAGAATAAGGACAGAAAGTAAAGCACAGCAAATATAGGTTATGGCATAATCATCAACTTTATTTTTCTGTGTGGAAAAATGCAGAGAAGTTGGCAGTGAATAATGGGTGTGGTGTTTCCACAAAATTACAATAAACTCAAAGATGTAGGATGGTCCAAGTTTATGCTGCCAAAACTACACCTTCTTCTTTATGGTAGCTACTCTAGCCCTCAATTAGGTCTAATTTCCACTTAGTTGAAATAAAAAAAGATCATTTAAAGACATTTTTAAAAGGTAAAGGATATTTCCATACACAACTTGCTGGCCAAGAAAAAAATGCCAAGGAAAACAATATATTTTAATTTTTAATTTCAATTTATGAATGGACAAGTAGAATTGTAGGTATTTATCAAGTACACATAGTGTAAACACACATATGCATACACAAACACACACTTAACTAATTACCAAAAGTAAGACTTCACATAGTACCTATTTTTCTGTTAGAACAGTTAACATTTTCATTTAATATTTCTTTATTAAAAATTAAAATTAAAAATGTGTATGTGTATGTATATGTGTGGAGATCAGAGAACAACTTTCTGAAATTTAGTCCTGGGGATTGAACTCAAATAGTCAGGCTTAGATGCAAGTGTCTTTATCTGCTGAGCCATCTGAGGGGGCTATTCCCTTTGTTTTTCAAGAACACAATATATTGTCATTAACTATAGTGACCACATTGTACTCTGAAACTGCTGGATTTCTTCCTTTCAAGGTTTTTGGGTTTTTTGTTTTGTTGTTGTTATTTTTAAACTGCAACCTTCCAGAGTATCCTAGCTTTCTTTAACCAACATTCTATTCTCTCCCTCTGTGAGATCAGTTGGTTGAGATGCTACTTGTAAAAGAAATACTCAACCTTTATCTTTTCTATGTCTTTCTTATTGAAGCGTCATTCAAATTCATCCACATGGGAACTGCATTCTATTATATACACACAGTTTGTTTTCCTCATTCATCTGTCCAACTGGCACTTGGATTTACCCTATGTCTTGGCTAAGGTAAACAGAGTAACACTAACTGTGGAAGTGTCTCTTCAAAGTACTAATTACTTTTCTCCCTTTGGCTATGTATCCAACACAGGGATTACTGGTCCACAAAGTAGTTTTACTTAAAATTGTTGAGGGCCTTCTGTACTGTTTCCTTAATATTGTTTTAATTCACACTTACATCAGTAATGTGTAAGGGTGTCATTCTTCTACATTCTTCCAAGATGGCTACATTTCTTCTTTTCTGTTAGCCCTTCATACAGGTGTGATGTGGTACCTCATTATGCTTTATTTCATATTTTTTGCCCCTAAATGATGTTCACCATTCCCTCATGTACTCATTGGTCATTTTTATGTCTTCAATGATTCTTTTTCTATTTCTTACCATTTTAGGCAGATCATTAACTTTTATGTATTTAGTTCTTTGACTTCTTCATAATTTTAATGTATATTGCCAACAAGGCCATTTGCTCAATCATGTTCATAGCAGCTTTATTCCTAATAGCCAGAACCTGGAAACAACCCAGATGTTCCTCAGTTGAGGAATGGATACAGAAATTGTTTTACTTTTACACAATGGAATATTACTCCACAATTAAAAACGAGAAAATCATGAAATTTGCAGGCAAATGGTGGGACCTAGAAACAATCATCCTGAGTGAGGTATCCCAAAAGCAGAAAGACACAGATGGTATATATCCACTTATATAGACCTATAAGATAGGATAAGCATACTGAAATCTATACACCTAAAGAAAATAAACAAGAAAGAGGAGCCGGGGTAAGATGAACAATTCTCACTCAGAAAGACAAATGGGATGGACATTGGATGTAGGAGAAAACAAATAACAGGACAGGAGCCTACCACAGAGGGCCTCTGAAAGACTCTACCTACCAGTGTATCAAAGCTGATATTACGATTCATAAGCAAACCTTTGGCAGAGCGCAGGGAATCATATGAAAGAAGGGGGAGTTAGTAAGACCAGGAGAGGACAGGAGCTCCACTAGGACCAAATGCATCAGGGTACAGGAATCTTTTATGAGATTGTTTCTCCATCCAAGGACCATGTATGGATATAACCTAGAACCCCTGCTCAGATATAGCCCATGGTAGCTCAGTATCCAAGTGGGTACCCTAGTAAGGGGAACAGGGACTATTTTGGACATGAACTCAATGGCTAGCTCTTAGTCCCCCCCACACACACACACAAGGGAGGAGCAGCCTTGCTAGGCCACAGAAGAGGACATTGCAGCCAGTCCTGAAGAGGCCTGATAAGCCAGGGTCAGATGGAAAGGTAAGAGGTCCTTCCCTATCAGTGGACTTGGAAAAGGTCAGGGAGGAGTTGAGGGAGGGATGGTGGGATTGGGAGGGAATGAGGAAGGGAGCTACGGCTGGGAAACAAACTACATAACCTGTGATTAATATAAAAAATAAAGAAAGAAAGAAACCTTTAAAAAATAACAGATATATGTTTGTGGAGCTGGAGAGATGTCTCAGAGGTTAAGAGCACTGAATGTTTTTCCTAAAGGACCTAGGTTCAATTTCTTGTACCCCATGACAGCTCACAACTCTCGTTAACTCCAGGATCTGACACCCTCTTACAGACATACACGTAGGCAAAACACCAGTGTACATAAAATAAAAAATAAATTTAAAAAAGATGTTTGCAAATATTCTCTCCCATCTTATAGATTATTTCTTCACCTTGTTGATTGGTTACTTTGGTGTGAGGCCATGTATCTATTTTTGCCCTTGCTCCTGGGGGAAAAAAAAGTTAATTTGTTTAACCAGTCTCATAATTTGGTCCTGGATACATGTCGATATCTGTGTATGTATGTGTATGCACTCTGAGAGACAACTCTTACTTTACTCTTCTGTTTGTAGAAATTCAGTTTCACTAACATGATTAACTAAAGAAAAGAAAAAAAAATAGCTTTGTCTTCTTGGAAATTTGCCAAGATTCATTTGGCATTCATTTGACTCTGAAGTTGATTTATTTCTGGGCTGTCAACATTGAAGATGGGAGAATGGTGAGTATATATTGTACTGTTTTATGCTAGTACCACGCTATTTTCAATCATATCACTTTGTAGTATATTTTGAAGTCTAACGTTTCCAGTTTTTTCTTTTGTTTAGATTTTTTTCAGATTCTTTTTTGGTTTTATATGAAATTTATGGGTTTGGTTTTGTTTTGTTTCGTAGAGAATGTTGTTAGTATTGGTACTGACTAGTACTCCACTGAATTTATACTGTACTTACACAGTAGGAACAATTTGACAAAATCTTTCAAATTCATCGTTTCAAAATACCTTTATATTTGTATTTTTCATTTTTATAGTAACTGTATTCTAGATTTTAATGTAGAAATCTATCTCCTCGTCATTGAATTTACTTAGCAATATTTTTGTAGTTATTGCAGTTGGAATTGTTTTCTTAACTTCTCTTCAGATTTTTAAATTTTTCATAATTTCATTCTTGAGCATTTCATATATAGATTCAATGAAATATGTTCCTATCTACTCCCTTTTTACCTCCAACTCTGCATATGTCCTACTTCAAGATTCATGTCTTCTTCATATTATTTCTTTGATATCCCAGTGAGTCCAATTAGTACTGATCATACATGCATAAGTGTGAGGCCATTTATCCAGGCACAGGACACCTACCAGTAAGCATTCCCTCAAAATAAAATTATTTCCTTCCCCAAAAGCTATCAACTGCTAATTTCTCTTTAGCAAAGGGTGGAGCCTAGAGAGCCCTTTCCTCTCTATGTTGGAACTTTGGCCAGCTTGATCATACATGTATCTTGAGCATTTAACCACAGCCTCTGTGAGTTCATGATTGTAATAGTCAAATCATATTCAGAAGATACCATTAACAATACTCCTCTTTATCTTTTGGCTTTTATGTACTTTCTGTTTCCTCCCCTGAGATATTCCATGGTCTTTGAAAAAGTTAAAGGGGATAGCAAGAGTTCACAGAAATATTCCATATACTGTTAAACACTCAGTCTCAAATTCTCAGCACTTTGTCTCACTGTCAGCACTGACAGTTGCCCGCTGAAAAAGAAGGTCTGCTGATGAATGTTAACAACATCCCAGGTCTATGAGCATGGGTAAATATTTAGATGACATTTTCAGAATGTAAACATTTAGCAAAATAATAATAGCAACTTTCACCCTAGGCCTATGAACACCCCAGCAATGGGCTTTTGATAGTACCAGACACAAGATTATCTCCTGTGGAACAGACCTCAAATCAGAGAGCAGTTAGTTAGCTCATAATAGTCACTCCTTTCTGGGTAGTTTCTATTAATTCATGACAATGATACTGATTTCTGTATGTTGGCATTTTGTTTTAAATTTTCACTGCATTCATCTGTTATATCTAAAATATTTTAGAAAATCTTCAAAACTTTATATTCTTTCATGAAGTTTATAAACATGTAATATTTAACTACTCTCTTTCTACTTTTGATGCTATGATTTTTTTATTGCCTCTTTCACTCAGGCTAGGATTTTCAGTACTATTTGAATAGAAGTAGAAAACTGAATAACCTTATTTTCTTTCAGTGTGACATTAATTATTAGTGTATAACTATGGCCTTTAATGCGTTGAAGGTACTCCTTCTGTATCTGCTTTATTGACAGGTTTGTTTCTTATCATGAAAGGATAGTAAGTCTTTAATATGAGAATATATATCCTCAGCTTACCAGATGAAAATTATTTACTAAAGAAGATAAAAATGGGACTCAGTAGATCTGGAACAGGGCACCTTTACTGTTATGGATAATATGACAAATAAATTCAACTGCACAATAGTAACTGAGTGTATTCATCTGTATACATATAAATAACTGAACATACTGCTGTCAAAACTATAAAAACAAACCACAGTCCAGATTTGGCTTTGTTTCTTCCATACTGTTTAGTTTTTTCCAACTTGTCACAAAACCAGATATATCTGGGAATAAAGGCTCACAACTGAGGAATTTTTTATGTCAGACTGGCCTGTGAGCACGTCTTTGGGCATTTTCTTGATTAATAATTGATGTGAGAGAGCACAACCACCAAGAACATTTGGCCCTGGGCTTTATAAGAAAGCAGTCTGAGAAAACTATGAACAACAAGCCAGTAAGTATCATTCTATCATGGCCCCTGCTTCAGTTCTTGCCTCCAACTTCCTGCCTTGAGCTTCTGTTCTGTATCCCTTGATGATGAATTGCAGCCTATAAGGTAAAATATAGTCTTCCCTCCTCGATTTTCTTTAGGTCATAATGTCATTATCACAGTAAAAGAAAACAAACACTAAGTATTCGAAAGTATAAATTGAAGCTATATCATGCTAATCAAAGCAACTAAAGGTGGCATTAATTTTGTCCAATATCTTATTAACTGTCAAACTTCTGTTTTAAATGAAAATCTGCTTATTCCACAGTTGTAAAACAAAAAACAAACCTCATTTGCATCCCCCATGTATCATGTGTCTTTGCTAACTCCTCTCTATTCCAACATTAGTAAAATTTTTAAACACATATTCATTATCTTTAAATTTTATGATTAAAATATTGAATTGATATGCATACCCCCAGCACTCTTAAACACAAAACAAGTATATATTTGTTCAACTTGTCTTACATATCAAACATTTTTAAAGCAATAAAACTCTAGAGAATAAATAATCTGTCTTTTAGGACTATGTAATACAATTCAGTGGTTAACACTTGAAAGTATATCCAAGTTGTCTCAGGAGTATGTTCAAGGTGCCGATTTCTGTAGAACACCTGAAGTCATTGCATTTCACTTAGTTTATGAAAGGAGAAGAGCCAATACATCACTATTTGCTATAGAACAAACACTGCTAAACCTGATAGAGCCACTGATGTAGAACCCAATAGCTTATATTTTTGGTTGTGAGCTTAGCCTTTAATGGCTGAGCCATCTCTCCAGCCCAGAACCCAGTATCTTATGTGCCTGAGCAGGACTGTTCCCAGAGCCAACTTCTCTGTCATCCAAACAGTGTCATGAGAAGCTTAACAGAATGCTAGGTTAACTTCAAGGAGTACTACATGTTCAGATTAGCCTGTATCTCTAAGGCAATATTTCTATGTGTAAACACAATGTTACTCTCTTAAGTGTTGTACCTTTTGTTCTTAGACACAAAGAGCAAGTGCTAATGGTTTCTGGTGCTCATTTAATATCTCACACAGTGATAATCACATCATACATATCATTTGTATAAATTCCACACATTGCTATGAAAGAGTGTTATCATGAACCATACTTTAGAGGTGAATTACTTCATGTACAGAAAAAAATCATTGTCCAAGGCAACAAATTTTACATCCAAATGATTCTTACAAAATCATACAATTTCTAAGTACTTGTTTAAACTATTCTTTTCTGTGTCTCCAAACCAACTTCCTAAATTTCTCTGTGTTTTTCCTGGACTTCATAAGATTACTCAGTTATATAAGCTAAACTAAACCAATTTCTTCCTCAAGAAAAACTAATCCGTAAACAAAAACAATACTCCTTATCAGATTTCATTTACTGAAAACAGTAGCAACAGTCACAAATGGTTGAAAAGAAGCATCTTTTGTCTTTCTGTGTCTCACTTAACATAATGTCCTCAAGGTCATGAATTCTGTCACAAATTCTAGGATTTTATTTTTCATGGCTGAGTAACATCTCAATGTGCACATATTATATTTTCTATATTAATGTCTTGACTGATGGACAGCTAGGTTGGTCAATATTTTACATATTGTGAGTATAATAGCAAAAACACAACTGTATACAGCACATGGTATGCATAAGAGTGATTTTTTAAAAGGTTTTATTTATTACGTAAACAGCATTTTGCCTGCATGTGTACCTGGCATGCCAGAAGAGGGCACCGGATCTCATTACAGATGGTTGTGAGCCACCATGTGGCTGCTGGGAACTGAACTCCAGACCTTTGGAAGAGCAGCCAGTGCTCTTAGCCTCTGAGCTGTCTCTCCAGCCCCGAAGTGTGATTCTTAGACTCTGGAAAAGATACGCAAGGAAGGGCATGACCATGTGATAGGTTCTCAAGAACAGGCCGAAGCAATCACTTTCCATTCTCCACAGTGCCGCGACTGTAGCTTAAAATATCCTGTTCCATATTTCTTGACAAGAAAGGATTTTAGGAATCCAAACACAGATAAACACAATGATGATTGTTGTGATTTGAACATTACATACTGTATCCGTGTATCAAATTAAGATGCTGAACTCCATAAATTTGAGCCATTAAAATAACAACTCAAAGAAAGAAAAGTAACAGCCATGTAAACCCATGCTAGTTAATATCCTGTGGCAGTGCCTTGGAATGAATTTTAAGTAATGATGTGTTTTAGACCTTCTAATATGTGTATGTGTTGCATTTATGATGGCAATCATCACATGAGTAGATAAAGTTATATGTCTGTTTTTATATTTATTATACTTAAACAAAGGATGGCTTCTGTGTCTCTGTTACTGAAGTACACAGAGAGATGCTATTTGCATGCATTTCAAACCATACATACAACAAAAGCTTTGGGAAACACAATTCTCTGGTTGAAAGGTTATTACTGGAGTTCTGCCCTTAGAGATGCTTGTGGGAGTAGAGCCTGAATATTTTGTCTTAAAAGAACACCAACACAGAATGAATGAGAACTACAGCTCAGTATTGTGAGATTCCCTCCACTCTTGGATATGAAGGCATATAACACCCAAGCAGCTCAGGCTTAGTCCTGGGGAGAAGGGAGAGGAAATGATGGAAATGTTAGAGTAAATAAGAAATTGACTAGTAAATATCCAGTGGCATTTAAGGAATAGCACAGACACCTGATGCTTTGTTCGCACATAAGTAAAAATAAAATGCACTTAACTTTTTATTTTATCTAAGATTACTATATTAAAGGGCTTAGACCACTGTTTGTTTGACAAGGTTCAATTTTTACCATTATCTGTAAACACTGTGTTAAGCCTGATTATGCAGCTCCTTCTCCATTCATTAATTCAATGTAATATTGAGTGACACAGTGAGAAAAGCTCTACTCTCTTTCTTGGGTACAACAGTGGACAAGGCAGAATGCTCCCTGCTGTTATAGAGGTTATGTTCCACTTACAAGAGGAAATCAAGAAACCACTATTATAAATGCATCTTATTCAGACCTCAATATGTAGACATTGCATCTAGAAATATGTGGAATTCTTAAAACACTGTGGACTGCTTTATCAATAAGAAGACTGAAGCATAAACCCTCAACTGGCTGAGTCCAGCTCTCAGAATTTCCCAGCACACTTCATTGTCATCCAGAGCTGTTGTTTCTGTATCTCTGTAGATAAAATAGTTAACAAAGGGCAGTGAAATGAGCCCTCCCTAGATGTAAGTCCCTCTGCTGAGAAAGGGACACAGCTGAGTAAACAGCCATTCATTTCTGCCTTCTTAAAATGTATAAAGTAGTTTAAAAGATAAGATTCCCTATCACCCAAGAAAACTAGTGCCTATCAGAACATGAATGCTAAGGGCTAAATAAGATCAGATAATAAAGAGCATAAAATGCCTGGGGCTCTGAGGGTGGGGGGTGGGGAAAAAGTGAGGCAGTCTCTCCTTGCTGTGCAATGCAGTTGTTCTGTAGAGCAAATCTCATGATGTCCCTTGTGTTTAAAATCTGACAGCTGTTTTCAGTTCATTGCCAGGTGGTACACAGACTCTTTGGTGCAGCATAGAATTACAGGAGCCCTTCATGACCCTGTCTATGTAGCCCTTCCCCATCCTCTGAGCTCCTTGTAATTCTTGTCACCTTTTCCAGGCACTTAGCCAGGATGACATAACCACCAACTCTCATTTTTTCACATTAGGCACAATCTTTCCTCTACCATCCTTTCCTAGGGCACATTGCAAACTCACATTCATTCTAGCCCATTCAACATCCAGCTAGCCAGTATGCATTGTCAACACTAAGTAGCTGCATCTAAGCATCCACATTCCAGAAATGTGACTCCATTCTCCATGCCGGTGTCAATCCGACAGTAATATACTGGTTTACCAGCAGAGAACTGACATAATTCTGGATAGTAAAACATGAAAGAATGCCAGCTTAATAGAAAAACAATTCTTAGAAGATTTCAATTTGAAAAGGTGACGGGGACTTGGGAATTTAGCTCAGTGGTAGAGCGCTTGACTAGCAAGCACAAGGCTCTGGGGTTTGGTCCTCAGCTCTGGGGGGAAAAAGACAAAATAAGAAGAAAATAAAAAGGTGATAAATGAAAACAGACTTCTATACTTGGACATTTTTAAACCTAGACATGCTATGAGAAAATGGGACAGAGGAAACTTATAGAACCCAGATTTTGGCTTTCAGACACTTATAAAGTAGAAGAATTAACAAGTTCTAGAGCCAACTTACTTTGGGGATTCTTGTCTTACATTCTGTAGCTAAAACTATGAACATGGCATTAAATTGCTTGCTCTGATTTGGCATTGTCATATTTAAGCAATCTGAAAGATAAGAATGATTTTCCACTAATTAAATAGAGTCATGTGTTTTTAGACAGTGGCTTCGGATGATACAGATATGTCACATTATTCAGAGAGATGCTAAAGCAACAAAAGCTGTGTGCTTATATCTATATACATATATATACAAATAATGAAAATGTCATTTAAAATGAAATAATTGGAGAAATTTTAAATTGAGAATCTATAGGCACTAATAATTACAAATAAAAGGATTCAAAAGTATCTTTATCATTTTCTTTTTTTTCATTCAGTTTAATGTTGGTGCAACAAAGATAATTTTGTAGTTATGCATTATAATTACTGTTAATATATAGCTGGTTTCATACCCACAGGATTAACAGGAGAGATAAAAGGAATCCAAATTTTGGATTCCAAGTCTGTTAAACAGTGAAGTGAAAAATTCTCTCCATGTGATCTTCATAAGATGGGTATTCTGTAAGTTACATTGATTAATGCAAAACTTCACTCACCACAGAAATATGCCTACAGTGCTATTAAAATTAAAGCTACACAGATAAAATCTAGTGATGATTATATCTAATTTGAGTTTTCATTAATGGGAATAAAACTTCCCAACATTCACAGCTGTTACTTAAAGAGAAGAGTTTAGAGAATCCAGTTTCACACCATCGCCTTTAAAAAGTGGAAATTATTTAGGGTTTGTAAAGTATGGAATTTAGGATATGTTCAAGGATGCCACATACATTATATACATTTGTGTTGTATAGTCTTAATAAATCTGTTTGAAATTAGATAATAATAATGAAAACTTGGGACAGTTAAATTTTCTTTGAATTAAATGTCATTTTTGATTTAATAGAACAACCATGAAAAAATTCAGAGAGCACCTGCTGAGCCCTTTATCCCTTATTATTACTGAGCTGGGGAACAATAATCAAAGCTATGAATTATTATGGGCAATATTAGAATTTAAACCATCATAGACACACGGTTCATTTTTTTAATTAATGAACTTTTTCTATTCCAGGGCCTAAGTAAGAAACCTGAAAAGAAGGCACTTTCCATTTCCCTGGCCTTCTAACAGTGACAGGTTTTCAGTGTTTTCTTATCTATTCATGACCTTGACACTGTTATAGAACAATGTTCAATTTTTTTGCATAGAGTTTTCTCATTACTAAATTGAGGTTATAGCATATTTGGAAGGGTGACAATGTGACTCTTAGACTGACTCTTGTATTTTTTCAATATTTATTGTTGGTAATATTGACTTATCACTTAATGTACTGTCTGCTGGGTTTGTTGTTGTTTACTTTTGAGGATTTTGTTGGTTTTCAATTAGTTCACATGAGTGATGGTTTATAATTGTTTGGAAATGCTAAACTTATCCTCATTTGCTGTGGGTTTTGGTGAGTAATTTAAGCAGCAATGAATAGGTATGACTTGCAGTACTCATCATGGTAGCACCTTGTCCCTGTATACTGTTAGACTGTGCAGCAGTATGCTTTCATGGAAATTTATGCTATGACTTGGGATTCAATACATGTTATTGGTTATGTTGTACCAATCTAGAACATCATAGGTTCATACTGACACCTCTGCTGTCTATGCAGAACTCTATGTTTCATCCTGGCATTTCCTCGCATTGTATTTTCTTTTTCTCTATAATGACTAATATTGCAGTTATTATCACAACATAGTTACTTGTTTGTTCAAGTCTAACATTCATAGTTTCAGAAGAGCAAGCTATATTTGTGGTAGAAACAAATATAACACATAGAATACACTGGTAATATAAACTCATTCCTATCTCTGTGTACTCTTACCTTTTTTTAGTCAAACTCAAAAAGTACCCATAATAAAGTGTTTCCCAGCATCTCCATTCACACATAGTGTGGTTAATTTGTCCCAATTTCCAATGCCTATTTTGCTTCTTACCATTGTTGATTTTAAGAATGTAAACACCTGCCAAAAACCAGGTAGGCTGCCAAAGGTAGTTTTCTCTCTCTGCTCCCCCCCCCTCACCCCAGCTCCAGTCCCCCTGAGATCTACAGGAAAAACCTATGGAAGACTTCCCTGTCTTCTCCCCAGTTCCTATCTCTTGTGGTTCCCACAGATTTTTTCCCTTATAACCTTTTCCCCCAAGCTTGTTCCTTTGTCACCAAAACCAGCTGTATGCCTAAATTACCACACAGAGACTAGGATTTATTTAATTAACCTAGATCACAATGTTGGTCAATAATTACTCCATCCTAGACCTCCAAGTCCATATAGCTTCCTCCCATTCATATTTCCCACATTATACCTGCTTTTTAGCCATATCTTAGATCCGGTTCATTTCTCCTCATGTTTCCCGGTCCTCTCCTCTAGGATCCTCCTTTCACCTACTTCTTTCTCTTCCCATCAGGACCAGTATATACCATTCCGTTCTTTCTATTGCTCAGCATTGGCTGTTGTTGTTTTTTGGGCATACAGAAAACCAAATAGATTGTAATACAAAAGAGAATTCCTTTGCCATAAAATAATCAAAACACTAAACATGCAAAACAGCCATGAAAACAAAGAAAATAAATAATACTACACCAGCAAAATCAAAAGAAGGAAAACACACACACACACACACACACACACACTACTGTCACCAACATGACACTACCACCAATACCAACAAAATAACAGGAACCAATAACCATTGGTCATTGATGTCTCTCAATATAAATGGTATTAACTCCCCAATGAAAAGACACAGATAATGGAATGGATGAGAAAACAGAATGCACCATTTTTCTGCATCCAAGAAACACACATCAACATCAAGAATAGACATTACCTCAGAGTAAAGTATTTGAAAAAAGTTATTCCAATAAAATGGGTCTAATAAGCATGCTGGTGTTGCAACTTTAGTATCTAGTAAAAATAGACTCCAAACTAAAACTAATCAAAAGAGATAGTGAAGGACACTACATACTCATCAAAAGAAAAATCCACCAAGATGGCATCTCAATTCTTGACATGTAAGAACCAAATACAATGCTACCCAAATTTGTAAAAGAAACACTATTGCAGCTTAAGTCATATATTGACCCTCAAACAGTGATAGTGGGAGACTTCAATACCTCACTCTCATCTAGACAAAACCTAAACAGAGTTAAGAGATTCCATAAACCAAATGAAATGAATAGATATTTATAGAACATTTCATCAAAATACAAAGAAAATATACCTTCTCAGTAACTCATGGAACTTTCTCCAAAACTAACTACATACTCAGTCATGAATACAAGAAAATTGAAATAGCTCTCTGTATCTTATCAGAACATCACATATTAAAGTTGAATAACAACAACAGGAAAAAAAAAAGAAATCTTAAAATCTCATGGTAACCGAACAACTGTACACTGACTGAATGACTTCTCAGTCAAGACAGAAATAAGAGAGACATTAAAAATCTTTTCAGAACTGAGTGAAATGAATAAACAGTATACCCAAATTTATGAGACACAGTGAAAGTGGTGCTAAAAGGAAAGTTCATAGCACTAAGTACCCACATAAAAGAAATCAAAGAGATCCCATACTAGCATCTTAGTAGCATACCTCAAAATTCTATAAGAAGGATTAAGCACACCCAAGAGGAGTACACCGCAAGAAATAAGCAAACTGAGTACTGATTTTAATAAAATAGACACAAAGAAACAATACAAGAAATCCATGAAAGAGTTGATTCTTTAAGAAAATCAACAATATAGACAAACCTGCATAAAGACCCAACAAAAGTAAGAGAATTACAGACCACTTTTTATCATTAACACAAGTACAAAAATTCTCAATAAAATAGTTGCAAACTGATTCTGAGAACACATCAAAAAGATTATCTACCATGATCGAGTAGACCTCACCCAAGACAGACAGAGATGATTTAATATACAAAAATCAGTAAATGTAATCCACCATGAATACTAAAAGGGGAAAACAAAAACAAAGAAACAATGAAACAAACAAACAAACAAAAAACCCACATGACTATCTCATTAGATTCAGGAAAAGCCTTTGACAAAATCCAACACCTCTTCATGATAAAAGTCCTGGAAAGACTTCGGATCATGGATATAACTAAACATAACACAGGCAATTTACAATAAGCCTGTAGCTAATATGACATGAAGTGTAGAAAAACTCAAAAGCAATTCGAGTAAAATCAAGAACTAGACAAGTTTGTCCACTCTCTCCATCCATATTCAACACAGTACTTGACATCTTACCTAGAGCAATAAGACAACTGAAGAAGATCAAGATGATACGAAATGGAAATGAAAAAGGTTGGACAATTGTTATGTGGAGAACATATGAGAGTATATACAAGAAACCCTAAAAATTCCAACAGAGAACTTCTGCAACTGATAAATACTTCCAGAAACATAGGAGGATAAAAGATTAAATGAAATAAATCAGTAGTTCTCCTATATACAATTGATAAATGGACAAAGGAAGAAATCAGAGAAACACCTTTCACAATAGCCTCAAATAATATAAGATATCTTGGGTAACTCTAACCAAGCAAGTAAAAAACTTATATGATAACAACATCAAATCTTTGAAGAAGGAAATTGAAGATGTCAGAAGTTGTAAAGATCTCCCATGCTCATGGATCAGTAGAATTAACATAGTAAAGATGGCCATCCTACCAAAAATATTATTTTCAATTATTTACACATCTTGAAAGGACAAATATCAGCTTCATATGGGCAAACATAAAGCCCAGGATATCTAAAAGAATCCTGTATAATGACAGAAATGCCAGAGGTCTCATCTTTCATTTGAAAAGTACTACAGAGCCACTGCAATAAAAATCACATGGTACTGACATAAGTACAGACACTGTGATCAATGAAATAGAATTGAAGATACACACACACACACTGATGGACACGTGATTTTTTTTTAATAAGAGCTAGAAATACATACTGAAAAAACAGAATCTTCAACAAATGGTGCTGCTCTAACTGGATGTCTGGATGTAAATGAATGCCAATATAGCCATACTTATCACCCTTAGTAAAAGTCAGGTACACATGGATCAAAGATCCCAGCAAAAAACCAGATACTCTGAACCTGACAGAAAAGAAATTGGGAGACAGCCTTGAACATATTGGTGCAGGAGATGATTTCCTGAACAGAACACCAATAGTACACTTCCTAAGAACAACATTTAATAATGGGACTTCAAGAAAATGAGAAAAGCTTCTGCAAGGCAAAGGACAAAGTACACTGTCAATTGGACAATCTACCTGCCTAGAAAATGGGAAAAGATTTTTATGAACTCCATGTCCAAAATGTATAAAGAATTCAAAAAACTAGGTAAAAAACCCTCAAGGACCATTCATGGAGAGGACCTAGACGCCCTGCACAATGTAACCCATGGCAGCTCAGTTACCAAGTAGGTACCCTAGTAAGGGGAACAGGGGCTGTCTCTGACATGAATTCAGTGGATGGCTCTTTGATCACCTCCCCATGAGGGGAGAACAACCTTACCAGACCGTAGAGGAAGACAATGCAGCCATTCCTGATGAGACCTGATAGGCTATGGTTAGATAGAAGGAGAGGAGAACCTCCCCTATCAGTGGGCTAGGACAGAGGAATAAGGGAAGAAGAGGGGAGAGTATGGGACTGGGAGAAGATGAGGAAAGGCTACAGCTGGGATACAAAGTGAATAAATTATAATGAATAAAAATAAAAAATAAAAATTAAAAATGGGGTGCAGATATAAACAGAATTCTCAATATAGAAAACTCAAGTAGGTGAGAAACACTAAAAGAAATGTTCAACATGCTTAACCATTAGGGAAATGCAAACTAAAAATACTTTGAGAATTCATCTTATACTGTCAGAATGGGTAAGATACAAAACACAAATGAGAGCTCATGCTGATAAAGATATGAAACAGGCCTCAGTTACTGGTGGAAGTGTAAACTTGTATAACTCCTGTGAAAAATCAATAAGATAATTCTTCAGAAAATTAGAAATCGATCTTCCTTGAGTCCCAGCTATAATATTCTTGAGCATATACCCAAAGATACTCTATCCTACCACAAGGTAAGACGTTCTTTGTAGCTTTGCTCATAAATGCCAGAACAGGAAACAACCTTGATGTCCCTTAACAGAATAGAAAAGGAAAATGTCATACATTTATATGATGGAGTATTACTTAGCTGTTAAAAAAATCATGAAATTTATAGGCAAATGATGAAACTAGAAAAAAGGTGTATCATCTTGAGTGAGGTAACTCAGACCCAGAAGGAAACATTTCATATATATTTACTTTTTAGTGGGTTGCCATGTCCAACTTTATTTTGATAATCTTTGTTTTACCTTAATATATTTTAATTTATTATGTTTGGTTTTATATTTTCTAGAAACCTATTTTTTTCTTTTTTCTAATTTCTTTCATTTTTATTTTATATTAGTCACAGATTATGTACTTTGTATCCCAGCCATAGCCTCCTCCCGCATTCCCTCCCCATCTCCCTCTTTCCTCCCTCTTCTCCTCCCTGCACCTTTTTTTTAAATTTATTTATTTTTATTTTTATATCAATCACAGGTAAGGTACTTTGCATTCCAAGTGTAGCCCCCTCCCACATTCCCTCCTACCCTCCCACTCCCTCCCTCATCTCCCTCCTCCCCGCCCCCTCCAAGTCCACCAACAGGGGAGGACCTCCTTCCCTTCCATCCAACCTCAGCT
>CM053751.1:27452580-27481913 GCA_028658305.1 Pachyuromys duprasi
AATTTTCCTTTGATGAGAAGGAAGTGCCCCTCCTCATCTTTCTTGATTAACTTTGGTTGAAAGTCTATTTTATTAGATACTAGGATTGCTACCCCAGCTTGTTTTCTGGGTCCATTTGCTTGGAAAATGGTTTTCCAGCCCTTTACTCTGAGGTAGTGTTTATCTTTGTTGCATAGGTGTGTTTCTTGGATGCAGCAGAATGTAGGATCCTGTTTCTGCAGCAAGTATTTTATTGAATATTTTTGCATCAATGTTTCATAAGAGAGTGATCTGAGATGCTCTTTTTTGTTGAGTATTTTTGTGGTTTAGGTATCAAGGTGACTATGGCCTCACAAAATGAGGTTGGTAATGTTCCTTCTTTTGCTTTTTTGTGAAATAGTTTGAAGAGTATTGGAATTAGCTCTTCTTTGATGGGCTGGTAGAATTCTGCACCGAAATCATCTGTCCCTGAGCTTTATTTTGGGTAAGAGACTTTTGATGATGGCTTCTATTTCCTTAGGAGATACAAGATGATTTCATTTATTTACCTGATCATGATTCAACTTTAGTAAATGTAACCTATCAAGAAAATTGTTCATTTCAATTAAGTTTTCAAAATTTTTTGTGTATGGTCTTTTGAAGTAGGACCTAATGAGTCCTCGGTTTCTTAAGTGTCTGTCACTATATCCACCTTTTCATTTCTTATTTTGTTGATTTGGATAGTGTTTCTCTGCCTTTTAGTTAGTTTGGTTAAGATTTTGTCTATCTTGTTGATTTTCTCAATGAATCAGCTCTTTGTTTGCTTGATTCTTTGACTTGTTCTCTTTCTTTCTAATGTATTGATTTCAGCTATGATTTTGATTACTTCCAGCTATCTACTCCTCTTGAGTGTGTTTGTTACTCTCTTGCTCTTATTTCTAATGCTTTTGATTTGGAGCATAAATGTTCAGGATTGTAATGTCCTCCTGAAAGATTTTTTCCTTTGATGGAAATGAAGTGTCCCTCCCCATCTATTTTGATTAATTTTGGTTCGAAAGTCTATTTTGTTAGAAATTAGGGTAGTTACTCCAGCTTGCTTCTTGGTTACATTTGTTTGGAAAATCTTTTTCCAGCCCTTTACTCTAAGGCAGTGGTTATCTTTTTTACAGAGTTGTGTTTCTCTCTTTCTTTTTTATAAGATACATTTATTTATAATTTATACAATATTCTGCATGCATGCACACCTGTATGCCATAAGAGGACACTAGATCTTATTATAGATGGTTATGAGAGATCATGTGGTTGCTGGGAATTGAACTCAGGACCTTTGGAAGAACAGCTAGTGTTCTTAATCTCTGGGCCATCTCTCCAGCCCCAAGAGGTATGTTTCTTGAATGAAGCAAAATGTTAGATCCTGTTTCAATGGCCATTCTGTTAGTCTGTGTCTTTTTATTAGAGTCCATTGATGTTGTTAGATACTAGTGACCAATGATTTTTTTTAGTTCCTTTTATTGTGGAATTGGTGGTGATTTTATGTTTGTGTGCTTGTTTTCTTTTATTTTTTTTTTTTGTTGTGAAGGTATCTTTTTTCCTGTTTCCTTGAGTATAGTTGATCTCACTGGGTTGAAGGTATTCTAGTATCTTCTGTATGGCTGGGAAGGTGCGTATATATTGTTTAAATTTAGGTATGTCATGGAATATTTTGTTTTCTCCATCTATGCTGGGTATAGTAGTGTAGGTTGCCATCTGTGGTTTCCTAGTGTCTGCATTTTATGTGCCCAAGCCATTATCCCTTTCATAGTCTCTGTTGAGAAATCTGGTGTAATTCTGATAGATCTACCTGTGTATGTTACTTGATCTTTTCCCCTTTTTTCTTTTATTATGTTTTCTTTGTTCTGTAGTGGTTTGGCTATTTCTGGTCTCGCCTATTTGATGTTTTGTAAGCCTCTGGTATGTTTAAGGGCATCCTTTCCTTAAGGTTAAGGAAATTTTCTTTTATGGTCCTTCTGAAAATAGTTTCTGGACCTTTGAGCCTGGATTCTTCTTATTCATTTATTCCTCTTATTCTTAGGTTTCTTCTTTTCATGGTGTCCTTAATTTCTTGAATGTTTTGTGTCAGGAATTCTTCTGTTTTTATATTTTCTTTGAGAGATGAGTTGATTTCTGCTATTGTATCTTTAGAGCCTGAGATTTCCTCCTCCACTTCTTATATTCTGTTGGTGATGCTTACCTTTGTGGTTCCTGATCTCTTCAGAAAGTTCTCCATCTCAAGAGTTTTCTCTGTGTTTTCTTTATTGACTCTAATTCTGTTTTTATGTCTTGAATAATTTTATTCATTACCTTTACTTGTTTTATTGTGGATTCCTGTCCATAATGATCTCTAATTTTGTTTCTTCTTTATATGCCTTTAATAACTGCATAATCGTAAATTTAACATCACTTTCTTGTGTTTGAGCTCCATTAGAATATGCATTGGTTTGGGGGTATTTTGGTGAATCCATGATGTCCTGGTTTTTGTTGATTGTATTCTTAGGCCTCTAGCCATCTGGTTACCTACAGCCTTGACTTTTGTTCCTTGAACCTGTAATGCAGACTGGATCTACACAGAACACAGCTATCCCCACAACAGCAAAACCAAAGAAAAGAAGCACACAAACATTATGACCACCAACTCCACAAAAAAGAAACTAACAATCATTTGTCACTAGTATCTATCAATTTTTATTATAAAAAAAAGGCTAACAGAATGGTTGCAAAAACAAGATCCAACATTTGACTGCATTCGAAAAACACACTTCATTAACAATGATAAAGACTACCTCAGAATAAAGGGCTGGGAAATCATTTTCCAAGCAAATGGACTCAAGATGTAAGCTGGAGTAGCAAGCCTAGTGATTTAAACACTCCACTGTTACCATTGAGACAGACACTAAATAGAAAAATAATGAAGCTAACAGGGGTCATGAATCATATGGAGCAATAAAACAAGTAAGGAGATCACAGGAATACAAATCAGAAAGGAAGAAGTTAAAGTATCACTATTTGTAGATGATGTTATAATATACATAAGAGACCCCAAAAATTACACCAGAGAACTCCTACAGCTGATAACTCTTAAAGTGGCTGAGTAAAAAATTAATTAAAAAACTCAGTAACCTTCCTGTATACAAATGGCAAATGGGCTGAGAAAGAAATTAAGGAAACCATATATTCACAATAGCCACATATAATACAAAGTATCTAGGGATAACTCTAACCAAGGAAGTCAAAGACCTGCATGACAAGAACTTCAAATCCCTGAAGAAAGAAACTGAAGAAGATATGAGAAGAGAGAAAAAAAATCTTTCATGGGTCAGTAAGACTAACAGAAAAATGGCCACCTTACCGAAGGCAATCTACAGATTCAATGTAATCCTTATCAAAATACCAACACAATTATTCACAGACCTTTAAAAAATAATTCTAAACTTCATATGGAAAAACAAAAAACCCAGAATAGCAAAACAGTCCTACACAAAAATAAAAGTTCTGTAGGTATCTCCACACCGGACCTGAAGCTATACTACAGAGCAATAGTAATAAATACTGCTTGGTGCTGGCATAGAAATAGGCTGGTAGATGAATGGAATTGAATTGAAGACCCCAAATTAAACCCACACACATATGCACACATGAATTTGACAATGGAGTCAAAACCATACAATAGAAAAAAAACAGCATCTTTGACAAATGGTGCTGTTCTAAATGTATGCTTACATGTAGAAAAATGCAAATATATTTATTTATCACCCTGCACAAAACTCAAGTCCAAGTGGATAAAAGACGGCAATATAAAATCATATATACTAAATCTGTTAGAAGAAAAATTGGGGAAGAGCTTTGAACTCATTGGCACAGGAGATAACTTCCTGAACAGAACATCTTAGGGCTCAGGCTCTAAGTTCTACAATTAATAAATGTGAAAAACACAGAATACTATCAATGGAATGAAATGGCTGTTGTGTTTTACTCTATGAAGCCTAATAATCTAAATCTTGAACCATTTTCACCAGCAGAACTAATGGTATGTACATGAGACCTCCCCTATCATATTTTCTGCTGTGATTCTCTATGTTATATGTGTTGGTTGTGGTTTTAGATTTTGCATTGATTTTATTTTCTCAATACTTTTATTTACTCAAATATCCTTTTTCTCTCTCATTTCTTACTTTGAATGCTTCAAGGCTTATTAACCAGTTCCTTCATCTCTTAGACTCTTCAGTCCAATATTTTACATCATTAACTATTCCTGTTTCTTCTCTTTGTCAGCACCCCAATTTGGACAGATAATCAGATACCTAACTGTATAGAAAATCAGTACCAATTCTCCTGATATATTAAACAAAAATATCAAAACTGTTTACTAATCATTGACAATGTTGAAAATATGTGAGCAAAATTATTGTTACAGTTGACCTTCTGGATTTTCCAACAATCATTCTTTTGCTTTTGTGGTCCCAATAATCAAGTCAGGTAGTATTTACCTTAAATTAAAAACATGAACCAGTTAGGATGCTCATGAGCAAGTTGAGTCAAGCATTTGTTCAAACCATGGAGAAGATGTTAAGGGTGAAAAATCTGTCATTTTTTCTTCACACCACATCTAACTATGTTCTCTCCTAGCTCTACTAAATTTAAGCCTGGGTTCTGAGAAGAGACATCTATGCTGGGTGAGTAAATGCAGCAGCATGTCATGGGATAGCCAAGGCAGCATGAAGCTCAGGGCATGGCAGTATGGCCATCCCAGAGGAACTTTATCATCTACTTAGGTAATGATGTCTAGGTGAGTTGCCTCATTTTATACATACAATAGAAACTTCCTGTGAAGGGAAACAGCTCAGAAATTTTCAAAAGTTAGATATAATTTACAATTTTAAAAGTTCTACTATATCTCTAGCAAGATCAAAAGATAAACTGTATCAAAATTGATTGCAAATATTTATGTAGAAAATGCATTTTACCATGAAGGACTTGCTTTTTAAAAATGAGCTTATGAGTTCAGAACAACAAGTAACAGTAATATTTTGGTCACTACCATTTCTTTTCTCTTTGATGTTTGTTTTGCTTGTTTGATTATAAACATATAAGTGGAATATTCATTTAGTTTTCTTTTTAAATTTGCTTTATCAAGTAAAGTTTACATATAGCGGATTGTAGATCATATGAGTATAGACACACACACACACACACATCTGACCACTTTGTGTCTCTTCCAGTCTTTGTTCCCATGTTCCTCTTTGTCTGTCCTTCTGTCTCTCACTGTCTCTCCTTTTCTCTGTCTTCATCTCCCTCTTCATCTTCCTCTCGGTCATATCCCCAGTCCCTGCCCTCCCCCTTTTCCTCCTTCCTTCCCTCCTCCCCTCTCTGGTGCTCCATCTTTCTGTCCCTTCTAGGCTGTTTAGCCAAAGAGAACAAGACTTAGATCCAGTGAAATATACTGTCTACATTTATACCTACTTCCCTATACATATAAACAAACATTCACACACTCACACTCACACATATCAAATGGGACATTAAGATAGCTGCTGGAAAGTTGGAATTAGTTATCAGCCAGCATCATATTACATGGGTGAGTAGATAGCAATCACATGTATTTTTACATGTAAAAGAGTGAGGCTTAGCAGGTAGTGTCTAAATGATGTGATCAGGGCACAGAAGAAAATCAAAAATCTTGACTGGCTATTGTTGGTTTTGAAGGCAGAGAGACACCAAAACGTGTATGTATATATATATATATATATATATATATATATATATATATATATATATATATATATATATATATATATATATATACAGCCTAATGCAGAAAAGGGTTTAAGGTCAATTTTCCCCCTAGAACCTCTATTTACACCTTGATTTTTAGTGAAAATTGATGCAGTATGGACATGTGAGTTTCAGAAGTGCAAGATAATGACTTTTATTTATATGATACATTAAGTTTGTGATGGTTTATTGTAGAACCAACAATGAAACAGTAGAATGTCAATGAGTGGCATATAGTGTCACTGGGTTTTCAAGCCTATCAATTCATAGACGGTCTCATTGTTAATACACAAATAATTTTCCTTTCAAAATTGTGAACATATTACAGTGTATATATTTTTATTTTGAGTCATTTTATTCAAAGTGAAATAATATTGCTTTTTAAAAAACTTGGATGAAAAAGACAAATTTATTTTTCAGTTCCAAATATTCTACTCATTATTTCTTTGGCTTTCTCTTGCTGTTGTAGGTAAAATGCAATGAATGAAACTTTTGTCTTATTCTTCAGACTAACAAAATGTTTCTGCATGCATAGGTTTTCATTGTAATTGGTGACATTTCACCGACATCATTTATACATTGACGGGGTATTTCTAATGCTTATTTTGGTGAGAGTTTGGCATCAATGAGTGTTAATTATCACATTTTTTGCTATCACTAATGGTAATCATAACCTTTTATTCTTCATTTTGTTAATGTGACTAATTCTTTAACCTTTATCACAGCCTTGCAACCCTGTGTTCAATTCCATTTGATTGGTATATATTACTCTTTTTATATAATGATGGACTATATTTACTAATATTTTGACAGTTTTCAAACGTGTTTTTTTGTGTCAGGAACTTTTCAGATTTAACATTTTCTTTGACTGATGTATCGATTTCTTCAATCATATCTTCTACACCTGAGATTTTCTTTTCCATCTCTATTCTGTTATTGATGCTTGTGTCTATAGTTCCTGTTCTTTTCCCTATATTTTCCATCTCCAGAATTGCTTGAGATTTTGTTTTCTTTTTTGCTTCTATTTTCATTTTTCAGTCCTGGACATTGTTATTGATTTCCTTCTCCCTTTTGCTTGTATTTTCTGTATTTCTTTAAAGGATGTATTCAATTCTTTCACCTTTTTGCTTGTATTTTTCTGCAGTTCTTTGAGGGGTTTATTTTCTTCTGTCAAGGCCACTACCATTTTCATAACCTCAGATTTAAAATCATTTTATTGTGCTTCCAGTGTGATAGGACCCTCATATACTTGCTGTCGTAGGATAGCTGGTGTTTGTTGGTATCACATGACCCCGTTTTCATTGCTGGTGTTCTTGTGCTGACCTCTAGACACTTGGTTGACTCTGTTATTAGCAGGCATGATGGTCTCTGATAGTAATAGTTCTCTGTGGTTGTAGGTAGAGTTTGTGGTCCCAGATAGCCACAGTCCTTTGGTTATCCTGCTGCTCCCTGATATGTTCTGTGTTCTGGGGCCTCAGATTGGGGTGGTTCCCAGTCCATGGCACAGGCCTGGGAACTGAGATTTGGGGCATGCAGGGGAACTGGAACACAGAGGGCCCTTGGCAGATATCACGGCCAAATGTGTTCTTAAAGTATATTAATACTCAGGTGTAGGCCACATGTCCTTCTTCATCATTGTGACATTCCCATGAAAATAATTGAAAAATATTGTTACCTTTTTAAACTCTAAATTGGTTAGTGTAAAGATGATATTAATTATTATTAAATATTTGATAGAATTTATCAGTGAGGCTATATTGATGTTAACCTTTGTAGAAAGAGATTTATGGGTTGGATTTTTTTTTAAGCAAGCAAAAATTCATCCAGATATTCCATTTATTTCTTACAACAGTTCTGGAGAGTAACTGTTGTTTTATAACTTTGTTCATCTAAAGCTCTCCCATTTATTGGCACAATATGACCATATCCTCTTTAACTGACAGTCACCTACATACCTGTTGCTGTTTGAACTTGAGCAACGTGGCTGTTTTCCATAAATCCTTAGATGGGAATGGTATTTGATCATGTTCAGTTGGTATTCATTCATTAGTTTCACAAATGTATCTTGATAACTCTTTCTGTGAGACTTTATACTTACATTTTCTGAAATGACCTCACAAGTCACTGGAAATAGTAGTATTTTAAATAGTTACAGATTTTCTTTTTTAATGTAAAATTTGATCTTGGCTACTTATTCTGTAGTGTCTCACTTGTGTTTAATCCATTCAGGACAACTTTATTTTAAATATTTTATCCTATTATTTTTGTAACTTCAATTTATTTCTATAGCTATTTATAGTACTTATTTCATCAAAGAAAAATATGTATTTATGAAATCTATTAACCATGTCAATTGTTTCCAATATCTGTGGTTTGGGGGGAGAATCTTTTATATTGGTTGTTTTTAAAAAATTTTAAATTGAGTATCATTATTTCACATGTTACTTCACAGGAAATCTGCTTTGACTTGTCTTCATTTTAATCCATTTATTTTGTCAAATAGTTAATGGCTTCTCTCAGTTATTTTGGGCTTGGTTTTGTGATGTATAGAGCTGATTTCAAGTTTTTATTAAGTCCAAAAGAGTTCTCTTTCTTCAGGTTATGATATCTGGGACCTTTAATGCCTATGGTCAACTCTAACTGGTCCATATTCTGATCCATGTAAGTTCTCACACAGTTTAGTTAGTATCTTTGTCATGCTCTCAGCCTCCTAGAAATCACTCTCAACTAGGCTTTTCAAATCTCATGCCCTGTCTTTCACCAGAGATTCAAGATGTTCAGGTAAACTTCTAGAGCAGCTTCTTTAGAGTAAATTTATTGCTTGTCAAAGATAAAACCTTTAATATCTACTGTCCTTGTTCAGGATCCTCTGAGATTTCATTTAGTGCTTACCCAATCTATCCTGGACTGAAATGAGGTGCAGTGTGCAGCCTACCCGACAGCATACCTTTCTTCAAGGATGTCTCTCTTTTAATGTCTCAAAATAGTTGTCTTATAGATTTGGTCCATCTTGTATCTGTACAGGGGAGATTATAAAGTTGAGTTATTTAACTCTAGATAATGGAAGCAGATGCCCTCTTGCATATTACTTTGTTCATCTAGTACATACAACATTGTTAATAATCACAAAGCATAAAAAAATAAAAACAAGTTCTCATGCATCCCAAAGAGTAAGAAGTGTGTGTGTGTGTGTGTGTGTGTGTTTGTGTGTGTGTGTGATAAAAAACAGGATTCAATGGCTTCTCTTATTTTGTGGAATATACAAAGATATTTCTCCATTATATTCCGCAAAGCAATTCTCATCGCCTTAAAAAGTATCTAATATACCCTTGGCGTGAATGGTTCTAATGTTATTCTTTCTTTTATAACCATGTAGTCTGCCAGTATCACAATTTATATTTATGCATTTCTTGTGATTGTTTAATGATATATGTCATACTGAAATAATATTTCCATTTTCCAATTCTATGTACCAACACTGACTCATGTAAACTTTTTAAAAGTGAAGTGCTTCATATTGGTAAAAACCTTAGAGAATAAAATTTTAAATGGCAAAAATGAGAAAAGGTTATTTCTAGGCAGGAAATTTGTATGCATGTAAAATAAAATAAATCATATTTTAGGAGACAGTTGCCTGACATGTTTTGCTAGAGAAGAGATTCATTAGGAAGAAACACAAATAAAATGAGCTTAGAGTCTTACTCGTACTACCTTATCATGAGTACCTATTTATAAAATATAAATCCCTAAATAATGTTGCCAACTGACATAAGCAATTTTTCTTCTACAGATATTAACCATATTAGCATAGGTACAAATATGAATTCTTACAATAATTTTATAAGAATATATTGACAGATTAAAACAAAGATCCATGAATTTTGTTCATAATATTTGTAATTTGTTCCAAGATGGCAGCAACCAGCGTGTACTGTATCTGAGAGATCCAGGGTCTGAAAATCCAAAATTGATGAGTGGAAAGGCAGCTGAAGCCAGAACATCAACATTGAAGCTTCCTGGGTGAGAGGGGACAACCCATGAGCTGGGACAGTTTGGATCCATGTTACCCGTGGCCATCTCTGGGGACTAAGAGTGGAGAATAGTCAACTGCCCTGCACTTTGCCTTGCCCCAAACATGGGCCTCCCTGCTTGGTAGAGGCAGCACTGGTTGTTCCAAGCAGGAGACTCTGTGCTCAGTGACTGAGACAGCAGAAGCTGCAGCAGTAAGGTTCTCCCAGGTAGGCAGCTGCAGCTAGCCCAAGCAGGGCCTCCATGGTGCTTAATGACTGAGACAGCAGAGGCAGCTGACCCCAGTATGGGTCTCCCTGCCCCCTGGGTAAACAGTGGACACCACTGAGCTGACAGATCTCCTAAACGCTCATTTGTCCCTGCGGGCTCAAATCTGAGAGTAGAGAGCAGGCAGAACCCCTGTGCTTTCTGATTAAGGCTGCAAGCTAGTGAAGGTGCCTGCAAGGGAGTACTTGCAGAACCCCAGATCCAGGGCCCCTCTATGTTAGCAGGCAGACATCTGATCCCTCTCACCCACATCCCCCACTGTTGAAAACACAGGGAACCTTGGGACAATGCTCTCAACATTGAAGGTCCCGTTTTTGTAGGTCTACCAGTGGAATCCAGGCAAACAATTCCTAGAGGCCAGACAGATCTGAATACCAGGAAGACAGGACGACAGGCCTGTAGGCCACTGCGGTATTTAAGGCACCTTCCATGTACATTGCACATGTGAACAGCGCCAGCACCTACTCCTTTGCTTAAGCCCCACCTTTCTAGGCATCTACAGCTCTAGCACCCTCAAAGCACATTTCCACGCACACACGGTGCTTGCACACATGCATCCACGCATTTCTTTCCTTGGCTACAGCTGAAACACCAGCATCCACTCTCAAACCGGTGGACCTCTCTCATCTTCCTGAAGAATACTCCAGAAACCAGAGACAGACAGACCCAATCTGAAGTACAGAATCTAGGAACAAACAGAGAAGGTAACTGAGAAGCAGAGGGCTAGAGGTTGAAGCAAGAACACATCCAACAAAAATCAGGACATCATGGCTTCACCAGTAACTCCCAAAATCAGTGGATATTTTAATTCATCAGAAACACAGGAAAATGATATTAAAGCTATGTTTATAGAGTTATTAAAGGCACATAAAAAAGAAATGAACAAAACTCTCAAAGAAATAGCCACACAAATAAAAGCAACAAAAGAGGAAATGAACAAAGCTCTCAAAGAAATATAGGCAAATATAGCCACACAAATAGAGGCAAATAAAGAGGAAATGAATAAAAATTATAAAGGCCATCATGGAAAGACAGGAATCCACATTTAAACAGATGAAGGAAGTGGTGCAAGACATAAAAACTGAATCAGAATCAATAAAGCAAACATAAACAGAGAAAACCCTGGCGATAGAGAATTAAGAGAAAATATCAGGAACCACAAAGGTAAGCATCACCAACAGAATACAATAGCTGTGAGAAAGAATCTCAGGCACTAAAGATACAATTGATACAACTCTCTAAAAAAAATAAAATAAAATGGGAAAAGTTCCAAAGACAAAACATCCAGGAAATCAAGGATACAATGAAAGGACAAAATCTAAGAATAATAGGAATAGACAAAAAATAAGATTCCAGGCTCCAAGGTCCAGAAAATATTTTCAAGAAAATCTTAGAAGAAAATTTTCCCAACTAAATGAAAGTGATGTCCATTAATATACAAGAGGACCACAGAACACAAAATAGACTATATGAGAAAAGAAACTCCTCAGGTCACAAAGTAGTCAAAACACTAAATATACAGAACAAAGAAAAAATGGTAAAAGCAACAAGGGATAAAGGCCAAGTAAAACATAAAGGTAGATGTATCAGAATCATACCAGACTTCTCAACAGAAACTAGGAAAGCCAGAAGGGCCTGGACAAATATCATGCAGAATCTAAAGGACCACAGATGACAGCCCAGACTACTATACCCAGCAAAACTTTCAATCAACATAGATGGACAAAACAAAATATTCCATGACAAAACTAACCTTAAACAATACCTACACAGCAATCCATCCCTACAGAAGATACTAGAAGAAAAACTCCAAACCAATGAAATCAACTACACCTAAGAAAACACAGGATATAGATAACTTCAGAACAAAAAATTAAAAGAAACAATTAATAGTAACATCATCAACTCCACAATAAAAGTAATTAATATTCATTGGTCACTATTATCTATCAAAATCAATGGACTCAACTATCCAATAAAAAGACACAGACTAACAAAATGGTTGTGGAAACAGGATCCAATATTCTACTGTATCTAAGAAACATACCTCTACAACAAAGAAAATCTACCTCAGAGGAAAGGGCTGAAAAAATGTTTTTCAAGCAAAAAGAACCCAGAAAACAAGCTACAGTAACTATCCTAATATCTAACAAAATATACTTCGAACCAAAATTACTAAAAAAAAAGAGAAGAGAATGACACTTCATTCTCAGCAAAAGAAAAATCTACCATGAGGACATCACAATTCTGAATATCTATGCCCCAAATAGAAGAGCACCTGCATTTGTAAACGAAACTTTACTAAAGTTGAAATCACACATCCATCCTAACATCTTAATAGCGGGAGACTTCAACACTCTACTTTTATCAAGGGACAGATCATCTAGACAGAAGCTAAATAGGGAAATAATGGCACTTACAGAGCTCCTAAATCAAATGGACTTGGGTGTGTCTCCTTTTTTGTCTAGGGCTTTTTGGTGTGCCGTTAAGTTGCTTATATGAGGTGTCTCAAACTTCTCTCTGGAGGAGACACACCCAAGAGGAGTAGAGGACTGGAAATAAACTCAGAACTGAAATAACTGAATTTGAAACAATGGAAACAATTCAAAAAATCAGTAAAACCAATAGCTGCTTCTTTGAGAAAAATCAACAAGATAGACTAACCCTTAGCCAAACTAACTAAAAGACATAAAGAAACTATACAAACCAGCAAAATCAGAAACTAAAAAGGGGGAAATAACAACAGACACTGAAGAAATCCAAGCAATCATTAGGTCATATAAAAAAGGCTATAAGCAACAAAATTTGAAAACCTAAATGAAATGGACAATTTTCTTGATAGATTCCATTTAGCAAAATTAAACAAGATCAGGTAAATAGATTAAATGGTCTTATATCTCCCAAGGAAATAGAAGCAGTCACCAAAACTCTCCCTTCCAAAAAAGCCCAGGGCCATATGGTTTCAGCACAGAATTCTACCAGATCTTCAAAGAAGAGCTAACTCCAATTCTTTTCAAACTATTCCATAAAATAGAAACAGAAGGAAAATTACCAAACTCATTCTTTGAAGCCACAGTCACCTTGATACCTAAACCACAAAAAGACCCAACAAAAAAAGAGAACTTCAGACCTATCTCTCTTATGAACACTGATGCAAAAATACTTAATAAAATACTTGCAAACAGAATCCAAGAACACATAAAAGATACCATCTACCATGACCAAATGCTTCATGCAAGGCATGCAGGGTAGTTCAATATATGGAAATCCATCAATGTAATCCACCATATAAACAAACTGAAGGAGAAAAACCACATGATCATCTCCTTAGATGCTGAAAAAGCATTTGACAAAATCCAACACCCATTCATGTTTAAAGTCTTGGAAAGATCAGGGATACAAGGCACATACCTAAACATAGTAAAGGCAATATACACCAAGCCTATAGCCAACATCAAACTGAGCAGAGAGAACTTTAAAGCAATCCCACTGAAATCAGGGACAAGGCAAGGATGCCCACTCTGTCCATATCTCTTCAATATAGTACTTGAAGTCCTAGCTAGAGCAACAAGACAACTAAAGGAGATCAAGGGGATACAAATTGATAAAGGAAGAGGTCAAAGTATCACTATTTGCAGATGTTATGATAGCATACATAAGTCACCCTAAGAGTTCAACCAGAGAACACCTTCATTTGATAAACACCTTCAGCAAACTAGCTGGATATAAAATTAACTAAAAAAAAAAAAATCAGTAGCCCTGCTGTATACGAAAGATAAAAGGGCTGAGAAAGAAATTAGGGAAACTATACCCTTCACAATAGCCACTAGTAACATAAAGTACCTTGCTGTGACTCTAACCAAGCAAATGAAAGATCTGTTTGAAAAAACAAACAAACAAACAAACAAACAAACAAACAAAAAACCCTTCTAGTATCTGAAGAAAGAAATCAAAGAAGATATCAGAAGATGGAAAGATCTCCCGTGCTCATGTATTGGTAGAATTAACATAGTGAAAATGGTCATCCTGACAAAAACACTATGCAGATTCAATGCAATTCCAATCAACATACCAAAACAATTCTTTACAAACCTTTAAAGAACAATTCTCAACTTCATATGGAAAAAAAGAAACCCAAACCTGGAATTGCTAAAACAATCTTGTGCAACAACAGATCATCTGGAGGTATCTCCATCCCTGATCTCAAGCTGTACTACAGAGCAATAATAAAAAAACTGCATGGTACTGGCATAAAAACTGTCTGCTGGATCAATGGAATCGAATCAAAGACCCAGGAATAAATCCACAGACCTATGGATACTTGATTTTTCATAAAGAAGCCAAACCATACAATGGGAAAAAGACAGCCTCTTCAACAAATGGTGCTGGTCTACCTGGATGTCTACATGTAGAAAAATGCAAATAGATCCATACCTATCACCGTGCATAAAACTAAAGTCCAGGTGGATCGAAGACCTCAACATAATACGTGAAAGACTAACTCTGTTAGAAGAAAAAGTGATGAAGAGCCTGGAACTCATTGGCATAGAAGACAACTTCCTGAACAGAACACCAACAGCACAGGCTCTAAGAGCAAAAATCAATAAATGGGACATCATGAAACTAACATCTTCTGTAAAGTAAAGGACACTGTTATCAGAACAAAATAACAGCACACAGTCTGAGAAAGAAACTTCACTAACCCTATATCTGACAGAGGGCTAATATCCAGAATATATAAAGAACTCAAAAAGTTAAACACCAATGAATCAAGTAATCAAATTTAAAAATGGGATACAGAGCTAAACAGAGATTTCTCAATAAAGGAATATCAAGTGACAGAGAAACACTTAAAGAAACGTTCAATGTCCTTTGTCATCAAGGAAATGCAAATCAAAATGACCCTGAGATTTCACCTCACACCCATCTGAATGGCTAAGATAAAAAACTCAAGTGACAATCATGCAGGAGAGAATGTGGAGAAAGGGGGACCCTTTTCTGTTGCTGGTGGAAATGTAAACTTGTACAACCAGTTTGGAAATTGATCTGCTGTTTCCTCAGACAGATAGGAATAGTGCTTCCTCAAGATCCAGCTATATATATGACTTTTAGGTATGTGTATATATATATATATATATATATATATATATATATATATATATATATATATATAACATGCTCAAGCATACAGCAAGGACATTTGCTCAGCCATGTTAGTAGTAGCTTTATTCATATTAGCCAGAAACAACCCAGATGTCCCTCAGTGAAGGAATGGATTAAAAAATCGTGGTACATTTACACAATGGAATGCTACTCAGCAATTAAAAGCAAGTAAATCATGAAATTTCCAGGCAAATGGTGGGAACTAGAAAAGATTATCCTGAGTGAGATATCCCAGAAACAGAAAGTCACACATGGTACTCACTTACAAAAGCATAATAGAAATATAATATAGGATAAACTTACTAAAATCTGTACACCTAAAAAGCTAAGAAAGAAGGAGGACACTGGATAATGTGTACAATTCTCACTCAGATAGGAAAATAGGATGGATATTTGAAGAGGGAGAAAACAAGGAACAGGATAGGAAACTACCAGAGATGGCCTCTGAAAGACTCTAACCAGCAAGGTATCAAAACAGATGCTGAGAGACTCATAGCCAAACATTGGGCAGAGTGCAAGGAATCTTCTGAAAGAATGGGGAGAGAGAAAGATCTGGAGGGGACAGGAGTTCGATAAGGAGAACAACAGAACCAAAAAATCTGTGTACAGGAATCTTTTCTGAGACTGGTACTCAAACCAAGGACCATGCATGGAGATAACCAAGAACCCTTGCCCAGATGTAGCCCATGGCAGCTCAGTATCCAAGTGAGTTCCCTGGTAATGGGAACAGGGACTATCTCTGACATGTGCTCAGTGGCTGCCTCTTTGATTGCCTTCTCCTGAGGAGGAAGCACCTTTGGCAGGCCACAGAGAAAGACAATGCAGCCATTACTGATGAGACCTGATGGGTTAAGGTCAGAGGGAAGGGGAGGAGGAACTCTCCTATCCGTGGACTTGGGGAGGGGCATAGGAGAAGATGATGGAAGGAGGGTTGAATTGGGAGGGGACGAGGGAAGGGGCTATATCTGGGATTCAAAAGGAATAAACTGTAATTAATAAAAATAAATTAATTAAAAATTTAAAAAGAAAAAATGATAACACAAAACAAAACTAAAAAAAATATTTGTAATTCAATTTTATTGAAGAGGATACCTAGCAATGAGCTTTGCCAACAGTTCTGTGTGAGACACACTAAAAAGTAAACTCTTCTGCCATTGTTCATGCCATGCTAATGTCAAACAATTTACTACCAGTTAAAGAAGTATAAATATAGAATATTCAACAAAGTAGCAATTCAGTTCTTAGAAACCCTTTGGCATTTTATACTTTTGCCTGAAGGAGACTATTTTATAATGACATGTAAAATGGAGAGAAACATGGTTTGTCCAAGGGGAATAAACCAGACTCCACATTCACCTAAGATCCAATATGTATATGATCCAGTTGATTTCTTAGCTGTCGTTAAGCAAAGAAATATAAGTGAGTGGTCTATCCATTGCTCCGCGCTGTTAATTCTCAAAACAGTTATAGTTGAAGCTTTTACCAAGGCAATCAAAACCACCTCCAGGAACCCATTAGCCTATTTCTAGTACCCTAGTCTGGCTAGTGAGGTCTACTCAATTACAATTATTATCATCAAGTAAACAGACAGTACCCTCCCCAACACATTCAGTGTAATGCATAAAAGTTCCTCAATCTTACCTTGTCAAAAACTAAATGTTATCCTATTTAAGAAACTGATTGGCAGTTACATTTCACTATAGTCTGTTTGAGAATGTTTTCACATGAGCTGACCAGGAACTAATGACATTCTGAGTTTATTTCATCTGGTTTTGTACCTTCATAAGGGTAATAGAAGGCATGATCCCCTAAAAAGTAACACTGGCTTCTTAATCTTTTTTATTTTTTTATATTAATTATAGTTTATTCACTTTATATTTCAGCTGTAGTCCCCTCCTTCATTCCCTCCCAATTCCCCCTCCTTCCCTCATCTTTTTTCCATGTTCCTCTCCAAGTCCATTGATAGGAGAGTTCCTCCTCCCCTTCCCTTTGACTCTAACCTACCAGGTCTCATGAGGACTGGCTGCATTGACTTCCACTGTGCCTGGTAAGGCTGCTTCCTCCTCAGGGAAGGCAATCAAAGAGGTAGCCACTGAGCTCATGTCAGACACAGTCCCTGTTCTCCTTACTAGGAATCTACTTGGATACTGAGCTGCCATGGGCTACATCTGGGCAGGGGTTCTAAGTTATCTCCATGCATGGTCCTTGGTTTGAGCATCAGTCTCAGAAAAGACCCCTGGGCCCAGACTTCTTGGTTCTGTTGCTAATGGAACTAGCTGCAATTGTTATACTAACCATTGGTTGGGAAAGTTCTTATCATCTTAGTCCCTTCAGCTCAGCTAAATTAGAAAGAGGGGTTTTCCAGCATTTGAATATACTGTTTTTCTTTCATAGTTTACAGACAATATTGAAAACAGGCTTTCCAACCATATCCACTTTTACTGCAATCTTATTCTTCCTTCACTTGACTAGCATCATTACAAGGGATATGTAGCATCATGGTTAAGAAGTTAGCTTCTATAGGAGCCTGGCTACTTGCTTACTTTTAATCTCATTATTATATATTGGCATATGATTTGAGCAAGCTTTTGTTTTAAGTATTTCCTGCTCATAGTAAGGACATTAATGTAACCCATTTCATATGATTGTTTTAAAGATAAACAAAATAACTATATAAAATAAGCAAGGCACAACAAGAATAGTATATAACACACAGGTTAACTAGTCATATCATAATTAAATGCTTACATTGGGCAAAACATTCTGTAAGATAGTGCAGGTAACAAATATTCTGCTTTTAAGAGATTAATAGTCTAGTGAAGAAGAAATCAAGTAATATAAAAAATAAAAAGAAAATCATATGGTATGGTGGAATGTGATTTTTTCATATGACAAAGGATAGCACATAATAAGAAGTGTGAATAGTATTACTTTTGTTTAGTATGCTCAGTCATGGCTTCATGGGGTGGATTCTTGGTATAGGCTTGAAGAACAGTTCTTAAAAAGCCATGAGGATTTGTAAACAAGTAACCAAGCAACAGCAGCTTGACAATAAAGAGGTCTTTCACTTGTAAGAAAATCAGCAGTGACCATGTCTAATTTTCATTTAATAAGTAGCAAAATGTCTGCCACACAGTTGCCATTAAAAGATTTGCCATTAAAAGATGAAAGAAAGAAAAACACACACACAAAATTCCAATTGAGTGTAGTTGAAACCAGAATATCTATTTAATTTTAATCAGAAATATTATATTTTCTTAATCAGAGCTGTACTTAAGACTCTTAGTAGTCTGTAATAATCAGGAGGTTGATTGATGCAGATGAAATCAGAAAATAAAGCAGTAAGGAAATTTAATTGAGAAAGTTTTACTAGGCAAAGAATAAGACGAGAACCCAGCCTGCAAATTATCCCTCTCTAGTGTCTGAGTCAATGTTGTTCAAAGAATGGTGTCCTTCTGGCAGTCTCCAGTACAAAAATGCAGTGTATTTCTAACACACATACAAGGAGCACCATCCCTCTCATGGCTTGAGCACATAGCTGAGCAACTCAAATCCAAGAGGAGATAAGGAATCTATATTGAAATAATAAATTTGGTTTCTTGAGCTTTGGAAGCTTAATACTTCCTCATAGTTGGGAAGAGTTTTTTGTTTGTTTATTTGATTTTGTTTTTGCTTTTTTTAAGTTAAGTTTATGCTATCAGTTTGACATATAAGAATAGTTAATGAGCATCCTCTATGTGCCATAGAATGTTTTAGGAAATGGTTTATTGAAAAAAATAAATTTATGATACTAAAATTTCTAATAAATTACAAATTTAGCTTGTGTAATTAAGCTAGCATAATAAGCACATGCTTCTTTAAACTGAATCCAAGTATGCTAGCTAGTACAGTAAGGCACATTCAAAGCCCATTTGCCTAATCTGGAAAAAATGGAAGTCACCATACACTGAATTAGCTAGTATATTTTAAGATATTAGCTCTGTAAGGAAATAAATGTAGTAAATACACAAGATTGGAATCCAAAAATACTGTCTTCTTTGTGACATGACTTTCTTTATATATATATTTATTTCTTTATACAATACATATATATTTTCCAGAATGAAACAAAGGGAAGTAGCATCCTATATAAGGAAGCACTGAAATCCTCCTCAGAAAACTGACACCTTTGAATTAGAAAATCTCTAACAACAGTTGATGAGCACAGAGAAGTGTGTTCTTCACACCTTACCAAGGAAATTTCACTTTGAAACATGTAGATACCATTACAAAGAACCACAACCATTCAAAATGTACAGTTGCAAAGCCCAGTCCCAACTACAAAATACTCCTACACCAAAGAATGAGAGAAATGTGGAAGAGCTAGAGGATCAGGGAATTTGCTGTGGTGTTGCATTTTCTAGTAATATGAGAAGCCCAACAAATGAGTCTGTCCAAATAATTTACCAATAAACTGCATAAACATGAAATGAACAAAGACAGGCCAAACTGGATGGGGAAAAGCTCAGGAGCCCTGAATTCTACACACACACACACACACACACACACACACACACACACACACACACACACACACAAAAAGTATAAGCAACTGAAGAAAGCTGGGAGTAGGAAGATGGTCTTCCCCAGGGATAAACACACCAGTTAGTTATCCATTGACAAATGGCCAGCCTAGAAAAGGGAAAAGTAACATTATATAGAATGAGCAGGCTATATTTAGAAATATTATCTATGTATAAATATATGCATGCAATAACAGTTCATAAATAAAAAGGGCATGAATTTGAAGGAGAGTAGGGAGGGGCCTATAGGAGGGTTTGGAATGAGGTTAGGAAAAGAAAAATGTTATAATTATATTATAATGTCACAATTAAAAAATTAAATAATAATTAAAAACAGAAATGAGGAGATTGATTAGGTATAAAGTCATTTCATGGGCTATTTATAAATGTTTGTTAAACTTAATTTAAAAAAATGCAATGGAAAACAAAAAAATCATCATCAATGATATAAGAAGGATATTGTGCAATAATAAAAAAATCTTTCTTCATTAAAGGCAACATTGCCATGCATTGATAGGTTCATTAACTGTTAAGCTTCAGGATTTTTAATAAGGAATCAAAGGCAAAATGAGAGTGATTTAGGATCTATTATTTAGGAGGCAAGAAATTGGAATGATAATCATATCAAATGAACCAAAAATAAGGAATTAAAAAAGGGTGTTTAAAACTGAATCAGAATAAAATATACAAGTTTAAGCTAGAGTGAGCTAATACATCACTCCAAGTGCCACAGAATTTAAGGTAGGCACACAATTCTAAAACCAGCTTACAAAAAGCATGACTAAACTTCCTCTGCTTGTGTGAGTTCTATAGGAATGATGCATTAACTGTTATAAGATCTAAAATGAACACATTTCCCTGGCTAAGAAAGCCACAGAGCACAGGGCAAGTGGCTATTTCTCCACTGTAAACCAAAAGGAGAAATAACATCTGTCTACTGATCTGCCTGGTTTCTTATGAACCTCTACCTACCTAGTGACTCATTCCAGTAATTTTTCTTTTTGTGCAGTGATTTATGCCCCTAATGCAAAAGAAATGCCCGCAGACTGTAAAATCCCTCACATTTTAGAGAATGGATGCACTTGCAGCATCCTCTGTGGGACTGTGCTCTGAGGGGCTTGACTGCTTTGTTCCTGTGCAGTACACAGGAAGTAAATCAAACCCTTCAAGTACTGGACGTTAATAATAACCCCATCCTCAAAGGAGGATCCCACTCCTAATGGAAAGATTATTCTCGAAAGCTCATCAGCAGTGCTGCCTCAAGGTGACTCACTCTCCCACCCGAACCTGCAGCAATTTCTTCCTCCACTGCTCTTGCCAGACATTAGCTGTTGCCATCCTCCACAAAGGGACATTAATAGTCTTGAAGGCAATATGCTGTTTTTGTTCTTGCTTCCTTGTCCCCTCCCTTGGAACTCATTAACTTAGATCTGCCCTCTAGGAGTATAGCTAGTAATCATCTAAGGTGAGGTAGAAAGACTTGCAATTCCAAGATGAAGAACAGAAAAAAAAATACATTGTTCAAGCCAAGATAACTCGTTATTAATGGCCAATAATTTAACTATTCCAATTTACTTAGTATTGATGATTGTTGATGTAGTTTGCAAATACATCTCAATTTCTCCAGATTTTAAAGGGCAATTAGGGTAACTTTTAGTGTTTTGAAATGTACATTCTATTGCTTTTCAAATGTGTATTTGAAATGTCAAGAAATTTCATACATGAGGTTAACAAAGATATCACAACCTGTTGAAAGAGCATGTAACCTACACATCCTCTGGATAGTTCGCCTTGGTGTCCATCACCAATTGAAAGAGGGGGGAAAAGACTATTTTTCTTTGTTTCCTAAAGTTCATTGTTCAGAATATTGGTTCCATTAAAATCTATAACACATTAATCCAAATAAATATTATCTGGATTTGGAGATCAAATTCTTCATATAAACCATCTAGAGAGGTAAGATGAGGTTATCAGAATATATCAAATATATCGAATAGCGGGGGGAAAGCTGCTTGGAGAGCATAGAGAGGAATATTGTATCCACAGGCTACTATGTTCTCTTGGAAATGTTTATGCTGTGAGGCTGAGTCACACTTACCAATCTTGTGCAGGAACATTTGAAGCCTCTGTGACCTACAGACCAGGAGGGGACGAGGGAGGGGCCTACAGCTGGGATACAGTGAATAAATTATAATAATCAATGTATATACAATTTTACTTGTTTTTGGTTAATCAAAATAAAAAGAAGAAAAGAACATTGAATCGACTTAACAGAGAATTTTTCTACATTGTATTACTTAACTATTTGGCTTTGTGTTCCCTTTTTACAAAAAACTTATTTGACCCCCGGCTGTGACATGCTATACCCCAGTTTAAATCTCCATTATGTACAGAAGAAAAGGTACTTCAGGCTGTTCAAATGCCTATTTTATGGGCTGTAATGATGATGATTGTGCCAAGATTTGCAAATGATATGTCCTTGGAGGAAGGATGCTGAAGTAATCTGCTTAGGCCTGTCAGGAAACTCAAATCCCTTCATTGTGAAAAGACACTCTCAGATACTTAGAGTCATACTCTGAAGAGAGGCAGTGTACCTTCCAGGTGAGATCAACAGGACAATTTTCTTCAAGACTTCAATAGTTTTCTCAGTTCCTAAGGATCATCACAATCATACAGATGGCATTTTCCCAGAACATTTTCTCTTGGGAGAAATTAAGATTGCTCTCCTGTTACATTCAAACCCAATTTTCAGGTTTAATCTCTACTTATTTTCAGGCCTCCCACATAGTCACATTCCTCAAACAAGGAAATCTTATTGCAGATTCAATGGAAATAAGGTACAAGTCAGATTGGTGCTTAGGCATGAAGGCTAGCGTTTATTTTACAGTAGTTTTATATTACATAACATATGGTTTGCGTGAACATAATGTAAGAAGTGAAATTAGGCTAACTCCTTGCTACTGCCTGGTCAAAGTATAATAGCTAGTTTCTGGAAGACAATATCAAAAATCAAATGCCACACTTCAGTCTTATAAATTATTTGACCCTAAAGAGAAGTAGAGTAATAAATGCTTTATGGAGTTATCATAAAAATCATTCATTCTAAATATTCCAAACACCACTTTTCTCACTCTTGTTGATTCTGACTCCTGTATACCCTCACCTTACATAACCCAAAGAAGACTAACCTCTTATTTTCTCAAGAGCTGGCTTTGGAAGCCAAGCATGGGGAAACAGAGTATCTAATGGGTATACCCATCTCAGTACCTAGACCCCACGGCAAGGATAGATTACAAAAGTAGTGGTGAAAATCTATTGTCTATAGATAAAATATGCCTTCAGCGAGAACATTAGATCCTTCTAAGCAGCAAGTATATGGATATGTTCATTCTGTTTCACACACATCAGAAAAGCAAGTATTATATGACAGTGGTGTGTGTTTGTGTGTATGTGTGCTTAAACTTGCATGTGCAGAAAGTATTTATGAGTATCATTACCTCTAAGACATTTTCTCTGTTATCTTTTCTCTATTCTGTGTCTCCATTATCATAGCTGAATTCAGGTCTGCTTCAGTCAGTTTTCTATGTTGCAACATTGCTCTGAGCAGTTTATCTCCCACTCTAGGAGTCTACTTGTCTAAACTATGTCCTGTTTGGGGTTACCATAGTATCCAACCTAACTGACTAGAGTATAAACTGCACTTAAGTGTAATTTATTTATTTTTCAATCTGCTTATTTAAAACTATACTGTTTAAATTTTCTAATATAGCTAATCAAAATTCCAACAACCAAATATTTACTGAATGAACATCCAATGTCCCTTTGCCATTGAGATGAACATTTATGGCTGTAAAATTTATAAATCAAGGAAATTATGTGTTACAATTCATTATAATGCTCTAATATATAAAAAAAACCTAAGGGATGCATGTTCACTAGAATAACATTAGATTAAAACTAGCAATAGCTTGAACAAGCAAGATGTGGAAGATAATTCCTTCTCTGTACTTTTACTTTTAATTTTATTAATTACAGTTTATTCACTTTGTATCCAAGATGTAGCTCCCTCCCCCATCTCCTCCCAATCCCACCCTCACTCTTCATCTCCTATGCCCTCCCCCAGTCCAATGACAGGGGAGGTCCTCTTCCCCTTCCATCTGACCCTAGTCTATCAGGTCTCCTCAGGACTGGATTCTTTGTCTTCCTCTGTGGACTGGTAAGGCTGTTCCCTCTCAAGTGGAGGGGAACAAAGAGCCAAACCATGAGTTCATGCCAGAGATGGTCACTATTCCTATTATTGGGGAACCCTCATGGACACTGAGCTGCCATGGGCTACTTCTATGCAGGGGTTCTAAGTTACCTCCATACTCCTTGTTTGGAATATCAGTCTCAGAAAAGACCCCTGTGCCCAGATGTTTTTGGTTCTGTTGCTATCCTTGTGGAGAACACCAACAGCACAGGCTCTAAGACCAACAATCAATAAATGGGACTTCATAAAACTGAAAGGCTTCTGTAAAGCAGAGGACACTGTCATCAAAATAAAACGACAGTCTACAGATTGGGAAAGGATCTTTATCAACCCTGTATCTGACAAAGGACTAATATCCAGAATATAGCTTAAGAAGTTAAACAGAAACAAACCAAGTAGCCAAATATATCTGGGCACAGGGATCTTATATGAGACTGCTTCTCCAACCAAGGACCATGTGTGGATATAACCTAGAACCTCTACTTGCCTGTAGCCCATGGTAGCTCAGTATCCAAGTGGGTATCCTAGTAAGGGGAATAGGGATTATTTCTGACATGAACTCAGTGGAGGGCTCTTTGACCTACCCGCCCTGCAAGGGAAGAGAGCCCTGCTAGGTCACAGAAGACTTTGCAGCCAGTCCTGAAGATACCTGATAAAACAGGATACGATGAAAGGGGAAGAGGTCCTCCCCTATCAGTGGACTTGAAAAGGGACAGGGAGTAGATGAGGGAGGGAAGGTGGGATTGGGAGGGAATGAGGGAGCAGGATACAGCTGGGATACAGAGTTAATAAAATGTGACTAATAAAAATAAATAAAATAAATGGGGTACAGAGCTAAACAGAGAATTCTCAATAGAGGATCATCGAATGGCAGAGAAACACTTAAAGAAATGCTCTTAAAGAAATTGTCTGGGTCTTCTATTCAGTTCCATTGATCCACTATTCTGTTTCTATGCCAATTCCATACAGTTTTTACAACTATTGCTCTGTAGTACAGCTTGAGATCAGGGATGGAGCTATCTCTAGATGGTCTGTTCTTGTACAGGATCGTTTTGGAAATTCCGGATTTTTGTTTCTCCAGGTGAAGTTTAGAATTTTTTTTCAAGGTCTGTGAAGAATTTTGTTTGTATTTTGATGGGAATTGCATTGAATCTGTAGATTGCTTTTGGCAGAATAGCCATTTTTACTATATTAATCCTACCTATTCATGAGCATGGGAGATCTTTCCATTTTCTGATATCTTCTTCAATTTCTTTTTTCAGAGACTTGAAGTTTTTCTCAAACAGATCTTTCACTTGCTTGGTTAGAGTCACCCCAAGGTACTTTGTGTTATTAGTGGCTATTGTGAAAGGTGTTGTTTACCTAATTTCTTTCTCTGCACTTTCGTCTTTGGTGTACAGGAGGGCTTCTGTTTGTTTTCAGTTGATTTTGTATCCAGCCACATTGCTGAAGGGGTTTATCAGTTGAAGGAGTTCTCTGGTTGAATTTTTGGGGTCACTCATGTATACTATCGTATCATCTGCAAATGGGGATACTTTGACCTCTTCCTTTTCGATTTGTACCCCCTTGATCTCCTTTAGTTATCTTATTGCTCTAGCTAGGATTTCAAGTACTATGTTGAATAGATGGGGAGACAATGGGCAGCCCTGCCTTGTCACTGATTTCAGTGAGATTGATTTGAGTTTCTCTCCATTGAATTTGATGTTGGCTATAGGCTTGCTGTATATTACCTTTACTATGTTTAGATATGTATCCCTGATCTCTCCAAGACTTTAAACATGAAAGCATGTTGGACTTTGTCAAATGCTTTTTCAGCATCTAAGGAGATAATCATGTGGTTTTTCTCCTTCAGTTTGTTTATTAGGTGGATCACATTGATGGATTTCCATATGTTGAACCACCCTGCATGCCTGGGATGAAGCCTACTTGGTCATGGTGGATGATATCTTTTACGTGTTCTTGTTTTTAATTTGCAAGTATTTTATTGAGTATTTTTGCATCAATGTTCATAAGAGAGATAGGTCTGAAGTTCTCCTTTTTTGTTGGATCTTTGTGTGGTTTAGGTATCAAGGTGACTGTGGCTTCATAGAAATAGTTTGGTAATGTTCCTACAGTTTCTATTTTGTGGAATAATTTAGAGAGAATTGGAGTTAGCACTTCTTTGAAGGTCTGATAGAATTCTACACTGAATCCATCTGGCCCAGGGCTTTTCCCAAAGCAGAAAGGCACACATGGTATATAGTCACTTATGTAGACCTATAGGATAGAATAAACATACGGAAATCTATACACCTAAAGAAGATAAACTAGAAAGAGGACCTGGGGTAAGATGATCAATCCTCACTTAGAAAGACAAATGGGCTGGACATTGGATATAGGAGAAAACAAGTAGCAGGACAAGAGCCTACCACAGAGGGCCTCCAAAAGACTCTACCTAGCAGTGTATCAAAGCAAATATTAAGACACATAACCAAACCTTTGGCAGAGTACAAGGATTCATATGAAAGAAGGGGGAGTTAGTATGACCTGGAGAGGACAGGAGCTCCACAAGGACCAAATATATCAGGGCACAGGAGTCTTTTATGAGACTATTTCTCCAACCAAGGAACATGTATGGATATAACCTAGAACCTCTGCATGAATGTAGCAAATGGTAGCTCAATATCCAAGTCGGTACCTTAGTAAGGGGAACAGGGACTGTTTTGAACATGAACTCAATGGCTGGCTATGAAAGAAGGGGGCATTAGTAAGACCCGGAGAGGATGGGGGCAACATAAGGAACAAATATCTGTGAGCACAAGGTTCTTTTCTGAGACTGATTCTCCAACCAAGGACCATGCATGGAGATAACCTAGAACCCCTGCTAAGACATAGCCCTTGGCAGCTCAGCATCCAAATAGGTTACTCAGTAACGGGAACAGGGACTCTCTCTGACATGAACTCAGTGGCGAGCCCTGTGACCTCCTCTCCCCTCAAAGGGAAATGATATAAAGATGCACTAATCATAAATACAGCTTTAAAATGTAAATTCTATGCTGTTGCTGACACATGTTAAAACAGTTCTCAGTCAGGATTGCCTGTTCCTACAAGAGAAATCTATCTCTTATTGTGTCCTTTGTCTGGTTAAGGTCAGAGTTAGCTTGACTGCCACACTTTCAGGAAATACTGCTTCAAGGATTCTAATTGAATCAATAAATGTTTCATCTCTTTTAGAAATGTATGTTATGTGTCTATGAGTATGTCTTAATGTTTAAAATAATAAGAGCTTAGCCCTGCGCACTTTTCAGATCTGTCTTTAAAAAGAGGAGGCAAAAGAATCTCTGGAGTAGACAGTAGGTGAGCGGATAACTGGAAAACTCTGCAGGGAATTCCCATACTACCCATAGCTAACTCCTCCCCCTTCAGGTAGGGGGGATTCTCTTCTTCGCCCTTTCTGCAGTAATTTTTTACAACTTCTGTGATAAATGATTCATTCACAAATAAGACCCCCACTTAATAACACACTAGTTTTCTCCTTTGAACTCTAAAATCATCTGCTCTGGATGACTTCTATAAAGTATTTCCTAACATAAAACAACTTCAAAACAAAATTTAAGGTGATCTATCTTGTATTTGGACCATCCATGGAGTTTCCCACTTTAATAGGTATGTTATACCTATAGCTGATCATATCTACATTCTTATCTTCTGAATCTTAGAATTTACATCTTCCTTGTCTTAGAAGTTAATTCTTTCCCTATCATGTGTTAATAGCTTGCCTTTTTCCCTCTCTCTCCACCTCTGCCATGATGCCCTATAGATATGACTTTAATTGGCTGAGGTATACATTTCTAAGTACTTTATGGCAATTTTGCTATTGAAAAAATATCTTCAGTTATTATCCTAAACAGTGCACATAATGTTTCTTCCTTAATTTTTTAATTTTTATTTTTTATATTAATTACAGGTTATTTATTTTGTATCCCAGCTGTAGCTCCCTCCTTCATTCCCTCCCAATCACACCCTCCCTCCCTCATCTACTCCCTGCCCCTCTCTAAGTACATTGAGAGGTTATGTCCTCCTTCCCTTCCATCTGACCCTAGTTTATCAGGTCTCATCAGGACTGGCTGCAATGTCCTCCTCTGTGGCCTAGCAAGGAGAGGGGAGGAGGTCAAAGAGCCTGCCACTGAGTTCATGTCAGAGACAGTCCCTGTTCCCCTTATTAGAGTAACCCACTTGGATGCTTAGCTGCCATGGGCTACATCTAAGCAGAGGTTCTAGGTTATATCTAAACATGTTTCTTGGTTGGAGAATCTTTCTCATAAAAGAACCTTGTGTCCAGATATATTTGGTCCTTGTGGAGCTCCTGTCTTCTTCAGGTCTTACTAACTCCCTCTTCTTTTACATGATTTTCTGCACTCTTCCCAAGATTTGGTTAAGAGTCTCAACATCTGCTTTGATACACTTCTAGGTAGAGTCTTTCAGAGGCCCTCTATCGTAGGCTCTTGTCCTGTTTCTTGTTTTCTCCTACTTTCTTTTTTTTTAAATTTTATATTTTATATCAATCACAGGTTAGGTACTTTGCATCCCAGGCATAGCCTCCTCCCTCATTCCCTCCCACCGTCCCACTCCCTCCCTCATCTCCCTCCTCCCCGCCCCCTCCAAGTCCACCAACAGGGGAGGACCTCCTCCCCTTCCATCCAACCCCAGCACATCTTGTCTCCTCAGGGCTGGCTATAATGTCCTCCCCTGGGATCTAGCCAGTCTGTCACTCCCCAGCTTGTAGGGGGGGGGGGTCAAAGAGTCAGCCATCAAGATAATGACTGAAACAGCCCCTGTTTCCCTCACTAGTATCTTCAGTCCAACAACAAGCTATCATGGGCCCCATCTGAGCAGGGGTTCCAGGACACATCCACACATGGTCCTTGATTGTAGAAACCATCTCATACAAGACCCCTGTGCCCTGCTCAGTTTGGTCTTTGTGTAGCTCTTGTTCTCCCCAAGTCTCACCAACCTCCCCCAGATCTATCATTACATCTCGCCCTCTGCCAGAGGCTTGATCGTGAGTCTTAATATCTGCTCTGATACATCCCTACGTTGACCCCCCACCCCAGAGGTCCTCCTTGACATACTCCTGTCCTGTTGCTTGTTTTCTCCTCCACTCAATGTCCATCCCATTTGTTCATCCAAACAAGCATTGATCATACCAACGTGGGTCCTCCTTCCTGTCTATCCTCTCTAGGTGTGTAGATTTCAGCTTGACCTTCCTATCTTATAGGTCTATATAAGTGAGTATATACCATATGTTTCTTTCTGCT
>CM053751.1:27482413-27504733 GCA_028658305.1 Pachyuromys duprasi
GGTGTTTATCAGTTGAAGGAGTTCTCTGGTTGAAGTTTTGGGGTCGCTCATGTATATTATCATATCGTCTGCAAACAGTGATACTTTGACTTCTTCCTTTCCAATTTGTATCCCCTTGATCTCCTTTAGTTGTCTTATTGCTCTAGTCTCCTACTTTCAATGTCCATCCCATTTGTCTTTCTAAGTGAGGATTGATCATCCTAAAAAATTCTTGATGGAAATTTTATTAAATGCCAGACTATTTAAGGCATGCTAGATGATGAAACACTGGCTTTACTTTCTCCAGTATATGCAATTCTCAGTTCTTAGAAAGTAACATGGAGATTTTTACACTAGTGACACTTAGACATTAGAGGATATTTTATGCTGTATTTGAATTTAGGTGGGAAAAGCACCTTAATGCTGTGACTTCAGAAACAAGGGATATATATTCAGAATAACAATAGTTATCCTGTAGATTTGTTGGGAAATTATTAAATGAGGTATTTATAAGGATAGTTCGAAATTAATGTTCTGTAAGTGGTAGCTATTTATGCTGTTTGTTTGAATCTGACAACTTTAATTTACTGTATTGTGAACATTTCCCCCACGCCATCAGCTAGTTTTTGAAAATATAGTTATAAACCACTACATAGTGATAAATCACATAGATACTCCTTAATTTATTTTTACCAAGTGCTCATTGGTGTACATTTATGTAGATTGTTTTTAGCTGTGTAGTCTATCACTGTAATAAATATCACAATATATAAATCTTTAGAAATATCTCCAACCATTTTTCTAGGATGAAACACAACGAGTAGAGAAGTTTAAGGCTCTGGAAACCTTTGCCAAATTACTCTCCAGAGAAACCAACTGAATCCCCTGATATGCATGTATTTGAGTTTCTAGCCACTACATTTGTGTATAATTCCAGTATATTTTAACATCCTTCCCTCCTTTCCTTCCTCCCTCTCTCCAATCCTCCTTTCCTCTCTTCCATACACACACTCTCTCTCTGTCCATCTCCTTCTTTTCATCAGGAAGTGGTATCCTGATATATTTCTGGCATTTGTTAAACTACTTAGACAATCTTTTTGTGTTTATGCCACTAAATTCTTTTGGTATCAGAAGAGCAACTACTTATGAAGAAACCAGAGAGGTATCACTAGATTCTTTGCTGTCTTTTGTTAACATGGAAACAGTCAACACAGTTCACCTCAAAAAAGTTGCCTAATGTTTGTAAGCCATTTCTTAAATGAATTAGTAAACAACTCATTTCTCCCATCTTACCAATACGCAGTCATTCAGGACAAAAATACAAATTTGCAACATTTGCAATCTATATTCACTCCCCACACAAACACTCTGCCTTTAAAGCATGAAAATCTACTCACTTATATAGACCTATAGGATAGGAAGGTCATGCTGAAATCTACACTCCTAGGGAGGATATACAGGAAGGAGGTCCCAGGTGTATATGATCAATGCTCATTTGGATGAACAAATGGGATGGACATTGAGTGGAGGAGAAAACAAGCAACAGGACAGGGGTATACCGAGGAAGTCCTCTGAGGGGGACAACGTAAAGATGTATCAGAGCAGATATTAAGACTCACGATCAAGCCTTTGGCAGAGGGCAAGAAGAGATAATAGAAATGGAGGAGGTTGGTGAAACTTGGAGAGAACAAGAGCTCCACAATGACTAAACTGAGCAGGGCACAGGGGTCTTGTATGAGATGGTTTCTACAACCAAGGACCACGTGTGGATGTGTCCTGGAACCCCTGTGCAGATGGGACCCAGGATAGCTTAGTGTAGGACTGGAGGCCCTAATGAGGGAAGCAGGGACTGTTTCAGTCTTGAACTTGATGGCTGACTCTTTGACCCTCCCCCATACAAGCCAGGGAGTGACAGACTGGCTGGATCCCTGTGGAGGACATTGCAGCCAGCCCTGGGGAGAGAGGATGAGCTGGGGTTGGATGGAAGGGGAGGAGGTCCTCCCCTGTATGTGGACTTGGAGGGGGCGGGGAGGAGATGAGGGAGGGTTGGGGAGGGTGGGAGGGAATGAGGGGGGGCTGCTCATGGGATGCAAAGTACCTAACCTGTGATTGATAACAAAAAAATAAAATAAAAAAATATTTAAAAAAGCATGAAAATCTACAATACATAAGTTTCAGGGTTGTTATTCGTAATAATAGAAAGAAAAAGTCAATGTAAGCTCAAGATTTTCTAACTCAATTAAGATATTTTATTTGAATCATTGGTGTCAGTAATCCTTCATAGCATCAAGCGTTTAATAAAACACCAAATACTCTGTCAAATAAAGGGTTGGTGAAGATACTTTCCCAGTCTATAGCCTGGGATATATATATATATATCCAGAATATATAATGAATTCAAGAAGTTAAAAGCAACAAATCAAGTAATCCAATTAAAAACTGAGGTACAGAGCTAAACAGATATTCCTTTATTGAGAGAGAATTCTCAATAAAGGAATATTAAATGGCAGAGAAACACTTAAAAATGCTTATCATCCTTAATCATCAGGGAAATGCAATTCAAAACCACCCTGAGATTTTACCTTACACCCATCATTATGGCTAAGATCAAAAACTCAATTTACAATACATGCTGAAGTGGGTGTGGAGAAAGGGGAACCCTCCTCCATTGCTTGTGGGAATGTAAACTTGTACAACCACTTTGGAAATCAATCAGGTGTTTTTCAGAAAACTGGGAATAGCGCTACCTCAAGATCCAGCTATACTACTCCTATGCACATATCCAAAATATGCTCAAGTATACAAGGACATTTGCTCATCCATGTTCCTAGCAGCTTAATTAGTAATATCCAGAACCTGGAAACAACCAGATGTCTCTCAATGGAGGACTGGATACAGAAATTGTGTTACATTTACACAACGGAATACTGCTCAGCTATTAAAAACAAGGAAATCATAAAATCTGCAGGCAAATGGTAGGATCTAGAAAAGGTCACTCTGAGTGGGGTATCCCAGAAGCAGAAAGACACACATGGTATATACTCACTTATAAGTGGATATTAGCCATATAATATAGAATAAACATACTAACATCTGTACACCTAAAGGAGCTAAGCAAGTAGGAGGACCCTGGGTAAGATGATCAATCCTCACTCAGAAAGGCACATGGGAAAGACATTGGAAGAGGCAGGGAAAAGGCAACAGGACTGGAGCTTACCAAAGAGGGCCTCCTTTGTGGTATCAAAGTAGGTGCTGAGACTCATAGCCAAACTTTGGACAGAGTGCAGGGAATTGTATGAAAGAGGAAGATAGAAAGACATGAAGGGGACGGGAGCTCCACAAGGAGAGCAACAGAACCAAAAAATCTGGGCACAGGGGTCTTTTCTGAGACTGATACTCCAACCAAGGATCATGCACGGAGATAAGCTAGAATCACAGATATAGCCCAATGCAGCTCAGTGTCCAAGTTGGTTCCCTAGTAATGGGAATGGGGACTGTCTCTGACATGAGCTCAGTGGCTTGCTCTTTGGTCACCTCCCCCTGGGGGGGAAGCAGCTTTACCAGACCACAGAGGAAGACAATGCCACCAGTTCTGATGAGACCTGATAGGCTAGGGTCAGATGGAAGGGGAGGAGGACCTCCCCTCTCAGTGGCTTTGGGGAGGGTCATGGGAAGAGATGAGGGAAGGAAGGTGGGATTGGGAGGGGAAAAGAGAGGGGCTACAGCAGGGATACAAAGTGAATAAACTATAATTAATAAAAAATTAATTAATTAAAAAACCACCAAATAGCTCATAAATCCTACCTATCACCTGGCATTGAAAAGATAGAGACTAAGAGACAATACACATTGTTAGTAAGGAACTGCAGGGTGACATTAGGCTATGCTTGTAAAAGTATTATGCTTTGTTTACAGTCTTTCTAGAAGCAAACATTTTTTAAATATGTTAAGCAAGAAGGGAAAGAAGAAACAAACCATATTCAACTCCCAATTGCTCTGACTAAAAGAGAAAATCTGAATAGCTTTGCAGGTTTTAGTTAACCTGTTCCAAATTGGTTTATTTGTATTTATTGTACTGAGAGTAAATAACCACGATTTTAAGTTTCTTTATTAAGATTTACTGAAATACCATGGAACAATTTGCTTTGATATGTTATATGAAATGTTTTTATATAACATATAGCCTTTGGGCTAGCAATTTAATTTTGGTTCACTAACCTAAGAAACATATAGAATTAAATGATTAAAATTTTTATTTAAGGTAATTATTGCATGGATTTAGAATCAATAATGAAATAAAAATGATCATATATAATACATGGGGTTACTCAAATGCATCCTCACACATCTATATATAAAAGTATTCTTTAGGTATTAGAACTGCAAACAAAAGAAAATAGTTAAGCACAAAGAGACTGCTTATCATACATTGCTAATTAGGAATATTGCCACAATTATATACTCAAAAACATTTCATATACATTATTTAGAGTAAAAGAAGTGTCTGTGGGTCAAAGCACAGAGATGAGAAGCATAAAATTTAGAAGTGTTTATTTCTGGAATATACTTGGAGGTTATTCTAAGGGATGGTAAATTGAATTTCTTCACTGCAAGGACAGTTACGTATTTAAGTGCATTACTGATGTCTGGATATAATTTTATAATTCCATGTATTTCACAATCTTTGAAATATGTCCCTTTTTCATTTATATTATAACTCCATCACCCTCTCCTCTTCTTTCTCCAAAGCCTCTATATAACCCTCAGCAAAGGTGAGGGATAAAAGGACCCTTTTTCAAAGGGGAGAGGATAGAAGGACCTGGAGGAAACCAGAGTGCTACAAGAAGACCAACAAAGCCAAAAACTCTGGGCCCATGGGAGCCTGTGGAGACTGAAGTACCAACCAAGGGCCTAGACCTCCTGCTCAGATGTAGCCCATAGGCAGTTCAGTCTCCAGGTGGGTCTCCCAAATAAGAGGAGCAGGGACTGACTCTATTATGGATTTTGTTGCCTGTTCTTTAGTCACTTCCCCCTGGCAATACAGCCTTGCCAGGCCAAAGAGGAGAGGATCCAGGCAGTCCCTATTGAACCTTGTAAGCTAAGGTCAGGTGGCAGGGGAGGAGGACACCGGCTTTCAGTGGACTAGGAGAAGCGGAGAAAGGGGAGGGAGGATGGGACCAGGAATACATGAGGGAGGGGGCTACAATCAGGATCTAAAATGAATAAACTGTAAAAAAATTAAATGTATGATGACAGAAATCTTGTTAGTGTTCTAATGAAACAAGGTGAACTTTGATCATATCATTTCTATTTATGTGTACTGATCATATTCTTAGCCACAGGAAAGCTAAAAGAGACCTAGGATGGCTCACCTACCTTAAGTCAAAACCCTGAATCTTCATACCTTTGAAGTAATATGTGACACTGTTATGTCAAGTATTTTTTTTAATTTCTCTTCCATACTACCTGCCCACCTTTCCACACTCGGTGGAAAAGTGGAAAGATTATCTATATGGGCCATGGAGATGAATTTATGTTCTCTGACTTCTGCTCTGTTCAGTTATGAGATGCTCCCAAAAAGCTAGTGGCTGAGTTCACAAAATTCTTCTTTACATCACTTCCCCCAAAACTTATCCCAGGCTTGCTGCTCCTTCCAAACCTACTGACTCCATATGGCTTCTTTCAGCATCTGAGAAGTTAGTAATTCCTTTGGAATGGGAGGTATAACAGCAGGTAGTTATTAAACTTTGAATTGCTGAACAAAACACATGTTCTCCTAGTTGCATACCTCTGTAAGGAGTTATTTTGTAAATAAATTTCTATTTCAGTGTTTATAGTAAGGGTACCATTTCAACCACCAGTTGGAAACTTGCCTCATACAATTAAAGAGAAACACAAAGAAAGATGAAGAGAGAGCAGATTCAAAGTTTAAAAATTAATATTCAGAAGGACAAAGGATTCTTGTATGAAAATTACTATGAATTATTTATCTGCATCTTAGCAGATGGGAAAAATAAGATGATAGTAATAAAAATCTGTGTCTTGATTCAAAGATGTGCAATCTCCTATATGTTAACTTTTTCAACAGGGCAGGAAACATTCCATATTTTGCGGAAATGTTCCTGGAGGCTTTAGTAGGGTGAGCGATGAAGCAAAGACCCAGAAGGAAAAATTGTGTAATTTAACAGACTGTGGCCTATTGACACAAGTCTCAGTGCACACAGAGAGTCTTTCTAAGTGTGGTGTTCCAATATTCCTCGTTATACCTTTCAGGGTAAAAATCCTAATTCCACCTGTCATGTTCTACCTGTGGATGGAATTCCATGTGGATGTCAGAGATTAAAGTATATGAAAACAAAATGGAAATGTAGTCAAACAGCTCTCGTTGGCTGAGAATAATATTTTTATCTACATCCTTATCACCACCAATTGTTTCCTGTCACAACATGCACAGCTTTAGCAGATCTTCATGCTATATACCGGGGGTAATTTGTGTCTCTATTAAAGAAAAATAAATACTGCTGCATATGTCATCCACCTCTGTTAAACATTATTATTCTGCACAAAGTGGACTTTGAAATGCCATTTGGCTTTGCAACATCTGTAGATTTCCCCTGCCGCTTTATTCTTGATGATGAATAAAGTTGTTGAAGAAAGTGAAGCTTAGGACAGAATCAGTTTTGATCAGTGGTTCTGCGTCCTTCGAGATGAACACAACAAACACCACCTTTCTGCGTCTGTTCATGGTCTTTCATACTATCCTCAATCCATGAGAAAAGCGTCTTCTTGAATTAAACCTGAGTTTGTAAATCTGAAAGAGGATATTTCAGGAGACAAAATTCATTTTGCATGGTGGTGTCAGAATCATCACTGACATAAGCCAACGTTGTGTGTAAGTTAATATGATATAGATCCTTAATGAAATATCCTAATTTTTCATGATACTTTGGGATTATCAAACTGACTTCTCAGTTTGTATATGATTAGGTTTTTATCAAAACCAGTGAATTTATAGAACAAACCCCAAATTTCTTATGAAGAACACAAAATTACAGAAATTAATTTATAGAAAATAAATGATAATCCCAGGCCTGAGATTGTGAAATTTATACTTTCTGCTATAAAATTGATCTTCTGATTTGCTGGCATGTACTGTCTCAAGTTTAGATCAGAGACAATTTGAAAAGAACCTCCTTTCATCATGGTTTCAACTTCCTATTTAACCTCCAGACTTTATATGTCCATCGTCATGGATTTTAATTTTTCTCCTCATATTACTTGTGATGCTTCATGTTTTTATAAAAACGTCAGATATAACAGGCAAGAAAATGAGCAAATTAAAACAGTTTTGTACATATGTGCAGTATGGATTTGTAGAGCTGTCTAGAGACATGGTTTGTCTTTCTGAGGCAGTAAGAGACTGCATGGTGATGGGAGTCATCTGGAACAAGTCAGCGATGCTAGCATGTCATTTAGAGAGGGTTGCTCTAGCTGATTTCCTGCTTCACAGGAGAGGTTTTACTACCCACACCCCTGGGCGAGGTCTTCTCCCTTCTACTGCTCAGTGATTGAAAACTGAATTCATCCAAAGGCCAAAGAGACCTTTGGCCTCTATTAGCCAGCACGCTTTTTCTTCTACAGGGAGGAATGCTAGGAGATGTCAGCAAATTCTTCACTAGCTTTTGCCTCTGGGGTGATCTTCAGTGGAGGGTTTCCGACTCACCTCAGGGCACCACTGTGTGTGAGGGCAGCAGGCAGCTCCTGGGCATGGATGTGTTGGGAAATTCCCCTTCCCATCAAGCTAGAAAAATAAAGAGATAAAGTAGGAAAAGGACCATAAACAGGATAGCTGAATACTTCTTCATTAAGTTTCTGTTTCTAGCAAATTCTTAAGGTATTATTACAATTACTCATATAATCAGTGGGAAAGATACATGTGTTCAGTCTTTGTCTTCTATGATGATAATAATACAACTGGAAATTTTCTAAAATTTATAATGTGCTGTAAAGATGAAAGGCGCATGCTTCCATGCTAAGTGACCATTCTTATAAGATATCAGTCATTTCACAAATGACATCAAAGTTAAAATCAAGTTGCTATACCAAAAAAAGCATGGTCCCTCCTAAAATAGGAAAATATAATATCACAGTTTATAAGGAATCTATATTTGATTTTGCTGAATTTTTTTCTTTGTTTAAATTTTTATTAACTACACTTTATTCACTTTGTATCTTCCAGAAACCCCTCCCTCCTCACCTTCCAATCCCACATACCTTCCCCCTTCTCCACACATGCCACTTCCCAAATCCACTGAAATGGGAGGTCTTCCTTCCCTTCCTTTTGATTCTAGTCTATGAGCTCTCATCAGGAGTGGTTGCATTATCTTCCTCTGTGGCCTGGTAAGACTGCTCCCCCGTCAGGGTGAGGTGATCAAAGAGCAGGCCAATCAGTTCATGTCAGAGATAATCCCTGTTCCCATTATTATAGAACCCACTTGGATACTGAACTGCTACATCTGTGCAGGAGTTTTAGGTTTTCTCCATGCATGGTACTTGGTTGGAGTATCAGTCTCAAGGAAGACCCCTGTGCTCAGTTTTTTTGGTTCTGTTGCTCTCCTTGTGGAGCTCCTGTCCTCTCCCTATCTTACTATTGCCCACATGTTTAAATAAGTAGCAAAATAAAAAGCAAAGCTTGGATGTTTCAAAGCAAATACTGAGACTTACAACCAAAACTTTGGCAAAGTGCAGGGAATCATATGAAAGAAGTGGGGTTAGTATGACCTGGAGAGAACAGGAGCTCCACAAGGACCAAATATAATCTGGGCACAGGGGTCTTTTATAAGATTGTTCTCCAACCAAGAATCATGCATGCATATAACCTAGAGCCCTTGCTCAGATGTAGCCCATGGCAGCTCAGTATCCAAGTGGGTACCCTAGCAAGGGGAACAGGTACTATTTCTGACACGAACTCGATGCCTGGCTCTTTGACCTTACCCCACCCACCCACAGCCCAAGGGAGGAGCCGCCTTGCCACCGAGGAGGACATTACAGCCAATCCTGAAGATACCTGATAAGCTAGGGTCAGATGGAAGGGGAGAAAGACCTCCCCTATCAGTGGAAGCGGGGAGGGGCGTGGGAGGAGATGAGAGAGGGAGGGTGAGACTGGGAGGGATGAGGAAGGGGGCTATAGTTGGGATACTAAGGGAATAAACTGTAATTAATAAAAAGTAAATTAAATTTAAAAAAGAACACAGGACACAGTAGTAAAGTTAGAGACTTAAATATATAAACATGCATTCAGTTACACGATAACCGATGCTGAAGTATGGCATCTATTTTGTTATATTTCTTGTCTCAAAATCCTCTCATTTAAATACATGATATCATTGCATTTTTCTGCTTTAATAAAATAACACGGTATAGTTAAAAAAAATTACCCTAAGCCATCTGTTCAAGGTGCAGAGTACAGTTTGTCTCATGATTCCCTATAATTTGCTTCTTTTCCTTATCACCAGCCGTGACCACAGGCTATGGAGAAAATGAACACAGAAAGTGGAAATTGCAAGTTTAACTTCTCAGAGTTGGACAGGAGCATGTATAAGAGATGAAAGCCTAAAAGAATGATTTTCTTCATCAAGGATAGCCACCTCCACAAAATTCGTCAATATGACCAGATGGTTTTGATCCTATTTATTTCATGATAGTGGTTAATTTTATGTGTCAAGTTAGCTATGGGTTGCCTAGATGTTTGGTTAAGCAATACTTCAGGGAGTGTCTGTGAGGGAGTTGTGGAACATATAAGCATAATGAAGGTGGCATCCAGCAACCTATGGAGGGCCTAAGAAAAGGAAAAAGGAGACATTGTGTTCTCCTTTTCTGATCCATGGTTTGGGTTATCAGTCTCCTGCCAGTGGAGTAGGAATCACAGCATCTGCTCCCCTAGTACTGAAGCTTTTGGGCTCAGACTGCATTTGGTCCACAGCCTTCTCAGATTTCTGCAGAAAGCAGATCATGGGATTTAACATCTATATTCTTTTTTTAAATAATTTTTATATTAATCACAGGTTATTTACTTTGTATCCCAGATGTAGCCCCCCTCCCAATCCCACCTTCTCTCCCTCATCTCCTCCCTGCCCCTTTTCAAGTCCACTGATAGGAGAGGTCCTCCTCCTTTTCCATCTGACCCTAGCTTATCAGGTATCTTCAGGACTGGCTGCAATGTCCTCCTCTGTGTCCTAGCAAGGCTGCTCCTCCCTTGCGGGTGTGGGGGAGGATGACAAAGAGCCAGCCATTGAGTTCATGTCAGAAATAGTCCCTGTTCCCCTTACTAGGGTACTCACTTGGATACTAATCTGCCATGGGCTACATCTGAGCAGGGGTTCTAGGATGTATCTATACATAGTCCTTGGTTGGAAAAAAAGTCTCATAAAAGACCCCTGTACCCTGATATATTTGGTCCTTGTGGAGCTCCTGTTCTCTCTGGTCATACCAACTCCCCCTTCTCTCATATGATTCCCTGCACTCTGCCCAAGGTTTTGGTTATTAGTCTCAGCATCTGCTTTGATCCACTGCTAGTTAGTCTTTAGAGGCCTAGTGTGATAGGCTCCTTTCCTGTTACTTGTTTTCTCCTACTTCCAATGTCCATCCCATTTGTCTTTCTAAGTGAGGATTGAACATCTTATCCTGGTCCTCCTTCTTGTTTATCTTCTTTAGGTGTACAGATTTTAGCATGTTTATCCTATCTTATAAGTGAGTATATAATGTGTGTGTCTTTCTGCTTCTTCGATGCCTCCTTCAGTATGATCTTTTCTAGATCCCACCATTTGAATGCAAATTTCATGATCTACTTGTTTTTAATTGCTGAGTAGTATTCCATTGTATAAAAGTACCACAATTTCTGTATCCATTCCTCCATTGATGGACATCTGGGTTGTTTCCAGGTTCTGGCTATTATGAATAAAGCTGCTACAAACATGGCTGAGCAAATGTCCTTGTTGTGTACTTGAGCTTCTTTTGGATATATGCCTAAGAGTGGTATAGCTGAATCTTGAGGAAGCACTATTCCTAATTACCTGAGAAAACATCAGATCAATTTCCAAAGTTGTTGTACAAGCTTACATTCCCACCAGCAATGGAGGAAGGTTCCCCAAACAATCATTAGGTCATACTACAAAAGCCTATATGCCACAAAATTTAATGTCTATATTCATGACTTCTTTATTTTAACAGATCACATTCTCTACACACAAGTGTATACATGAGAAGAGATTCTCTCATATAGTTCAAATTGATTTTGTTTGTCTAAAGATCCCTGTCTAATAGAGGTACATGAAAAGATATATGTTAGCTGTTTTTTTTTTTTCTGAGAACAGATGGTTTTCCCAGTGGATAGGGTGAATAAGAATAAACTGAGGAAAAATGTTTATGAAAAAATAATTACAAGATTAGAAACTATTCCCACTAGAACTTCTGGCATTTAAGTGTTATTGAAATGGATATAGGTGTAACTGGAAAATGGTTGCTTCTTGGATCCTTTGCCGTAGTCAGAAACCTTTTATGTCTTTTAAACAGTCTCAGTCTATAGCATCAGCTGGCCTGAAACTCACTGTGTAACCCAAAATGGGCTTAGACCTGCAGGGATACTCCTGTGGCATCCTCCTAAGAGCTGGGATTACAGATGTGAGCCATCATGCCTGTCTAATTATATATAAGATACATATGCTTGATTTAAAAAAATAGTAAACTGAGATATTTCATCAGAAAGAATATTTGACAGATAATTCCTTGGTTAAAATTCCCTGAGATATTCAGCTTCAGACAAGTTAAATAATACGTATTTAGCATCAGTTTTATACTAGGTACTTTATATTTATTGTGTAATTCTCTTCTGAGTCAAATTATATGTTGCATTATATCACATTTTTTTCTCATGAGCAAAGCAAATAATTTAGTGAATTTAAGGTATGTCTTCATGGTCAGACAGATAAAAAAGAGGCAATTCAGCTGTCCAACTGAGAATCAGCTCACATCCACAATAACAAACTGAAAATGCCTTTGTGACGAGAAAGAAAGAAAGACAAAAAATGTACACCCACACATTTGTATTGTAGCTTATAATCAACTAAACTATAGAACGGGACAATATACTGGAGCAGAAAGAATCCTATTCATGTTATTTCAACAATATTATTGTCGTTTCTGTCACTTTTAGTATATATCTCAAATTATCTTTAAATCAAATATTATTACTTTTCTATATACTATCTAATGATACTGAGGACTATTCAAACCTTCATGAGTTCAACAGGAGAAAAATTAGTTTCCCCAGACATTCTTGACAGAAGGCCTTTGTTTTCATTCCATCCTAGAAGTACTGATCTTCAGTGTGTAAGGCTGGAGAAAAGAATGCTGTAGATCATCATCTTTACCTCTAGCTGGTTGTGTCTTTTGACAAAGTTCTAGAGCTTCAGGGCTTCCTGCTAAAGAATTCCCAGGCCAGTGATAAAAATGATAGGCCTCAATTGGATCCTTCACGCTGCAAACTTAGAGACTTCTGAAAATTACACACAGCCCTCTTCTGTCTTCATTCTCATCAGTTCCAGCAGTGCTTGGATGAATCTATAATTCTTCGCATTAAATTTGTTCCCACATGAAATACCTAAGTTGGCTTTGGAAAATTTTGACCCTGGAATGTAGCAAACTACAGTGTAAACATCAAATTCAGTTCACAGTCTGTTTTTTTTTGTTGTTGTTGTTGCTGTTTGTTTTTTTGGTTTTTTTTTGAAAATACAGGGTTTTGGGGAGATTAAGTAGAAAAGGGAAATAGAATTTGTGGTTATAGATGAGTAGGGGGCTGGAATTGAAGGATCAAGTCAGGAGAGAGACAGGAGAGGGTAATAGGGAGGGAAAATGTGGAGAGACAGTGCAAAATAAGGTCCATTTTTTGAGGGATATAATGAAAAGCTAATACAGTAGATGCCTAAATATAGATATAGATAGGAAGATGTATATTATATATATATAAAGGAAGATATATATATATAAAGGAAGATATATATAGAGAGAAATGTATATATAGGAAGATATCTATGAAGGTGAAATTGCCAAATAATGAAGGAGATAGAGCCCCAACTGAATATCTTTTGTCATCAAATGAAGCTTCCAGTACCTGGATTTGTTTATATCTAATTGAGTTGCTGGCCAAAGGAGTTCTTTGAGAATCTCTGAAGAGCCCAGGCTATTGCCAAGAGTATAGGTTGTTCTTCACAGCAAGGCCACAGTGCTGAAGACAAAATAAACACAACTCATTGAACCCAGAGAAATTTTTCTGGTGCCTAGGTAGAATTGAATCCCCTGTGTTCTAATGTCTTTGGTACATGTATGTACTTTCTACATGCTACGAGAAATGTAAACAGCAAAAAAGCCATAAACTCTTTGCTCTAAAACAAATCTGTCTGCAAGATATGCTATGGCAATGGTGACACAAAGTTTGTGGAGTGACCAATGAATATCTGATTTGACTGAAAGCATTCTCTGTGAGAGAAAATCCTACAGGACACTGCTTGAATGACCAAGACTAAATACTAGAGAGCACAGGACCTAGGACAAAGCAAAATAGGATTGCTCTAAAAACAACACCGAAAGACATAAAGCCATAAAATGACTTCTAATCATCTTCTTCTATATTCATAGATCAGCTCCTCACTCAGTCATCATCAGAGAAGCTTCTTCCTGCAGCAGATGGAAACATTCATAAATTATACAATCAGAGACCTGGAAACACTCAGCCCTGAATAGGATATCTTTATCAAATCCTTCCCTTCCTGGAACTTTGAACTTTCCTGGGACACCAAGAAACCATGGCCCTCTAAGTTAACATGATCAAAGCTCATAGGAACTCCCAGAGACTGAAACAGCCTGCACAGGGCCCACACAGGTCTGCATCCAGTCTTCTATGGATATATTATGTGCATCCAGTCCCATATGCATATATTATGGTATCCAGTGTAGTGCTCTTATGGAATTTCCGTGAGTGCAAACCAGTGGGCCTCTGCTTTTAAATTTTTTATTAATTACACTTTATTTATTCACTTTATTAATTCACTTTGTATGCCTTCTGTAGTTCCCTCCCTCTTCCCCTCCTAAACCCTCTCTTCCTCCCCCTTCTCCACACATGCCCCTCCCCAAGTCCGCTGATAGGGGAGGTCCTCTTTTCCTTCCTTCTGATCCTAGTCTATTAAGTCTCATCAGGAATGGCTGCATTGTCTTCCTCTGTGGCCTGGTAAGGCTGCTTCCCGCTCAGGGGGAGGTGATTGAAGAGAAGGCCAATCAGTTCATGTTAGAGGCAGTCCCTGTTCCCATTACTATGGAACCCACTTGGACACTGAACTGCCATAGGCTACATCTGTGCAGTGGTTCTAGGTTATCTCCATGCATGATCCTTGGTTGGAGTATCAGTCTCAGGAAAGACCCCTGTGCTCAGATTTTTTTGGTTCTGTTGCTCTCCTTGTGGAGCTCCCATCCCATGCCTCTGCTTTTTGAGCCTTCTCTTGGACTCTTTCCTTTTTGTCTTGTCCAACTTTGAGGTGTTAGTTTTTGTTTTATTTTGTTATGATCCCTCAGATGACTGCTTGTTTTCTAATGATAGACAGAAAGGATATGGATCTGGATAGGAGGGGATGGGGAGAAACTGGGGGAGAGGAAAGGGTAACTCAGATATGATATATGAGAAAATAAACTATTCTCAATAAAATGAAAAAAAAAACAGATTTACTTTGATCATCTCTCCAGTGTTTTATATATTCTCTCTGGCTGTCTTCCCTCTACAATGGCATGGTTGTGTGGTTGCAACTAGAAATCAAAGGACCCATGGGTTAAATATACCAGATGCCTCTAAGATATTCAAGTCCTAATACCTGGAAGATGTATTACTTATATAGGGAGCCTTGTATGTGTGATTAAATTATAGATTTTGAGAAAATAAGATTATCCTGAATTAAGTGGACTCAGTATTAGTACCAGAGGAAGAGATCTGAGTCAAAGATTTCTATGGGAAGGTGGAAGGGGTCCAGGCAATGAAGGAGGTCCAATAGTTTGAAAACAAACAAGTAAATTCTCTCCTTGGACCCTCAAAATAGGCTTGGCCCTACTAGTATCTTTATGTGGGATCTTCAGATTTCCAGAAATGTAAGATAACAAATTTATAATGGTTTAATCCAGTAAGTACAAATGATATTAAAGAAATAAACAATAACAAGAAATGAATGCCATTTTTAGACTAAAAGTATCCTCATAGGGTATATTTGTTAACTTTAGACTACCAAACACAATGGATAAGAAGGGCCCAGGGCAGTAACTCGTTTTACTTTAGGAAAACAGGGTTTTAATTCGCCAAATTTTGCTGTGTTTTTAATATAAAGACTTAGTTACTGCCACTGGTAATGATTATTCAAATCACACTGGAAAATTATTTTGAAAAATTAAGCATGCTTTGCCTCCAGTGATTGCTGAAATCCATAGTCCTAAGCTCTCTTACTTGTGTGCACTACCTTGGTTTCATGAGCACTCACTTCTTCATCACCATCCTCCTTTCACACTGACAGGATCGGACAATTATCTCAGGGATTTGGGTGTTAGCACCCTCTACTTTATTTTTTTTTTCTGTAAAATTCAAACTTGTTATTTGCTAGCCAGTATTTTATAAACAATTTACTTTTCTTTTATCTCCTTCATATGTATTTTGTTTCTCAAGATGTTTCTTCCTGTGTAACTCTTCTCCCTGCGTTTGTTTATTCTTTTAAATGTTTCACATTCTCCAGAAAGCCTCCAGTGTATAGTTCATATTATAGTGTACTTGGCCTTTCCTGATCAATCCTGTCCTGTTAATACTCTCTCTTGACCACAATAAAGGAAGTTCTAGGGTGACTTACCTTTGAATTATACAAGACAGGTTGGCAGGTTCCAAAATTTTTCTACTCACAGATTGATTATCTCAGACAATTCTAAAAACACATCTGCCCCTAGTGATTTAATTTGCTTGATAGTAAATCCATTGTAATCCACTCAGATAACCGCTTGCTATTTATATCAAACTAGTATTCCATTCTGAGGTGTTGAATATAAAATTCTCCACATTTCCTGACAGTCATTTCTAATCAACCATGACATATGTGAGAATGAACATTTAACTTTATAGAGAATTGGCTAGAAGGCAAAATGTTTTAAGGCACCAGGTCAAATATAAGCCACCAGACAGACTTCTTTTTTCTAAACTAAATAAAACATTAAAAAAAAACAACCTACAGCTAGAAAAGACTTTAGGATTACTTACTGAAATCCATTTATTTGAGAGAACTGACAGAATCCAGAGCCTGGACACTCACTTAAGGTCATCTCACCAGCTACAAGGAAAGACAGGTTTGCACCGAGCCTCTAAGTTTCAGCTTATAGAACTGGTACTATTCCTCTTATCTCCTGAAGCTGCTCCAGAGAGATACCTACAGCTCTGTCTGCTTCTATCTCATGAATTGATCCCATTTGGAAGATCAGAATAATATGAGCTTAATAATGATAATAAAAATAATAGGAATGAGATGGGCAGCCTGCATGCTGAAATACATTTTTCTGTATGAAGGATATATGTAGCAAGGACTCAGGCTGTCTCTTTTTTGAGACCTTGGCTTTATGATATTATAGGGAAATGCCTGTTTTATAAAGAGGAAAAAAATTCTATCATACTTCCTGACTCTAACATAAATAATTAGCCTGAAGTAAAGATGCTTCAAAGAAAAATATTAGCCCAGGATGCTATGATTAGTGTATTTGTTCCTCTGTATACTTCAAGCCTTTGCAAACCCTGAGAAAGGGTCATTGACATAAATTAAGAAAAAGTCATGGAGAAGAAAAGGATCACGAAGGTCATGCTCATTGAAACTGGATCTACTATTGTATGAGAAGTTCTGTTGAAGGAAATACAACGGGAAGTCTAGAATCAAAGAGGGTCCAGGGACTGTCAATATTAGAAAACCCCCACCTGGAAAACTTTTTCTCAATTATTAAGGTTCATGTTTAACTAAATTTTAATCATATAAGTCAAAAGGTACTTCTCAGATGATTCTGTATACTGTCATTAACTAATTGTACACAGACATATGTAAAAATCAAGAGAAATTACAATGACATAGGAATTTTGTATAAACATGTCATCTAAATAATTTTATACCTTTATCTGCTGCCTTTACCTAGAAGGTATGGTTTATTGTTATTAAGGCAAAATGAAAATTAAACTTCATCCAGGAGGAACAGTACCCAGTACAAAAACAAAGTTCTAGGAGTCAGATTTCATTAAAAAGATAGAATGCAATAAAATGTTCTGTATTACACATTAACTCTCTTGTCAGTATACTGTGTCAACCTAATAAAACTGGTGTTGAAATTTTATTAATGTCTTTAAATTCTAGGTGACTTACTATTCAATTGTTTAAGCATTATTAAGAATGCAATTCTATTCTGTGTCTAGCCATGTTCCAGGATATAGGAGAAAAACTGCATTAGACATGGTGTCTTCACTCTAGTGCACAGAGCCATTGTGTGCAGACTGTGTTCAAAATATTGTAAGATTGATTTCACTAGGCAAATGAAGCCAAAGCATCCACTGAAAAATTTATAATGGTAAAGAAATGACTTCAAAGGCCAGCAGGCAGCTATCACCATGAAGGTCCAGCTGTGCAGTTTCAGTGACTACAAGATCTACCCTGGACACGAACAGCCTTATACCAGGACCCACAGGAAGTTTTCCAAATTCTTTTTTTAATTTTCTTTTTTATTAATTACAGTTTATGCACTTTGTATCCAGGCTCTAGCTCCTCCCTCATCTCCTCCCAATCCCATGCCCCTCCCCAAGTTCACCAATAGAAGAGGTCCTCCTCCTCTTCCCTCTGACCCTATCATGTCAGGTCTCATCAGGACTGGCTGCATTGTCTTCCTTTATGGCCTGGTAAAGCTCTCTTCCATGGGGGGGGGGGGGTGATCAAAAGCTGAGTTCATGTCACAGATAGTGCCTGTTCCCAAAATTAGGGAACCGACTTGGAAACTGAGCTGCCATGGGCTACATATGTGCAGCAGTTCTAGGTTACCTCCATGCATTGTCCTTGGTTGGAGTAGCAGTCTCAGAAAAGGCCCCTATTCCCAGATTGTTTTTTTCTTTTTTTTCTTTTTTGGTTCTGTTGTTCTCCTAGTGGAACTCATCCCCTCCAGGTCTTTCTATCTCCCCCTTCATTCATAAGATTCCTTAAACTCTGCCTAGTGTTTGGCTATGAGTTTCAGCATCTACATTAATACCATGTTGGGTAAAGTCTTTCAGAGGCCCTCTGTGGTAAGCTCCTGTCCTGTTGCCTATTTTCTCCCTCTTCTAATGTCCTTGCCATGTGCCTTTCTGAATGAGGATTGATCATCTTACCCAAGGTCCTCCTTCTTCCTTAGCTTCTTTAAGTGTACAAATTTTATTATGTTTATTCTATATATATGATATCCATTTATATGTGAGTATATACCATGTGTGTCTTTCTGCTTCTGCAATACCTCACTCAGGATGATCTTTTCTAGATCCCACCATTTGCCTGCAAATTTCATTATTTCCATGTTTTTAGTTGCTGAGTAGTATTCCATTGTGTAAATGTACCACATTTTCTCAGCCATTCCTCAGTTGAGGGATGTCTGGGTTGTTTCCAGATTCTGGCTGTTACTAATTAAGCTGCTACAAACATGGTTGAACAAATGTCCTTGTTGTATACTTGAACATCTTTTGGATATATGCCTAGGAGTGGTATAGTTGGATATTGAAATCCAGTATCTTCAACAAATGGTGCTGGTCTAACTGGATGTCTACATTCAGAAAATGTAAATGGATCTATATTTATCACCCTGCACAAAACGAAAGTCCAAGTGGATCAAAGACCTCAACATAAAACCAAGCACACTAAATCTGTTAGAAGAAAAAGTGGGGAAGAGCCTTGACCTCATTGGCACAGGAGAAAATTTCCTGAACAGAACACCAACAGCACAGGTTCAAAGATCAACAATGAATAAATGGGACCTCATGAAACTGAACATCTTCTGTAAAGCAAAGGATGCTGTCATGAGAACAAAATGACAGTCTACAGACTAGTAAAAGATCTTCACCGACCCTATATGTGACAGAATGCTAATATCCAGAATATATAAAGAAGTAAAGAAGTTAGAAAGCAACAAAACAAGTAATCCAAATTAAAAATGGGGTACAGAGCTAAACAGAGAATTCTCAGTAGAGGACTATAGAATGCTGAGAAACACCTAAAGAAATGCTCAATATCCTTAGTCATCAGGGAAACGCAAATCAAAACAACCCTGGAATTTCACCCTACATGCATCAGAATGGCTAAGATCAAAAACTCAAGTGACAATACATGCTGGAGAAGATGTGGAGAAAGGGAAACCTGCTTCCATTGCTGGTGGGAATGTAAACTTGTACAGCCACTTTGGTTTCCAGTTTCTTTATGCAAAATATGAATTCACATTCCTTTCCAAAAGGTATCCTTGGCAGATACACTGGACTATCTTCTACTGAAGAAGGAACAGTCAGAAGAGATTCAAAACAGAACCTGCCATGCAATCAAATTTCAGCAAGCCATCACTGGTGCATCTCTTGCTGATACAATGGCTAAGAGGAATCAGAAACTAGAAGTTAAGAAAACTCAGTGAAGGCAGGCTGTCAGGGCTGCCAAGGAAGAAAAAAAAGGGAGGAGGGTTAAGCATGCATCCAAGAAGACAGCAGCAATGGCTGCTGCCAAGGCCCCCACAAAGGCAGCACCTAAACAAAAGATTGTGAAGCCTGTGAAAGTCTCTGTTCCCCTAGTGGGTGCAAATCACTAATTTGGTCGAACAGAGTTTAAAATAAAGATCTATTTCTAACTTGAAATCCCTGAGACCTTCCACTAATGACACTGTCACTGAAGGATGATGTGCTGTATTACCAGAGTGGGGTACTTAAATGATTCTAGGAATATCTTGGCTGTGTAAATCTCCCATCTCCCTCAGTGTCTAGATTGAAACCTGTAGTCGATTTTGTAATTGTTTAATATATAACCTAGGCCTGAACTTAAAAGAGACTTAAGGATGACTATTTTAGGCTGTCTTCTCTTTTAGCATTAACTAGAGATGGATATATGCTATTATTGAAAAGATTTTTTTACTTAAAAAGAAAAAAGAAAGAAATAAAGAAAGAAAGAAAGAAAGAAGGAAAGAAAGAAAGAAAGAAAGAAAGAAAGAAAGAAAGAAAGAAAGAAAGAAAGAAAGAAAGATGAAAAAGAAATGGCTTCAAAACATGTGTCTACCTATGTGGATGTGGATGTTTATCTTGCATATAAGTGTGTATTTAGCCAAAACTTATAGTATTTTCTTAATTGTGTATTCTATGTATGGAAATACTCACATTGTTAAAAAGAAAAGCATACACAGTAGCATAAAATTTTGATGCTAAATGAAATAAAATTCATGGCATTGCAATAATAGCTTGAGAGAGAGAAAACTTGTATACTTTTGAGAGTGACACTGTGATTTCTAGTCATTCAAGCACTGAGAGTGGAGGGTGTGTGTTACTAACCATACCAAGAAGATATGTACGAGGTGAGAATGTTGCTGGGAAATGAGAAGATCTGCTTGGGCTTTTTCCACTTCCAGAATCAGTACTGCCTTTTATACATTGCATTCATCAGGCATTGAAAATCAGCCACCATCCACTTCTCCAAGCTCAGGACACTATTTTCATTTGTCCTGTTCTCCTGGCTATTTCACAGCTCAACAAAAGTTCAGGCTTAGAAGACCTGAGCTTTCTCAGTGCTGAACAGACCCCAGGGACCTTCTGTCTCTACTCTTCTCTTTATTTGAGTTATCTCTTCAACCAGAACTCTCATTAGAACCTTCCCTAATATACTGTCTGGAGTCTTTCTCGGGCACTATTTAAGGACTTCTTTATATTTCCCCCAGATCACTTTTTTTTAATTTATTTATTTGTATATCAATCACAGGTTAGGTTTTTTGCATCCCATGCATAGCCCGCTCCCTCATTCCCTCCCACCCTCCCCAGCCCTCCCTTATCTCCTCCCCGCCCCTCCAAGTCCACCAACTGGGGAGGACCTCTTCCCCTTCCATCCAACCCCAGCTCATCTTGTCTCCTCAGGGCTGGCTGCAATGTCCTCCCCTGGGATCTAGCCAGACTGTTACTCCCTGGCATGTATGCGGGAGGGTCAAAGAGTCAGCCATCAAGTTCAAGACTGAAACAGTCCCTGTTTCCCTTACTAGGATCTTCAGTTTGACACTGAGCTATCATGGGCCACATCTGAGCAGGGGTTCTAGGCCATATCCATATATGGTCCATGGTTGGAGAAACTGTCTCATATAAGACCCCTGTGCCCTGCTCAGTTTGGTCTTTGTGGAGATCTTGTTCTTCCCAAGTCTTACTAACTTCCCCTATTTTTATTATTACTTCCCACCCTCTGCCAAGGGCTTGATTGTGAGTCTTAATATCTGCTTTGATACATTGCTATACTGATTCTTTCATAGGTCCTCTTTGGTATCCTCCTGTCCTGTTGCTTGTTGTCTCCTCTATTCAATGTCCATCACATTTGTTCATCTAAGCGAGCATTGATGATACCAACCTGGGTCCTCCTTCTTGTATATCATCCCTAGGTGTGTATATTTCAGCATGATCTTCCTATCCTATAGGTCTATATAAGTGAGTATATACCACATGTTTCTTTCTGCTTTTGGGATACCTCACTGAGGATGATCATTTCCAGGTCCCACCATTTGCCTGTGAATTTCATGCTTTCCTCCTTTTTAATTGCTGAGTAGTATTCCATTGTGTAAAAGTACCACAATTTCTGTATCCATTCCTCAACTGAGGGGCAACTGGGTTGTTTCCAGGTTCTGGCTATTACAAATAAAGCACCTACGAACATGGTTGAGCAAATGTCCTTGTTGTGTACTTGAGCATCTTTTGGATATATGCCTAAGAGTGGTATAGCTGGGTCTTGAGGAATCACTATTCCTAATTGTCTAAGAAAGAACCAAATTGATTTCCAGAGTGGTTGTACAAGTTTGCATTCCCACCAGCAATGGAGGAGGGTTCCTCTTTCTCCACAGCCTCTCCAACATGCGTTGTCACTAGAGTTTTTCATCTTAGCCATTCTGGTGGGTGTAAGGTAAAATCTCAGGGTCGTTTTGATTTGCATCTCCCTGGTGGCTAAGGACGTTGAGCATTTCTTTAAGTGTTTTTCTGCCATTCTATAATCCTCTACGGTCAGT
>CM053751.1:27505233-27560629 GCA_028658305.1 Pachyuromys duprasi
TTGGTAATGATCCTTTCCCAATCTGTTGGCTGTTGTTTCGTTCTGATGACAGTGTCCTTTGCTTTACAGAAGCTTTTCAGCTTCATGAGGTCCCACTTATTGATTGTTGATCTTAGAGCCTGTGCTGTTGGTGTTCTATTCAGGAAGTAATTCTTTGGTAGGCCTCTGGCCATCTGGTTGTCTTCATCTTTGACTGTTTGTTCCTGAAGCCTGTATTGGGTCCACCTGTCTCTGGAGTCTAGAGTAGCCTACAGGAAGATGAGAGATGTCCAGGGGCCCGAGAATGGGTGCTGGATGTTCAAATGCAGCTAGGGAAGGGAGGGTGCTCTGCTGAGTTCTCTGTCTCTGCTGGAAAGGCAGGGCAAGCAGCTGGGGCACAGGTGGAAAGATCTCTGAGCCTAGAGTTGCTCCAGTGCTCCACAGGCTTCCTTGAGATGTCAGACAGTGGGATTTGGGTCCCCAGTCTAACTCAGTTCTTCTGGATATGCTATCTCTGCTTGTCGGGCTGTTTCTGACCTAGATGGGCCACGCAGATGAGGAGTAGTACCTCCCCTAGTACTAGAATGTTCCCACTCCACAGAAAGGTGAGAGTGAGTGCCACTATCCGCGATGACCAGGAAGGTGTCCATAGGACAGTGACAGTGGACTCCCCAGGTTTGGAATCAGGAGCCACTGTTACCCAGAAGATGTCTGCAGGACTGTGAGAATGGGTTTAGAGCCTCACCACCAGTACCGAAGTGTATCCAATCCGAGAACATGAGAATGAGAGTCCAAGGTCTGTGACCCCTGCTGCTGCTATAAGGAAGGTCTCCACAGATGGTGGGCTTGGGCAGGTGGCCTAGGGCTCTGGCAGTACTGGACAAGAGCCTGAGAACTTCTGTTATTAGCCGGGTGGCTTGAAAATGGACCCTCACGTTTCCCGGCGGGTTGTCCTCTCACCTGAGAAACACAGAAGTCAGTGTTTTGGGGTCTACAATATGTATGACCTGCTGGTCACTCTGCTTTCACTGCTGAGCTGCTGTTCAGTTACTCTGTGTGATAAGCGCTGCCATCTTCATGTTCTGTGTTGCTCTTCTTCTGGCTTTCTTGTCCCTTCCAGACCCATTTCCCCCAACACTTCCATAAGAGCCTTGGAGCACTGCCTCATGATTTCCTGAAAGTGCCAGCATCTGTCTCAATCTGCTGCTAGCTGGAATGTCTCCTAGAAGACATTCAAGATAGGCTCCTTTCTGCAAGCGTAGTAGAGCATCATTAATAGTGTCATAGGCTGGCTCTCCACTGTGGGGTGGGTCTCAGAGTAGACAGCAGAAGTGGAGGGAACTGTCAGGAGATGGAATGGGGAGAGAAACAAGGATGGGGATTTGATATAGGGAGAACTGGGATAGGAGGTCGAGGGCTGGTAAGAAGAAGGGAAACTGAGGGGGCTATCTCTTTGTCAAGCTTGAGGCCTGGGACAGGGTAGGCTCTGAGGAGGATATGGGTGCGACTCTAGATGAGACCCTACAAGCAGGGGGCAAGAGGGGAGGAGGGAGAAGCAGGGGCATGAAGACTGAAGTGACCATCTCCTAGCCAGGTAGGACTAGTGGAAGGAGGGGTACAACAAACAACCCACAAAACCTATGATCCAAACATTACTCTGCCTACAAGAAGATCAGGGATAAAGAGGGAACAAAGATTGAGGGAATGTCCAACCAATAATTGGCTCTGCAGATTTTTATTCTTTTCCCCCCTATATTCTCAAACTTTTCCAAATATATAAGACATATGTTTGTTCTATGGCACATGAAAAATGGTGTGTTCTCACTGCTTTATATTCAGCGCCCATGTTTAATTTCAACCAACAGAAGCATCTACGTAAAAACAACTTTTTTCTTTTTCTATCCTAAAGGCCTGTTAACATTTATAGTGTGGATTAGTGTAAGCAAGTAGGGACCTCTAACAAGTCTGTTTCTTTCTCCTGTGCAGACACAAACCAATGATTACCACGATGTGTTACACATGTCATGGGGAGCTGTTTATCATTCCTCCCATGCCACTTGCAACTCAAGACTGCACACACACACTCACAGAACTGAGCTGAACTTGCATAACAACAAGATACGGTTGCCAGTGGTAACCACTCCATGGGGAAATCTTAGTGTTTGGAATCTTTGTCTTTACAGAAAAAAGAACATATTGAATAGACTTTGTAAGTGTGAGTAGCAGTGTCTCAATATCTATTTTTCCTTCATCCTCTTGTCACATGTGCAGGTATGTAGGAATTTTCAATAAAGGCATAATATGCTTTTGAGGACTAACATTACACATGATGTGATTATCTACATGTACTACTTTAATGTCCACCAAAACATACGTGCAAACTCTACCAAGTTTTACTAAGAATATCTATGAAAGATGACTATTCTTCCACACAGGCTTACTTGTGATTTATTAGGTTTAGTCAGATTAAGTTATATAGAACCTGAATTAAATATCTCTGTAAATGACAATAGCGTAGAGACACATAATTTATTGGAAAATGTACTAGAAATTTGTCTCTTAAAATATTTATTTTTTCATCAAATATTGAACTAAGGTTGAAGTATCTTCATTCTGAATTAATTTGCTTTGACCAATACTTCTCAAGTTTAGCACAAATGCATTATGTCAAGTATCCCAGGTTTCCCTGAAAATAAGGAAAGCCTTGAAATTCCCAATATTTCCACCTCAAAATTGTTGTGATTTTAAGTGGATGCAAGAATGCCCAGTTTAAGAAATACTGGGGATTAAACCTAGGGCTGTGTGCATGTTAGGTAAGCACTTTACCAATTTAGCCAATCTACCCTGGGAAGATAATTCTTGGTTAAAGAGGACTGTCATTCTCATGGGAAGATGCTAGCTGCAACTTTGTTCTCTAATCACTAGATGGAAATAGAAAACCTTCTCTAAGTTGTGGTAACCAAAATATTGTCGAGCAGAGCATCCCTGGATGTCAAACTGTACTCAATGAGATATAACTGAAAACAATCCACATAAAGACAAAATTTTAAAATTCCAAGTCATTAGTTAAACAGAGAAGTACTTATAACCAACTGCAAGATGAATGAAAATCTTGAAATTTTTAAGTCTATAGAAATGAAATAAAATTAAATAATCTATCATACCTACAAAAGTCTAAAGATGTAAAATATATGAATAACTACTGACTAGAATGTAGTAGTTATTTTTTAAATATTTAGACCAATTCATTTTTCTAGTTTATGTATATCAGTTTAGCCTACCTAAACTTTATTTTGTGATGCCAGCTATGATGAATTATAGGGTATTTTATTGTTGAACAGACATAACTATATCCTGTTATTAATTAAAATTTTCTGATCAAAGGTCATATGTGATTGCCACACAGGAAATTTTAGTGTCCTCAAATGTTAAAATGGAATGCTTTCATATATCCTTAATATTGGTGGTCCTGGTCATACTGTATTTATATAAGAGAATAGCTTTTTTGCTATTATATTATTCTAAGACTAGTATGATGGAATACCACCCTAAGACTTATTCTCTTAGGAGAAATGTATGATAACTGAAACTTTTCTGTAATATTGACCTCATTTTTTACATTACAAAATATAAAATATCTATAGTACACAGACAAAATGAAAAGAGTGAGAAGATTCAATTATGCAAATATTAAAGTGATTCTACTGAATATACTTTCAACATGAGTTAAAAGGTATGAATATATTACTCCCTGTAGTAATATATTGAAACTTACTACATGTAGGTATTAATTTCTACATGACTCACAGCATGAACATCTTGACATAATTATATTTCATTGAATTTTAGTAATTTTTCAACAATAGAAAAGAAGTTTGGAAAAATACATCAGAGTTAGCAAAAGGGTCTTGATGGGCTCAACTCCTTTAGAAATGAATGTATAAACAAGCAGAAAGGAGGGGACTCTGGGCTCTTGGATTAAAAAACAAAGCAGTTCTGAGTATAGAAATGACTCCATAGAATTCTATCTCAAGTCAGGAAAAGAAGCTCTAGGATGGCCAAGGAAATGATTTATAGGGATATAGAACTGAAAGTGTGTCACCTCTCTAGTCCTAAATTAGAGACCTAATAAAATAAGACATACATACTTGAGATAGGTGTATGAAGTCCTTGATTGCAATTTAACATTCCATAGGAACTTTATGCCTTTGATGGTATTTCCTCTCTTGTATGTTTCTATGCCAAGTCCTGTGTTTCTGAAAAGGACTTTTTGATGTGAAGTTTATACAGCACAATTTGCAGGTTCCCATAATCATCATCATCAAGAATCCTATCAAGAATTTGTAGAAAAGCTCTGGGAAACATCTTGGTCTTAAACATAAACAGGAAGGTCATAACCTAGTTCCCTCAAACCTGATAAGTATTAAATATTCATATTTAAACCAGTATTTCTATTTCTAACCTTATATTTACATTTCCCTACTGACTGCCTTGTCCATTTGCTTGGGAGAGTCACAGTCAAATAAATGTAAAGTCTAGAGTACAGCTGGCCAAACTGGTGATCCTTGAGAGGAGGCTATTTCAAAAGAATTGCTTTTGAAACAGAATTTTTATAATGCTGCTGATATATATATATATATATATATATATATATATATATATATATATAACTAGTTCCATCCATTTACTTGCAAATTTCATGATTTCTTCGTTTTTAATAGCTGGGTAGTATTCCACTGTGTAAATGAGCCACAATTTCTTTATCCATTCTTCTGTTGAGGGACATCTGTGTTGTTTTCCATATTCCGGCTATTATGAATAAAGCTGCTATGAATGTAGTTGAGCAAGTGTCCTTGTTGTATGGTGGAGTGACTTTTGGGTGTATACTCAGAAGTGGTAACCCAGACTCAGAAAGACACACGTTGTAAACTCACTTATTAGAAGATTTTTATCCATTTAGTACAGGATAAGCATACTATGAGGCATAGACCCAAAGAAGATAAATAACAAGGAGCATCTAAGGAAGGATGCATAAATTTCATTTTGGAAGGGTGCTAGAATAGACAGAGGTAGTGGCTGAAGGGAGGGAACAAGGTAGGAGAGGAAGCACAGGGAGTTAAGAGGTCAGACCTGGGGAGAGTGAGTGAAAGAGGACAGAAGCCTGTAGAGAAAAGAGAAATGGAAGATGGGGGTATCTCCATGATAAGCTAGAGACCTAAGTCAGGGCAGGATATGAGGGGCACTCAAGCAGAGACTCTTAGTAGCAAAGGCCATAAAGACTAAAGAGGACATAGCCTCCAACCCACCCACAAAAACTTCAACCCTAAATTTACCCTGCCTACAAGATAGAGCAGATGGAGCAGAGATTGAGGGAATGTTCAACCAATGCCAAGCCCAACCAAAGGGGAGAGTTGCAACCCTTGACACTATGAACAAAACGTGGCTAAGCTTGCAGGCAGGAGCCTGACGGAGTTGTTCCCTGAGAGACTCTACCCGGTAGCACCTCAAAATATATGCTAAGACTCACAGCCAGACATTGGGCTGTGTGAGTCTTGAGGAAGAGAAAAAGACCTGGAGGTGACAAAGACTCCACAAGAAGCCCAACAGGGCCAACTAACCAGGCCCCAGAGGGTCTTGTGGAAGCTGAAGTATCAACCGAGGAACATACTTGAACTGGACCTAGGCCCCCTACAAATACATAGCAGATGGACGGCTTAAGCTTCATGGGGGTTCCACAATAAGGGAAGTGGGGACTGCATTGGGCAAGGACTCCCTAACTTTTTTTTTTTTTTTATCGATTCGCCATAGCTGGACTGCCTTACCAGGAAACAGGGGAAGAGAATATGCTCAGTACTGATTCAACTTGATGAGTTGGGGTGGACAAGAAAGGGAGATCTCCTTTTCTGAGAATAGGAGAAGAGGTAGGGAGAAGGGAGAAGGAGTGGGGCTGGAAGAAGAAGAGGGATGAGGCTACAACCAAGATGTAAAGCGAATAAAAATTAAAATTTTTTTTCCTTTGCCCTTTGGCAGGGAACACATATTTATTGATACAAATAATATATATAATGACACTGTTTATGGTGTAATGACATTTCTTATGAAAGAAAATTAACAATTTAAAGGTAAAAGAGGCATTAAAATATTCCATAGTAATGGGGACAAGGATGGCCTCTAACATGAACTGATTTTCCTGCTCTTTGATCACCTCACCCAGAGAGGGAAGCAGCCTTATCAGGCCACAGAGGAAGACAATACAGCCACTCCTGATGAGACCTGATAGACTAGGATCAGAAGGAAGGAGAGAAAGACCTCCCCTATCAGCAGACTTGGGGAGGGGCATGTGTGGAGAAGGGGGCAGGAAGGTGGGATTGGGAGGGGAAGAGGGAGGGGCTTATGGGGGATACAAAGTGAATAAAGTGTAATTAATAAAAAAATAAAAATAAATAAATAAAAATTTAAATAAAGAAATGTCATATCTTCTGATTCAAGTACATAATATCTTAGGCAATTGAGTCTTTCCATCAAGTTCTAGAGGGTAGCCATGAGAAATAGCAATAGCCTATAGTATGTTTTAGGAGAAATCTATTGGATCCCACTGACCAACATCTTAAAAAGAGGTAATCCATATCAGACACTGAGCATTTTATTTGATAGCCTCTGGTGTCTAGAAAAGACACTGTCCTCTATTACGGAGTAACATCATTTAAACTTTTTTATATGTTTCATATTCATATATTGTAGAAAGCTTCTACTGCAGTAGGTTTCAAAGGACGAGCACCTAAGACAGAAAAGCATTGCTTCAAGATATAGCATTGTCTCTTAGTAACTTGTTACACCATGTTCAATTGGAATCCCTGGGAGCCTTGTTCTCTCCTGAAGAAAAACAGAAACTGTGAACTGTGGGAGAGAGGATATCGTGGGAAGGATTTGGTGAAGTAGAGGGAGGCAAAGATGTGGTCAGGATGTAATATGTAAGGGAAGAATAAATAAAAGATATTTGTACAAGAGCAGAATGGATTTTTAATTAATATATTAATTGATAATCCTTAATTAGGTATAAGAAGGGAAATGTGTATATTGTCAGGAAGGATGCAGGAAGCTGGGAAACTGTGGAGAAGAGGAAAGAAGGAATGAAACTTGAACGGAAAACATATTCAGAAAACAAGATAAGCAAATGAAAAACAAGACATCCCTGACATCAAAGACATCAAAGAAAAAGTCTTTTTCTTTGACTATTTTACCAGATGTGCTAAATTGACTTTATGTTTAGAAGACTGTAATTTACTCAGATTTTTCTAAAAAACAAAAACAATTATCACTCCTTATGTTAAATGTGGTAGAAATAAGATCTAGGTTCTAATTTATATTTAGAGTAGACTCTTTACAATGAAAATGTTGAATTTCAGAAGTCTTGAGTTTGTGAATCCCTGTCGGCAGTATGGGTAATCCAGCAGTTACGCATCACTCAGAGGACAGAGTTTAGAGGTGAGCCTGACACCTGACTACAAATGGATGGGAGCACTATGCAATTATGACAACAAGGAGGAAAAATATCCTATATAGATGGTGTAGAAACTGATTTTCTTAAATTTTCCACAAATCCATGAAGAAATAGATTGTGATTATTCTTATCTTCCAGTGGGGGTAAATTGAGAGAAAAATAAAATATCATACTCAAGGTCACACTGAAAATGTAATGGTACCGGAATTTTAACTCATACATTTTGGTTGCAGCAACTCTAGTTTAAATTGGTGTGATATAAAAGGAAAACTGGGCATTTAAAATACAACGTAATTCCTCTCTGTCCACTTCTTTCTGTGATAAGTACTTTCTTTCTTTTATTGTCTGTAATAGGCTGACTAAATTACCTGCCACTTTTCCCATGAACAAGTTAGTAAACTCCTCCCAAAAGTTTTAGGAGATTCTAATAGTCGGAGACTGACATCCTCCTTATGCAGGCTTTGGAACAAGTACTCTGAGATTCATAACAATGAGAAAGCTATGGCTATTCTATAAAGGGGTCCTGTGCAGAGGAACCACCAACAGCCAATGACAAAGTGGAGTCTCTGAGAATCAAGTCACTGCCATCAGCATCATATAGTTAGGATGTGCTGTCCAGCCACGTCTTGACCAAATGACAACTATTGAGCAAAAGAAATAATTGTTTTTGACCAATTAAGTGGGTGTCTTTTATTGCATAAAGAATCTACAACATCTCTTAGCAGAATGCTCTCATTTCATTTTATTTCATAGCAGGTTTCTACCTATAAGGATTGTTTTGTCATGTTTCATCCTACCCACTATAATCAATTAATTGAGAGCTCATCCCTCTTACTCCTTCTTTCAATGGTACCCAAAATAGAACAAATACTTAGTAAAGACCTCCTGAATAACTGAGTGCACTTCTTAGAACTCTGTCAGAAAAAAAAAAACCTCATGAATGGAAACATGTGCATTTGATTCTATGCTTTAATAATTTCAATAATTTCTTATGGAGAAACCATCAATATGTTTTCTGGAAAACACTACCACACCTCATGTTTCATGTTGTAGGCAGCAACCGTTACTGTCTTCAACATGCTTCATGGTTACAGATTCCATATTTCAGGCAGAGACTTGCCCTGAGGAGAAGTCTGATTCACAGAGGTAATCATCCTGTGAAAGAGAAGCATGGGTAAGCCTACAAACAAATAGTTTTAAAATAAGTAGTTTAGATTTCACTTTTCTTAGATAATTTTCTAGAGAATTCCTTGTGAATGTAACAGTTCTTACTATTTTTAATTCACAACCTTAATAAACTGAGTTCTTTAAGAAATTCTGATGTTTTAATTTACTCTTAAATGATTATTCATGACCTTTTAAAGTACAGAGCATAAAACTTGAGAAGAAAAGAATTATTTTCAAAGAGGGCACTTAAATAAAAGAAAAAAAACAATTAAAAGTTTTTATAATATTTTTCAAAGTAACAGAATATGATAATGTCTAGAGAGGCACATGCTTTCAGTGTTCTCATTCCCAGCTTCATAAGAAAATGAGGCACTTTAGGTCCATGCGGGAAATAAAGTATCAGATGATCAGCTAGAAGATGAAGTTTAAATTTATGAGTGCACATTCAATTTCTATGGAAATTGCACACTTTGTGAAAATGTGCTTAGATTGTCATTGTCTAGTCAAAGACAGTGAAAATGTAAGTTGAAGGAGCATAATTAAGGTTAAAAAAAGATACTGGGGAAAAGGCTGTCTTTCAGTATATCTAATCTGCATCTAGGATATATGGTTGGACACAAAATGGTCCACACCTTCTCTTCAACCTACCGTACTTGGTTTTCATCATCTGTTGTTTGTTATGCAGGTGTATGTACTATTTCAGTAGCTTTATATAGGTAATTTGGAAGCTGTTTGAACAGAAATGTCCTTTGTGTAAGCTCCTTCAAATACCACTATCATAATTTTTCTTTGGGAACATGTAGTTTATACAGTAACCAATAAAATAGAAATACCATTATTTTCAGAAACACATTTCTTTTTGGTGACATGATAAGTGAATGTTTAAGACAAAGCAAAATTTCAGACATTAAATATGCTATGTTTTCTGTGCATATGCAGAGATAGGAGTTCCAACGTACTGGTAGCAGGATTAGCTTTGCAGTTTAAAGTCCAAATATTATACATCTCCAGATCAATGCACCCCGACTGCATTGTAAATACAGTTATTTACTATTTAATGACTGTCAGCTATATTTGAGTCCATATATTATATTCTATGAAAAACCACAGCCTATCATGTAAACTTTAATATGTATTGATGGTCCACTAATTAAGATTATACAATTTTCTAAAAATGTATTCAAAACTGGTAAAATGATGCCCCCAAATAGATGACAAATGCATTTTAAATATTGTTATTCATTTCTTTCTGGCTCTACTGGCATTATATAAACAGATCTGGTCAGGTGACAGTCATTATGGTATATCTAGTATCGGCCTGTGAAATAGATACAAAGATGAAATGAATTCTTTTGATTTCTAAGGGTTTTTAAACTGAAACAAAAAAAAATGTTACCTATGATCAACAATTTTAATGCTATTTTCAAGTAGTATCGGTGATTTCAGAGTTTCACTATTTGTCTGCTTGTCTTTCTCTACAATATGTGGTGCTCACCTGTTTGTGCTTTTTGTGATTTCCATGCATCTGAAACACTGAGCACATCCCAGAGGAGGAGGATTTTCTGAATTTCAACATTTATCTTGGCGCTAAAAAGGACTGAGGGATGCTGTGAGCATATATCCATATTCCTCCTCATCCTCTACTTACTATTCCAAAAGTAACAGTCTATTTGCTGTTATAAACATGACTGGAAAAGGTGTTTTTCTCTTGCCTGTAGATACTGGTTCATGAAATTAAATTTGAAAGCTTGATATGTCTGCAGACTTTGTGCTATTTTTCATCTCCTTCAACCAGAGCGCATTCTGAGGACTTCAGAAACTCATTGACTGCCAAATATAAATACACTGCTATTTCCATGTTTATTTCAAGGGCAAATTTTCTTAAAGACAAACAATGATAATTAGTTATCGTTAAAACCCCTGGCAGAACTCAGGCTTACACCTCAGTACATACCTATTTTTTTTTCAAGTCATCTCATTCAAATCCAAGGGTGTAGAATGTTATTGGAGCTGAGAGGGAATCATTAGGGAACAGCAGTCAGGGTGAGACCAGAGAGTCACACATACAGCACCAGGAAAAAAAAATTGGCAATGGAAATCAGTTGAAGAATTTTAAGCAAAGGAATATGATTATAAAATTTTCAGTTCAAAGGATCACTAGAAGCAATGTGGAGAATGAATTGGAAGATATAAGATTGCAGACCAAAACGTCATTTGCAATAATCTCACTTAAAAAAAATGAAAAGAGTCTACACAGAGGTGTAGAAATATAAATAAGCAAGTGGGGGGAAAAGGCTCAAGAGGAGCATACAAAGTAACATTAGTGGAATTTGCTGAGTTCAGTAAGAGTGAGACTCAGGGAAGGACAAAGTCATAATTCCTGACTTCTGGTTTAATGGGTTATAGATGATTGGCATCTAACAGAATAGAAGAAAAATAAGAAAGAAATAGCTAGTGGTAAGAGTGATAATATTGAGAATCTTGGACACACTCTGCAGAACAAGATCCTTGATACAAATGTTGGAAATTTTTGTTCCTAATTTAAAAATAAATAAAAGTTCGTAGAGTAATACTTATTATTATTATTATTTCAAATTATATTTGATGGATACACTAAAGCATGACATCACATATATAATGGGGTATCTTGTGATATTTTCACACATGTATACATTAATTAATGTTTAAGCCAGATTTTAAAATCTACTGAAATATTTATCTTTTCAAGATGAAACTCTTCAAGGTCATGTCTTCTAGTTTCTGGATATATGTGGCATGGTATCATCACCTATAGTCACCAGACTAGGTTCCAGTACACCAGAACCTGTTGCTCCAAACTAAATCTTAGCACTTATATATCCACCTGGTCTTTATTTGTATTCAGTTTTAAATCTTTGTCTAAGATACAATGAACCATATATGGATGCATACACTGTTTATAAACCATTGGAAATGGCTAGTTGTTGGCAATATTGCTTGTGGAGAATAGGAAGAATTATAGGAAAGAGAAAAGAAGACATTATCCTCAGCAAAATCACATAATATAACAGTGCAGAGCAGGCAAGACTGGGGTACTGTTCTGTCTTCTGTCATCTGATCCTGGATAAATTAAAATTCCAGAACAGGAAAATGAAGGGAGATTGTTAGATAGATCTAAGGACATAATGTAAAATATGTCAATTACCTAGCAGTAGTTACTAATATAGAATGTTTTCCTATGGTAGGTTTCTAGAATCATACAGATAGTATGTCTGGGTTTGCTGATAGTAAACAAGTTAGAAATTTAGAGGGGCTTAAGAATGTCTAGCTGTGTAATTACTGAACATAAAATTGAAAACGTTAATAAACAAGATTCCTTTGCAGTGTATCAGAGATTAGCAAACTGTGGACTATGGACCAAATTCTCACATGGCCATTCTCTCACATATTTTCTATGGAAATATCTACTCCACTGTGTAAGAGGCTCCCATACCTTACCACAACTGACTCCATGATGGAAATACCGTTCAGACCTTAGAACCCAAAATGTAGGCACAGCACCTGCCAAAACAAGAAGAAAGATCTAATCCATTACAATCCACAGTTCTTGGAGAGTTCATAAGTGGACTATTCTTTTTGGCTTCTGCATTTCTGTTTCTTGCTAACTATTCTTATTAACTGAGGTATGTTAGCCCAGGATCTGCTTTTCTGCTTAAATCACACCCTGAAAAGGCTTTGGGTTACACCGAGGTCCTGAAAACCCAATATAGTCACTAGGAGGCTATTGGTGCATAAACTTCAATTAATATAAAAAATAAAAATAAAAATATATCTGACAAAAAAAAGACTTTCAATTGGTTTAAACCTTTGACTTTCTCTGGTGGTTGGCTCACAACAACTGCCATGAATACATTAGGTTGCTGTAGAGACCATGCACCTGTGAAACTGAAATAGTTATTCTCTGTCTTCAACAAGAACATTACTCTCCCTGATGGAAGTATTGCCCTATGAGTACCACTATTCTCCTTCCCTTTTGAATCTGTGTCTTGGTTCATGTTGTAGACAGGAAAAACAAAAGCCAAGATGGAGTCATCCACAGACAGAGAGATCTCTGTTCCCTAAGGTTTCCTTGTATTAACAGAACCACAAGTCAACTTTTTATGGTTTAATCTTTTTTGATCTTTCAATCAGGAAGTAATGAGGAGTAGGTAAATTAGCAGACCCCCTTGGTTGTTTTAACTGTCAGTTTGTGTGTAAGTTGATGAGTGGCTCTTCCCTTAGCACAGCAGAACCATTCCTGGTAGATGCTAATCCTTGTGTGAATCCACTGCAAACCCCCAGGATTTTCTGCAGCTCTTTGAATGAGACTGATTCTCTAATGTTATTGGCTGCTTTTCTTTTCTCAAGACACTCCGATAATCAAGATAGTTCTTTTCTTATTGAGCCTTTAAAATTGTTTATCATTTATTCAATTTGTATCCTGGCTAAGGATCCTCTCTCATCTCCTCCCAATCTCACCCTCCTTTCCTCTTCTGTCTCTATGCCCCTCCCCTAGTCCACTGATAGAGGAGGTCCTCCTACCCTTCTATTTGACCCTAGCCTATCATGTCCCATCAGGATGGGTTACTCTACCTTCCTCTCTGGCCTGGCAAGGCTGCACCCCACCAGAGGTGGTGATCAGAGAGCCAGCCACTGAGTTCATGCCAGAAAAAGTGCCTGCTCCCCTAACTAGGGACCCCACTTGGAGACTGAGTCTATGGGCTGCATCTGAGCCAGGGTTTTAGGTCATCTCCATGCATTTTCTTTGTTTGGGTTGTCATTCTCTTCAGGAGACCCAGGGCTCAGTTTTTATGGCTGTTGTCTCAAGTTGTACTATAGAGCAACAGTAATAAAAACAGAATAGTGGATCAATGGAATCGAACAGATGACCCAGAAATAAACCCACATGCCTATAGATACTTGACTTTTGACAGAGAAGCAAAACAATACAATGGGGAAAAGACAGCATCTTCAACAAATGGTGCTGGTCTAACTGGATGTCTACATGTAGAAAAATGCAAATACATCCATGTTGATCACCCTGCACAAAACTAAAGTGGATCAAAGACCTCAACATAAAACTAGACACACTAAACCTGTTAGAAGAACAGTTCTTAATAAGTTTAAAGTTTGAAATAGGGGTTATGGTCCTAAAATCCTATTAAATACCCACTATGATCTCCACTCCAAAGGTTCATGATGAGTTTCTTAGATTTCCTTGAGTTTTGGGGAGTCAGACTGGAAAGTTGCTGAAAATTGTTAAGATCTCTTCCAGTTGTTAATTTTTCAGGCCCTGTGTTGGCTCAAGGGGTTATTTCCACTGCTTTACCAATGTTTTTATGCTCTTTGATAGAAATAGTTATTACATGTTCAATGTGTTGAATGTTTCACTGTATTCAATATTAATACCTTGGATTTCTACCATATTTATCAAAAGGTTCCTCTTTCATTCCTTTTTAATTTAGACTGTGGAGAAAACATCTGCTTATATTCAATAATAAATTAATAGATATTTTAAGAATAAGAAAAGACAAATCTAATAGTAAACAGAGACATGTTTTTCAGTCCAACACATCTATGTCAACTTTAACATTTTAGGGAATTAATAGGCATTAACCGAGCTATGAAGAAAACCTCTTCCTGACAACATCACTCTAGAAGGGAAGAGATTGTGCGGGCATTCTGAAATATTATCTCCTTTTGGTGTTGAGGAAGTTAACATAAAAGGCCTATAAGCACATTGTGGCAGTTGGAATGCCCAGGTGTTTCGTGATAATTGCATTTGTGACAAAGTAAGCCTCTATGACTCCAGGTGAGAACCACCAAAAAAGCATAAAAAAAAAAAAAGCCTCAGCTAGGAACACCCCTATAGACCTCCAGGAGCCTTCACTTTCCCAGAGATACTACACAACTGATTTCCTTTCTTTCTCCTAGTCTTCCCCATCTCCCACCCTGCTCTCCCCACACTTAATCCCCACATCAGTTTCCCTCCCTACCCCATCTGCCACCCAGTTCCCTCCCTCTACTTCAGATGTGTATTGTATTCCCCTTCGGAATAAGAGAGTCAAACATCCTCCTTTGGGCCCTCCTTATTTATGTAGTTTCCTTGAGTCTATGGATTGTAGCATGGTTATTTTGTACTTTGTGACTAATACCCATGAATATATACCAAATATGTCTTTTTGGGTTTGGGTTACCTCGTTCCATCCATTTTCCTGCAAATTGAATAATGTCTTTGTTTTTAATAGTTGATATTCCTAGCATCTGGGGAATATTTAGTCTGAAGAGGCCACCTCCTATAGTCAAGAGGAACTCCCAGTGGAGGGAGTGGGACATCAACCCACCTATAAAACCTTTGACTGGAAATTTGTCTTGCCTACAAGAAGTGTAGGGTAAAGATGGAGCAGAGATTAAGGGAATGGCAAAACAAATATTGGCACAACTTGAAATTCACCCCATAGGAGAGAACCAATCCCTGACACTAGTGATAGTCTGCTGTGCTGGCAGACAGGAGCATAGCTTAACTGTCTTCTGAGAGGCTTCATCCAAAAGCTGAGATCCACAGCCAAACAATAGGCCAAAAACAAGGAGTCTTGTGGAAGAGTGAAAGGGAGGATTGAATACAGGTCAAAGATACCACTAGAAGACCAACAGAGTAAGCTCACCTTGATCCATTGGGGCTTCCAGAGATTGAATCACCAATGAAACAATATTCATGTATCAGACCTAGGTCTCCTACATATATGTAGCAGAAGTGCAGTGTGGTCAACATGTGGGTCACCTAACAATTGAAGTGGGAGCTGTCTCTGACTCTGTTGCAAGCTGTTGGGTCACTTTCCCCTAGCTGAGCTGCTTTGAGTGGCCTGAGTGGGAGAGGATGTGCTTAGCCCTGATGCAACTTGATGTGCCAAGGCAAGTTGGTACCCATGGGGAGCATCCCCTTCCCTGAGAAGAAGGGAAGGGGGAAGGGGAAAAGGAGTTTAAGGGCAGGACTAGAAGGAGAGGAGGGAGGGAGCTTCTATCAGACTGTAATTGATTATATAAATACATAAACAATAAATAAATAAATAAATAAATAAATAAATAAATAAGTAGAGGAAAACAAAAGGGAAGGGATAATAATTTGAATAGAATGGAAAGTTAAACTTTGTTTGCCAAAATTTTAAGCAAAGAATAAAGATTAAATGTTGGGTCTTGGAAAGAGATAGAGATTTCTTTCCTCGGAACAAGAAAATCCCTGATAAATTAGAATGAAGATGAAGTTTCTCTTCTCTGGGATGTTTTACGAACAGGTGCTTCCCACAAGAATGCCTCTACTGTGAAAGACCAAACACCTAGAGCATATTAGAATAAAGTCAAGATACTAGGCTTGGAAGAACATGCTAAAAATTCTTGTCAATTAGGAGCTTCGGGAACAGGAACATAGAGCACAGAAGTTCAAGGGCAGAGTGAGTATTATAGCAAGACTCTGTTCCAATTCAGATAATAATAATAGTAGTGATAATACTAATAATAACAATAATATAATAATAATAAACCACACAGACAAGGCACTAGGGAAATAGCTCAGTTGACAAAGGACTTGCCATGCAATCACAAGGACCAAATTTCTGTTCCTAGACTATGTAGAAAGCTGTGACAGGGTGCACCCTGTCAACATTTACAGCTCTGTTTACCATTACAGATTGAAGAGGATCCTTTAGATGTAATATGTTGGACAGCTAGTCTTACCTAACTGGCAAGACCCGATTTCCAAAGAAATAACCTTTTTCAAACAAGAACAAACACCAAAGAGTCTGCTCTCAAGGAACCTGAAACTGATCTCTAGCCTCCACATAAATGTCCACACATTTGCATGCACATCCCCATACATAAACAGACACATTCATTTTTTTTAATCGCACAGGAAATTTTATAAAATGCTTTGGTTTCTTAGTACCTAAAACTAGCCAGTTAAGTGTGTTCTCCAGCGTAAGGGGGTCGACCACAGTAGTTCTAAAAGTTCTCCAGGGAAACTTAATCTTCAGTGAGGCTTGGGAATCATGAAATCAAAAATGGAGAGAAAGGTATGTTTTCCTAAATGCTTTAGGGAAGAAACTACAGGTTTGCTACTTGCTTATAATCTTGTTTTTAATATATATTACACCCAAAGCTAAAGGAAGGAAGGTCTAGTTTGGTTGTAGTAGAAAAATAGGTAGAGAAATCACATTTTTGTACTCATAGTAGAACGTGAAGGTTTAAATTAATGAACTAAGAAGAGGCAATATTTTACAGGGAAATGCTCAGGGTAAAGTTTCACCTGGATTTGGAATCACTGGAAATTACTCTGAAGAACAGCAAGAATATTGGTTACTTCCTGTCTTCTTAGAGCACATACACAAGAAACCTTATAGGTGAGCTAATGAAATGATATTCTGAGCCTTCCAAACTTCTTTTGTTCACCTCATACAGTGTTATGAAAGCCACAAGAAAAGATCAGAAAAAGCTTAAAATTGTAGCTCTAGCCAAATCATTAAAATAGCATTGGTAGATTAGTGGCTTCATAAAAATTCAAGCAGGTACATATTTCAAGTAAGCTTATTATAGAAATAAGAATCGAAGGACTAATGCTAAGGTTGATGACCAATCCAAAACCTTGGTATTTTCTTTGGTGTGTATGCATGTGTTGGAATGTCCCCGTGTTTCACTATGTTAAAATTGCCTGAAGGATGTCCCCTCCCCCAATGGGTGTTTTGATTTATATTGCTACCAGCTTTATTCTACTTCCACTGATTAGTTTGCATTTACATTTTCATAGCATCCAGCTGCTCGGCATTCATGATTTATATTCACCCAATGTAATTAAAGTATTTGTTGTGGGTTTATAAGCTTTTTAATGCTCTATATTTCTGCATTTTGTGTCTCTCCTTTTCCAAATTTATTTTATTCATCAAGCTGTGTCCTAAAAAGCAGTAGAAACAATTACCTCTAAAGTATGTTAGTATACAGCATGAATAACACTCAGGCTGGATTTAAAACTACCCTCACTCGAATTACCAATTCAATGATGAAAATAAATGTGTCTCTCTCCAGAAATTAGAATCTAATTATGTACAATAAACCATGCTAAATAATATCAAGGGTCTAGCCTAAACCAACAAAGACTCAAACAACCCGCACAAAGAGACAAAATGTTTTCCACATGTTTGTTTATCAGAGTGAGATAATTTGCAGGTATCTGTGGCACTGTAGAGTCTGTTCATACTTTTAACAAGATAGAGTTGAGGTATATATTAAGGCATCATGTATGGCCCTATTTCTTTTGCCTGCTGCTGAGCACACACTGGGTTTGATAAATACTTGTAATTCAGTCTCCTGTAATTAATAGGTAATTAGCTATGACTCTGAAAGTAACAGTGAAATGCCAAATAAGCCATTTAAACATTGCAAATAAAATAGAAAAATTGCAGTCAGTGCCTCAGGATGATTTCAGAAGCTAAATAAACTTTAGAATTTAAATTCTCATTGACTTCTTACACAATCCCAATGTCTAAGTTTTAAACTTTTAACATTAATCACACTCTAAATTCACAGTATACTTAGAAATGTGCTTATTAAACCACCCATCAACTAAGCTTGTCTTCACCATCAATTAGTTCATCTCTTTCCAGAAACTGTAATTTTCACCAACTGGCTAAGTACTGAAACACAGTCCTATCTCATACCATAAATTAAACCTAACATTCTAAAGAAGCCCTGCCCAGCTCATTTCAACAATTTGCCCAGAGTTTCTGAGCTGTGCAGTAATCAGCCAGTGGAGAGATTTTACTCCAGTATCATTAACTAATGATAGAGAAGATTTGAACAATTGTCTTCAAAAAAATGGTGACTCAGTTGGGAGAATTGGGTAGAATAGAATGCAACTTTCTTCCAACTGATTTCTATTCTGAAGGGATTATACCATTTATAATTGAGACAGTTAAAAAATGCCTCTGATATGTTCATTAGGATGTTAATACTCGTTCCTCATAAATGTTGGCATGCTGGCTTTGTTAAAGTGTGAAGAATATCTCTACATTTAGGACAGACATTCACTGAATAGCTTCTGAAGTTTTCATGTCATTCTTTGTTTTTATGGCCATACTATAATTGTACTAAAAACCCTACCATTGAGCTCTTAGAAATCAGAATCTGACAAATTCAACTGACAAAAAAGTTTCAACAATCCCAATTAGTTTTCTATTACTGTTAGAGCAAATGACTACCAATTTGTGGATTCAATAAACAAAATTCTAATCATCAGTATTGCTATGTTTCTTACTTACCTGCCTTTAGAAGCTTCTGGAAGCCCTCTGTGTGCCTTGTGTCATAGCTCACTCCTCTGTCTTGGAACCAGTGGTCCTGTATCTTCAAATTTCCCTCTGATTCTCACACTTCTGCTTGCTTCCTACATTAATAAAAATATTGTCATAAAACTGCACATACCTACATCATTCAGTATAATCATTATCTCTAAAATTAGCCTGAATTGAGACATCTACATCATATGCCTTCTCTTCAAGGCTCCGAAGACATAATGGGAAAGAGCAGAGAAACTGGGCAAGACAGAAGACAGGAAGGACTGCTGCCAGGACACTTCATCTGGACATGGTAGGGATTCATAGTAGTGATGGCTACCTCCAAAGACCTGCACAAAAAATCAAGCCAATAAACCTTATTCGGTTTTAATTCTTCCCCTCTTTCCCTGCACACTCACACACAAATCATTCTTCCAATTATTATTACATTGTTTATCCAAATCAGAACATTATCTTCTGGTAAAATATTACTAGTTAATCTGCAGTTATGTTTTAGATTTTTCAAGTTGCCGCAACAGCCCAGTCTCTGTTGAAGTAAATGAGAACTTCTGACCACATTCTACTCTTGCTATGATGTCTCTTTACGACCCTTCAAGCTAAAATATTTACTCAATATATGGATATTTTTTAAATAACATGGATAACATGAGAGAAACGTCAATTAATTTAGAAGATGTCCTTCAGTGTAGGTTTGGTTGGTATATTCTCCTGGTTGAGGTGATTAGATTCAGGTTATCATTTTTTATCAGTATTGTCAAGACAGTATACAGTCAGGAGACTTCAGAAACTATTCAGCTGCATTGGTTTCAGTACCTTAAAAGAATAGTAGAGCCTGTCTACTATGCCTTCCTGGATTTCTTACAGTCCACATAAATGATCCAATTGAACATAGCATGTTGTATCTATTACAACTACACAGGAACTCACATAAACAATAAGGTACAAATCTAGAATTTGGTCCTCTAATATCTAAGAGTTCCAACTGTTGAACTCTTTCCTTTTGTTTATATGGAAGTGTGAGGAATTTTCTATGTCTAAGGTAATTCAAGATGTTCTTTCGATTCTCCTCAGCTTGACACATTTCAAAAGAGTTTCATCATAACTGTATACTCCAACCTCATTTTTTTTCTTAAAGCTTTAAATATATATTCTTTCTCTGACACTTCCAGATGCAAATATTCTCCCAGGCTCCTGCCAGCTTTAGACACCCAGGAGTTATTCCTTTCAGAAGTAATGATCAAGAATGACAAAGTGAGGCTCTAATATAAAGCAACAACAACAAATTGTTAAGACGCTATGGATGCAACTCTGTGTCATGTAGAGAAGATGCTATCTCAGCAAACATCCAGATTTCCTGGCACCTACAATTTTTCCACACCATCTTCTGAGATATTCCTTAAGCCTTTGGTTGACGGGTTATGTTATTGATACATTCATTGGGATGTGAAACCCAAGGCCAGTTGTTCTCTGCATTTTGAACAGTTGTTGATTTCTGTGATGTGCTGTGTTTACTGCAAAAAGAAGCTTTTTTGATGAGGAGTGTGGTGATTTCAATAAGATTGGCCCTGATTGTTTGTCTATTTGAATGCTTAGGGAGTGGCATTATTTAAAAGGGTTAGGAAATGAGGCCTTGATAGATGAAGTGTGTCACTGAGGGCAGCCTTTGAGGTTTCAAAAGCCCAAGCCAGGCCCAGTGGCTCTCTCTTCCTGCTGCCTGCAGATCAGGATGTAAACTTCTTCACTAGTACCGTGTCTGCCTGCATGCCACCTTGTTTCCTACCATGAGAATGAACTAAACCTCTGAAATTTTAAGCCAGTCCCAACTAAATACTTTCTAAGACTTGCCTTAATTCTGGTTTCTCTGAAGGGTTAGAGCTACACTAGCATATGGATATAAGTACACATGTTTTGAATGCAGTTAGAATTATAGGAATTATTGTGGTTTATGAAAGTGGCAATAGAGGTTCTTCTGTAGGTCCCATGACCTTATCAGGCATGGTAGTTGACTAGGTTTCCAGTCATATTTCCTATTCCAAACACATGAGCTGTGCTATTACATCATTTTAGATGGGTGGGGCTACTGATAAGTTTTCTCCTTTCACAGCTTTCACAGCTTGAATTGTATGACATCTGATCCTAAAAGAAGAGGTTTCCATGTCACCTCCAGCTCAATTTTGCCAAGTCCTGTGTGGTGTCATCAGAAATAGGGTCTTACTATAAGTGAGGGCTTTGGTGAAACCAACAAATGTGGCCACACCATTTGTGGAAAGAATAGTTTTAATAGAAATCAAACTGCAAAGTCTATGTGCTGAGCCTTAAAGGGCAAAATGGTCAGAAAACAAGCAGATTTTATACTACAGTCAGCAAGATGGGGTCCTAGAGCTGATTCAGCCTATTTGTATTACCCAGACACTAGATGCCTTTGACAAGATAAGTGACCATTGGAGTGGAGTCAGGAATGTTCCTAGGGGCCTAAGGGGACTCCTGATAATGAAAAACCTGACCCCCCTTTAGGGCTGTTTATACAAGAATTCTTCTGTTTACCTGGCAGGCCAAAGTCCATCTCTTTAGGGCATTGTCATCAGCACTAATGTTTAGGGGGACAACATTGACCTAACATTCCAGCCTTTTCTTGAGAAGGGTGACAACAGTTCTCTGGCTATTTCCTGATGATTCAGAGCTGGAGACCTGAAGTGATTCAAAAGCCTTTGGTTTATTGAGATGTTTCACTAATTCTTGAATGAACCTAAAGAGACAAGGAGCAATAATTACTAAGAGAAGAATAAAGACCAGCCAGTGGGGTGAGGAGGTTAGGAGTTAGGGACCCAAGGAAAAACAGGAGAGCCCTGCAAGTTGGTTCCAGGAGGCTGTAGTTTGTGAGCTAGCTCAAGTAAGTCTTCAGTCCTCCTTTTCACTTGGCCAGACTGGTTCATATTGACTTTCAATAAATTGAAAGCTTGCCAGTTTTGTAGAACCACCAAAGCCAGAGAAGTGAGCTGATTTGAGAGTAATTGCAGTGCGTCAGTTGATTCCTTGATGGTGTCTGTCAAATGAGAGGAAATTCACTGGGGCTGATATAGACTAAAGATAAAAGGTAAAGTTAAGAAGCCTAGGAGCATCTTTACTTAAAACTTCTCAGCCTGTCTCACTGCCTAAAATGGGTAAACAAAGAGAATGTACCTAAGAGGAAGGGGAAGCAGACTCCATCCTCCCTAAAGCTTACACGTTTTGTTTTTTGTTTTTTGTTTAGTTTACCAGAGAAAAGTTTTGGTTATATTAGCAGGACTACTGTCTGTAGTCTGCACTGAGATTCTCATTGTAGAAAAAGCAATGTGTGTAAACAGAACCAGCAGATTCATGATTTTGAGCCACAGCAAAAGTAAAGTCAGAAAAATAACAGGATAACTATACTATAATCTACAGACCTAAAGAAGCTAAATAACAAAGAGGACCCCAGGGATGATACTTAATTCTTTCAGAAGGGCAAATAGAATAGACACAGGAAGTGGTTGAGAGAGGGACCAGGACTGGAACTTAACATAACTGTCTTCTGAAAGGATTCCACCTATGAGGGAATCAAAGCAGATGCTAGAACACACAGCCAAACTATGGGCAGAGCCCAGGGAGTCCTATGAAAGAATAGGGGTGGAGGAAAATAGAAGGATCCGGAGGGGACATGAGCTCTACGAGGAGACCATCAAAGCCAACAAATCTAGGCTCAGAAGGTGGCTGCAAAGAGTCATGCAGTAACCAACGACCATGAATCAAGAGGACATAAACCCCTTGCTCAAATGTAGCCCATACGCAGCTCAGTCTCCATGTGGGTGTCCTAGTAAGGGGAGCAGGGGTTCTGTCTGACATGGACTCTATCACATATTTTTTGTTCACTTCTGCCTGGTAAGGCAGCTTGTCAGGCCACAGAGGAAGAGGAAAGAGGATGCAGGCAGTCCTGATGAGACTTGGTGGGCTGGGGTCAGCTGGTGGGGGAGGAGAACTCCCTCATTTTGTGGACTACGGGAAGGGGATATAGGGAAAGAGGGAAAGTGGGTGGGGCCAGGAAGAGATGAGAGAAGGGGCTATAATTGGGATGTAAAGTGAATACATTATAAAAAGTAAATTTAAATTTTTTAAATTGAAAAGAAAAGAGTTAACAACATGATAGAAGCATGAACACTCCTTAATTAGTGCTTATAACTGTCACGGAAAGCTTTGGTAGCCAGTATTTATAACTGTTGCCAAGAGTAGACTAATAATTTATGAATATTCCATTAACTTAAATACAGGTTTAATACTGATGTGTTAAATTTTGAACTTTGAAATTTTAATATCATATTATCATATTTATGTCTTTTTTTCTTTTACCTTAAATTATTTTTTCAGACAAAATTTATAAACCTTCTTCCCACACCCAAAATCCAAATATTTAAACCTTTATTACAACTTACATATTGAAAGTAGTCATTGACCAAAAAAAGAAAGAAAGAAAAAGAAAAAAAAAGTCCCTTTTAAAGCATAATTGGAACACAAAGGAATAGTATAAAGTGATTTTTAAGTCAATAGCAACAGCATGGTTTTCCACTGAAACCTGTCCTGTTCTAGGAAAAGGCAAGGCCTGACTTTTACACTTGAAACCAAATTTAAGCTGGCAGGTTACTGAGCTGCAGTTTCAAAGTCTTTATTAAGAGACTCAGGTAATTTAAACTTTTCTTTATGGTTCTCAAATTTGTGTCATCAGCAAACAACATGGGCATCCTTTGCACCAAAAGTTATTATAAAGCCAAAATATTTTAAGGTGAAGGCAGACCTCCTTACAAGCATGAACATGCATGGACAGCCTCCAGGGGAGGGCTGGCTAATGCCTGTTGGCTGTTGTAGCAACAAGTGATGTGGCTTCTGAGTCATCTGATGAAGGTAAGTCTTCTCACTGGGACTTAGAGTGGGTGCACTAAGCCTGGCAGATCCAAGAGGAGCACAGAAGGAGGGGAGGGATGTTGGCTAATCTCTTTAGCAGCCTGGTCAGCCAAAGCATTTTCCAAAGCTCTATAGTTAGTAGCTGCCATGTAGTAAAGGGACAGACTGTATAGCTTGATAAGAGGGGACTTGGCCAATGGAGTTGTGAGATGAACTTCCATTTATGAGCCAAGCATGGTCAGGATATAACCGAGGGGGAACAGAAAGTTATGGGTTTTTGTAGATAAGGTTTCAACTGACTCTATGTTTGGTATTATATCCTTAGACTGGTGAAAATAAAATAAAATAAACCATCCTACCTATACTAAATTTTTAACTATTAACTTTTTTTTGTTAGAAGTTTTAAGCTAACATTTTTCTGTTTAGCTGTAAAACATTACAGATGTTTTAAACCACACTGTAATGGTCTCAGAAATCTTGAAATTTAAAACAAACAAACAAAAAATCATTTTAACGAAAGCTTTAAAGATATACATTGCTTTAGCTAAAACGGGTTTTCTTAAGCCATACTTCAGTGATCATACAGATTCTGAGATATAGAAAGTTAAAGTTTGCATTTCGACAAATCTTCAAAGATAGTAAACAAAACCAAGAAAGAGGGGCACCTGTCAGAGAGCTAAATGCATGTGATTACACTTAGCCATCAATGACTTCTCTTCAAGATAATTTATCTCTTAACTATTCTCAAGAGCAAACTGTCTTTTTCCTGTTTTGTCCTTCTTTTCCCTATCATAGAGCCAGGTGACAAACCTCACGCAGGACAGAGGTTTTGAAAGAAACTTTTAAATAAGTATTCTTGGGTCTGGAGTAGAATAGAACATCATGTGACAATATTTTAACATTATAAATATCCAAAATATGTTTTAATTTCTCTAAGACTGATTCAATTGATTTGAGGGATCAAGTCTAAAATTTTCGTGTACATGAACATATGTTTACATATGCATTTTAGACTTGGGGAGGAGCATGTGTGGGGGAGGGAAGATGGAACTGGGAGGGGAGGAGGGGGTTTATGGGAGGATACAAAGTAAATAAAAAGAAAAAAATAAACACAAAATAATATTTTTCTTATGGCTTTTTCAATTATTCTTAGTGTTCTTTATGCCCTTTTCCTTTCCCAGATAAAGTTCCTCCCATTTTTCTAATTTTCTTCTAAAACTGTATAATGACAATATCACTTGCCATCTCAAAGTGAATGAAAAGAACTCCCAAAAGGCCTAGTCCCTAGATGAAGAGCTAAAGGCAAGATTGCTGAGAGAGATAATTAATTTCTCTACTGACAAGCCCTTGATAGGCTATTCAGTCCCAAGTGATCATTGCTAAATACAGGGTATATGTACTGCTAATACTAACTTTGGAGAAGAGTTCAAGAACTTGAGAAGATGGAGAGCAGGCAAATCAGTTGTTAAGTGGAAGAGATGAGGAAACAGGTAGATGACTGTATTGTAAATATACTACTTGGGAATTTGAATAATAATGGTCTCCCATAGGCTTGTTTATTTAAATGCTTAGTGATCTGGGAGTGGTAGTACTTGAGAAGGATTAGAAGGTGTGGCTTTTTCACTGTAGCAAAAGATAGCTCAACATCCAAGTGGGTACCCTAGTAAGGGGAACAGGGACTATTTCGAACATGAACTCAATGGCTGACTCTTTGACACCTCCCTCTGTCCCCTAGAAAGGAGCAGCCTTGCTACACCACAAAAGAGGACATTGCAGCCAGTCCTGAAGAGACCTGATAAGCTAGAGTTAGATGGAAGGGGAGGAGGTCCTCCCCTATCAGTGGACTTGGAAAAGGGCAGGGAGGAGTTGAGGAAGGGATGGGGAAGGGATAGGGAGGGAATGAGGGAGGAGGCTATGGCTGAGATACAAAGTACAAAACCTGTGATTAATATAAAATAAAATAAAAATGTTAAAAAAATTATTGAAATGAGAGGACACCTTGATACACTCATTGGGTGAAAGTGAAGAATATAAAAATTTAGAGGTTTATTTAATCTGATTTGTGAAATCTGTTCATTTTTTAAGTGCTCCAAAATATGCATGTAGATAAAACAAATTATGCTTCAAAATATCTCACATATCTCAGGCTTTCCACTGATATTAAAGATTTATAATATTTAATAAGGCAATAAGGACTTTATGTTAGAGTGTTTTATATTTATATGAGTTATGGATATGTGTTATCCATGTATATAGCATGGAGCTCAATGTGGAGGCCATAGCAGAATGTCAGGTGTTTTCCTTTGTCTCTCTGTGTTACTGTAGCTCCATTTCAGTGTCATTGTCTTTAGAGTCTCTGACTGAGCTGGAAGGCTTCCTGTGGGCACTGCTGACTGGGGTAGCTCTTGGGATCTGCCTCCACTCATCTACACTGTGCTTACAGGCTGGAGCAGCCATGCCTGGCTTCCTATTTGGATGATAAAGATTCAAACTCAGGTCCTCATGCTTTCAGAAAATGTTCTCTTCACCCACTGAGCCATCTCTCTTGTCCCTAAAATGAACATTTTTAGATAACATGTTGTAAGCCAAAATTAAATACTTTTGATTTATTTGGTTAATTTCTAATTTTTTAATTTTTAAGTATTTGTGGCTTTGAAATCTCAAATGTTGTAATTTAAGCTAAGTATGTTCTTTAATATTTGTTATGCTCTGATTGTTCCTTAAGTATCTTTTACATAATTTTTAAAATAAAAATAATTTAGATGAAGTAAGACATAGAATTGAATCATGGAGTAAGAGAAAATAATAGAAAAAAAACTTCTCATGTTTTATAACTATTCATATACAATTCTTATCTCCTAAGTGTTTCCGTAATCCCAAATGTTCTTTTCTATACAAATGACTAAGGCATATTTATGTTATTTATGGTTTGTGATTGTATTTGAATATGCTTAAGTAAGATAGATTTTTGTAAACTAACTAGTTCTTTCTTGAGTTGCGGTTTTAGATTTAATGGACAGCTTAGCAAAAATGAATGAAATATCAGATTGTATAAATTTAAAAACATTGTTAAAGTATATCAAATGGAATATGACTAATGTGTAAAAAATCCCTTCACAAGTACTAGCTAGGATCACATACTATAAAACACAATATTAACAACAACAACAACAACAACAAAAAGATGTGGCTTTGATGGAGAAAGGGGTAGCACTGGGGTTGCACCAGGCCTTGAGTCTCTCTCTGTGCATCAGGATGCAGAACTCTCAGCAACTTGTCCAGCACCAGGTTTTTCTATGTACCTCCATGGTAATAGACTGCGCCTCTAAAACTGTAACCAGCCCTCAATAAAATTCTACCTTTTATGAGTTGCTGCCATCATAGTGTCTATTTACGGTAATAGAACAGTGACTTAAACAGTACCTATTTATAAAATTCTAAATAATAATGATAATGAGTGTTTTTAAAATATCATATTGAAAGGAGACTGGAATCATAAAGTTCTATTCTCTTTTGATCTATCCGTCTCTAAGGGAGTTCAAGAGCTTAACTTCCATCAACACTACTCACCAACTACCAAGGGCTTCTTTCCACTCATTCACTTGCCCTCTGAGGCCTGTCCATACTTTTCACTAGGTTATCTCAGATATCTCTTGCCTTTTCTTCCAGTGGAGTTGTGTTTATTCTCCCCTTTCTATGTTGTGATTCTCAAGTCCCTGATGGAATAGATTTGAATGAAATCTTTACCTATTTACCTTATATGGTACGATATTTCTCCTGAAATTTTAAATAAATAATTTTAATACTAAAGTTAGTTTCCACTGAAAACATTAGTTAACTAAGCAATGAAAAGTGTAGGTGACATTAGATATTCTATTTTGTTTATTTTTATTTTTATTATAACATGTTCCATGAATGAAGCTGTGTGAGATTTCTGAGAGCTTGTAAGAAAACTCCAAGTAAACAAGACTATTATCAGCTACAGTGGTTCCTGGATTGCTTGTATATTATATTAAAATTCCTATTTTGATATAGCCATGCCTTTATTTTAAACAGAATATCATAATCCTATATTCTATTGTTGAAATGAAAACCTAATAAAGTCTGTTTACATTTTATTGAAACTACTATGTGTATAATTTGCTTAATCTCCACATCATCATCGAAGCTATTTTTTTGTTATTAATGTGCTAGGTTTATTCTACTTGCAAAGAAGCAAATTCAACTAATATTTATGCCATTTAATATGTCTACCAGTCTTTGGGTATAAACAGTTTATTTGGAGTTCACAGGAGTGTGTTTAAGGTTCCTCAAAAATTGTTCAAGCAGAATCTTGTTTTAGATGGCTGTGTCCTCACTATTTTTTACTGTATGAATTGTGGTTGTGGAATATATACATTTCCTAAAGTGAAATAATGACTACAGAATTTTTTTATATCCCAGGAAGAGGCACCATATGAACACATTTGCACACCGTCCTTAGGTTCCACCTCTATAATGGCCTCCTTGTCTTTTTGATTTATGTTTTGTTTTTTTCTTTTCACATACCCAAATTCCATGTTTGTAATTGAAAATGTTCTTATCATACTAAGAAAATTTATCATGCATCTGAGATTTTTTTCAACTTTTCATTGGCTTCATTTTCACCCAAATTTCTTTGCCATATTTTTCTATCTTCATCATACATTGTAGAACATTTCTTTATAGGAAATCAGTTAGGTGGTATCTCATTCATATTTTAAAGAAAGGTAGAATGCCAGTGGAAGCAAAGTGTGTATCTTTACACTTTTCTCCAACTGAACATGCCCATGGTAGTGGGATATTTCTACTTATTATGCTCTTTTATTACATCTTGCCAGTGAGAAATCCATCATGCTCTTTTCTATTGAACTAAGATTTGGGGGCAAGATGCTGAGTATTGATAGTGCATGAATGTTATTTCCTTATCTTTTTTGCTACAACAAAATACCTGTGAAAAGTGAGTTATGGAAAAAAAAATTGGTGTTTTTGGTTCAGTTCAAGAATCCAGTCCAGATAATTAATGATATCTGGAGCTTAAGGCAGCTGGTCACATTACACCCAGAGTCAAAAAATAAAGAGATGAATGCTTAACATCAAGCTCTTAAGCTCAGGGCTGGCAGTCCACCCCTCACATTGTCCTCTTCAGAGCAGACAGCCTGGGCTATCATGTGGCCCAGGACTCTTTATCTAGCACCCAGCTAGATTAAAGAGACAATAAAGTCACATGCACAAGGGTAGAGTCTTCTTAACCTCCCTTGTTGCAGCTTCCCCAGATCACAATTTATTTCTAGACCACATCCAACATATAGAATGGTGACACCTACAATTAAGGCGAGTTTCCCTACTTTAGTGAGCCTAGTCTTAGATAATGCTTCACAGACATGTCAATGCTTTTCATTTGGGTGATTCTAGATTTGTTCAAGTTGACAATATTAACCACCAAATCCAGGGAGCTAATGAGTCAATACAAAGGCTGATTTGATTCTCATTCAAGTTCTCATTTCATTGCTCTTCAGACATTTTATGCCTAAAGGTCTTTTCATTCCACGTCCCAGCAAAATTGTTTTGTTTTATTGGGTTTTTGCTTAGCTCATAAGTTTTGCGTGTTGTACAGCAGTTTCATTTGAGATTAAAACCTTCCATCTTAGAGGGAACTTCTTAAAACACAGGATGTAATAAGGAAGTAAAATGACAAGACATTCTAAGAAGGAGTAAAACACTCCATCTTACAAGGAAGTGAACAGTTCAAAGTAGCTATAAGAAGTTCATGAACTCAATATACTCAGTCCTATATACATAGACTCAATAATATATAAATTGTAAAGAGTGCCAAGAGCTATACTCAGACAAGGCAAGCTGCAAATAGATGATAGCCAGATAGATAGATAGATAGATAGATAGATAGATAAACACAAACAAACAAACAAAAAACTAGCAGAGAAGTTCAACAGCCTGGAAGAAGCAGAGACCACTAAACTGCCTAGAAGAAACAGAAACTGGCCAAATTGCTTGGAAGAAGCTCAGACCACTGGCCTCACTGGGAATGAACACTAACCAAATTTGGGAGTTGTTCAGTATGCTGTATGTTTCCAGGTTTTGTGATCTGTCACCCATGCAGGAGGTGATCTTTTTGTGATGCAGATGTCATTTCTGCTCTGGTAACTAGCCACTCACCCACATTCCTGTAAGAAACTCTTAAAGTGACTTTTATTTGCCTGAATTAATTGTTGTCTTGAAGGCTTACTGTCTTGTCTGCAAAAACCTAAAAGCTTCTAGCTCCTATGTAATCTAAATTAGGCCTACAATATTTTCACCCTCTAAGACTTACTGCTGAAAAAGCTCACCCTTTCTAGTACTTTCTAAACTCTTGCTGGCTGGTTCAGCTCAGCTGTTCTGGCTCCAAGCTGACTGATACAATCTGGCTTCTCTCAGTTTCTCACTGAATTGCTTTGCTTGTCCTCTAACTCTACAAACTTTTCTATTCTGGCTCCTGCTTATTCTCTGGCTTGTTCTGTCTTCACCTGTGACTAGCTTATTCTCTTTTCATCCTCTCTCTGTACAACTCACCTGGCAAAACTGCCTCTGAATTTCAGGTACTGAACTGCCACAAACTCAACTCCACTTCAATGTGTCTCAGCTCACTAGCTCAACTGAACTTCCTAAACAGAACTGATGATAACTCAGAGATCCCCATGTCTCTGTCTCCTAGGTACTGGGATTAAAGTCGTGGACCTAAGCTTTTCTTTATTTGAAACTTGCTTTATACCAGGCTGGCCTTGAAATCAGAGATCTTCTTGCCTCTGTCTCCTAAAATTTAAGGCATGTGTGCATTCAGCCAGAGTAGCCATGTTGCTGGATCAAAATTTCTCTACAAGAAATCCCAATAAGACTCATTAGCTCACAGCGTTACACTTTAGTGATATCCATGCTTTGATTTGTCATCAGTTCCTTATCTGAGATGAGTACAGATTTGTTGATGTCTTCTCAGGAATGATGTCAGTAAACAATGTATATGACTCTGCTTGTCTATCTGTCCTGGGGGAAGTAGAAGGCAGTACTAATTACATAGTTGAAAGAATTGGGGAGGGCAGAGAGAAGTTCCAAATGACCTATATCCTGAACTGGCCAGATTCACTAAGGCCCTTTGAGCCATCCTAACTTCTTTTTACACCCCTTACATCCTCAGTTTCTAAAGTCCTCCAGCTTCTGCGACTTAACCTAACTCTAGTTTATTAATTTCTGCTAACAGGAACATTTGTCCATTTATCCACTTAGGTTTTTTTTTTGTTTCAGGTAATATTATTTCAGAAATCTTTACTGTTTATTTTAAAGGGATATGGGGAAATTCAAGCATAAATTCAAAAGTTTTGTCCATATGTTTTAACCAATGGTACCATTCCAATTGTTATTTGGATTTTTCTACTTCAGTACTACATCTTTACAATGTCTCTTTTTCTAACAGATTTAACTACCTCCACATAGGTATATGATAATGAAGAGAGGTATATGGTCATATGACATATATGTATATTACCCATGGATGTGTTGTGATATTTGTTCTATGTTTTAAAATAATTGCGATATTGACAAATATGTACAAAATAAGTACATATCCTTCGTTATAAGATGAACATTTTGCATGGGTTAAGTCTTTAGTATATCATTCATACTCAGTGTCAGAGATTATTCTTTTGTCTACTTTGCAGATAGGGAAATTAAGATGCTCAAAGGTTAATTAATATGCTGAAGGATCAAATAGCAATAAGTTGTATTATTGGAGTCAAATAATGCACTAAGACGTGCCGAAACACATACACTACTTCTGACTGACTTAATTATGTTGGATGTATATATATATTTGCATATATACATATATAATATTTGCATGCTGTCTGATACATCTTTATCATCTTTCTATCATTATATAGTATCTAGAAAGAATGTTTGTCTTGGAGCATATATTTATATCACTGAAGGTCTGATCACCTGACTTCACACTGCATTTTGACTACATTCTAAAAGTTTAACTATGAACAGAAAACTGTCAATAAGCATTTATTGTTTTATTTTTGTTTGATAGTGAAATACAATGATTTAATGGTAATTTAGGTTTCATAAAAGCCCTTCAATCTGAGAATATTTTTGGATCTAAAATTCAAGTTGTCTTATTGAGTGGTGGAGGAACGGTTTCCACAGAGAAGTTATTTATGTGTGTGATAGTTGTCTATTCCTGGATTGAAATGAAGAATCTATTATAAAAACTAACTCTTCTATTCCTATAACTACTTTGCATTTAGATACATTCTGTTCAGAGTCCAGTGTACATGATTTAAGCTCTTTAGGTTTAGATATAGCTTAAGCTGTATCTAGCAAAAGAGAGAGAGAGAGAGAGACAGATACAAATATTTTTTTAAATGATGACACTTTCAACTTCTGGTGTGTGGTATGAATAAAAATTGTTGTGTTCTTTATCCAAAAGATAGAACCCTAAAGTGAGTGTTTGTTCACATACATGTACACCTGTATATTTCCTTCACAGCCCATGCCCTATGTGCACATGCATATGTGAATTTGCAGTATAAACACACACGCACATACACTTTTCCAGGTAATAATAAAGGCTATTTCTTCATACTAAAAAACAGTAACAATGGAGAATAAATTCTTTTTCATTGTTTTTTTCTCCCTAAGACTAAGGTCTTACATTCTTAACCTTGCTCAGAAACAGCCACTGTTTATAAAAACAAACAAACAAGCAAGCAAAAAACAATGGGTTCTTAGCTGTATACTTTGGCAAGAGACTGATTTAGAGTTTTCAATGACTGATGGTTTATATTCACTTCAGAAGAGTTACAAATCACGAAAGTCTTTCAAAAAGTATTTGTGAGGGGTTTCATAGGCAGTAGTTTCCCATCATTAATATCTTTCTATAATTCTAAATAGATTGCATTTCATCTCTTCCCCAGATTCTCTGCTTAAAAAAGAAGAGATTTTTCTCCTAAAAAGGGTGAAAATATACAAGCAAATTCTTACAAAATATGAGTAGGAAAACTGAAGCAGTGATTGTCAGGTGTGCAGCTCGTCATATATGCTTTTTATCTTAGCTTTTAAGGGCATGTTAGTGCAAATGTGTTTCATGTGTGTTTTTCTGCATTTTTAGTTCATTGATAGAAGACAAACATGAATCTCAATGGTTGATATAGCAGTAAAATGGAATGAAAAGGAATAGTGGAGATTATCTGTTAGCAGTACGCATTTCCCTGTGCACAGCAATAGTCAAAACAGTGGGCTAGTGGCATGTTTGCGCGTAGCTTCCACCTCCTGTATCTAAGCTCTGTGGAAAGCTTTTCTTTTTCCTAGCTTATCCTCTATGTTCCTCTTCATACTTTTTTTCTTATCATAATTAAATCCTGTGAAATAAATGTGGATTCATCCTACTACAGCCTAATAACATACTATTTGTGTTAATATGCAAGCTCTACTATTAGCTCTGACTATGAAGACTTTGGTAAAAGTCTTTTTTAAATTTTCCCAAACTCATGCGGTTTTGAAAAGATAAATTTATCATTTACTTCCCTAATTTGTTAATTGATGCCTAATGAAAATATATGTCCTTTTCTTGATTAACTGGGGTTCATTTTGACTCATAGGTGGGGAGTCTTCATAGAAACCCCAAAGCCATAGAACAAGAGCATGTGGAAAAAAGAAGGGTCCAACTTTCACTCCCAGAGTATCACCCTGCTTTTACTCACACTTTTACTCACAGGTCTCCTTCCTGACCTCTCTTGTCAGTTATGAACAGAATGACCTCAACTCTCTGAAGGTTTGCAGCATTAGAAACTATACTACTTTTATACAACAAAGCCATTTTCTGAGTTTCCTTTCCCACATATGAAGTTTTATTTTTCTCTCAGCAAAATTTGCATCTCAATCTTTCTTCAGAGTAGAAATCCCCAAATCCTTAAATCACTATATTTCTGAAAACATGAACATTATTATTTGACTTTTGCCTTGCCTGTTTATCCATTGGATTAGTGGTTTTTTTTATTAACCTCAGGAATATAAGGAGGCAACACCCTGACTCAGAATAGATTTTTATCGTGAAATCAAATTTTCAGATGAAACCTTAATTAGGATTTATACTGGTGATCAAAGGAACAGACAAGGGATTAAGTATGGAGAAGGAAACACATAATATACCTCATGTCAATGGTGACTTTTCTTGCTAATATTTCTGTATGGACTAAAACAGAATTTTCTCTGTGTGACCCACTAATAACATAGAGATATGTTCCCATGTTTTTAAGGAACTCTAGTATTCTCTATGTAAAACTCAACATAAAAAATAAGAGATATGTCTCAATAAAATCAATAATGTAATATCTGCTAAGTTGCTTAATTCTGCCTGTTAGCACCGTCTCTTCTTTTACTGCCATCTCTGGAATTATTTATGATACATTAGGCTTCGAAGGATGAGACTAGGTCACTGAAGCAAGATTGTAAGATACAGCATAAAGCATCTCCCAGTTATCACAGAGCAAGTCCCTTGATTATTGTTCTGGGGATAAGCACAAAGAAACAGAGGCCAAATGTGGAAAGCACAGCTATCATTTGGTTCTAAGATCCTCTGTATCTGGCTGCCACATTGGGCAGCTAGAAGAAGCTTCATGTTGCAGATTGTCTAATGAGCTCTGCCCATCTCCAGACTCACGATCACCCTGCAGACAGTCAGCATGGAACTGAGCCATGATATACAAGCAACTGTCACTCCTCCCAGGTCTCACTTGGTTTACTCAACCAATATTGTTTAATCATGTTTATGTGCCAATTGAGAAATGTTGAGAATCAACAACGAAAAGAATTCTTCTTCTTCCTCCTCCTCCTGCTCGTCCTCCTTCTCCACCCCATCCTCTTCTAGTGAGTTTACTGTTCTCTGTGTAGTGAGAAGTTTAACAATTTCAATAAACTATGGTGTTGCATTAAATGTAAATATGACAAAAGGTAGAGTAAGAACACAAGAATACTTAAATCCATCAGTAGGGGGAGGGAGGATATTCAGCAACTTAAAATGTTTCTCCAAAGCAAACAAACAGACAAACAAAACACAAAAAAACAACAACAAAACCAAAACAAAACATAAGGATGTAAACTGTGGGGTGACACAGGTTGACCAAAATCAAGTCAGAAAAGAATTTGTATTTCACACTAACATAACTCAGATTTCAGAGCTCAGAGATGGCTCAGCAATAAAGAGAACATTCCACCTTGCAGAAGATCCATATTCAGCTCTCAACACTCATATAGTATGGTAAATAACCTCCTGCAACTCCAGCTTCAAGAGATCTGTTAACCCCTTCTGGTCTCCACAGGCACCCACACACATGCCAAATATAATTACATAGACCCACATATACACATAAACAAATGTGAAAAAAATAGTTCAGATTTCATCTTTAGGGGGAAAACTGAAGATTTTAAGCTCAGGAACAATATAACCAAATGGACCTACTAGACACATCCTTTTGAGCTCTTTGTGGATCACCTGGTAGAGATGAGCTAGAGTAAAGATAATCATCCAGTCTACTGTAATTTAAAAACCTGAGATGGAGAGTAGTAGTGGGCAGATCCTAAGATTGGGAAATAATTATATAAAGGTCAAATCCAGTTAATGAAATTTAGATATATCTTTAAAATTTCTTGCATGGGCCAATGGGTAAATGATGATATCTTCTACTAAGATATAAATTATAGGAAAATTTCTAGAAGATGATATATAATAACACCAACATTGTTAACAATTACAAGGATCATGCTTATAGAACATTCACTTGAAACACCAGTATGCAGTGATTAAAAGGTTGTAAAATATAGAGGGCAAGACTGGGTTACTGTAATTTTGAGGGACATCGACAGAAATAGTGATTGGACCATGATGACTGGTCATTTTCTGGTAGCAAATTGAGATAGGAAAAATTTTAAAGAGTGTGCAGAGAAGGAAAATGAACTACATCTTCCTCTCTTGCCTGTCAGTGTGAGGTTTTTCTTCCTTGCCCAGTTCCCATTAAGCTAGCTGCCCATCTCTAAACCTTAAAGTAACTTGTTTAGCTCTCTAAATACTTTACCTGTCAAGGCCCCTTAAGAAAACTGGATGCTATTTTTTTTTCCACCAACTATTGAATAGACTTCGCAGAAAGCTCTAGCACCGGTCCTTTCCATGTGTCAGGTTAAACTCATCGATTATGCATTCTACTCTAGATTAGATTTGAACTTGTCATATTGCTTTGGTTTTCTAAGCATCTGCTTTTGATTTTAATCATACCTGAATTCCATAAATATTGGTGAAAATATAGCTTTACCAGTTAATAACAATGTAAGTTTTGATTATTCATCCAATTGTCCCTTCTCATCATGCAGGATGGATTAATGATTTCAACTTGCCCGCTGTTTTGAGGATTCTCTGAATGCATGTGCATAAGTTCCTGCTTCATTTTTGTGAGTTAATATATCTTACTCATTTCTATATTTTATCCAGTGTTATTGTAAAAATGTGAGAATGGTATGAAACTGTTGAAATAACTTCATGTAGTAAATGCCCACGTGTTTATGTTTTTAGACTTCTAATAATAAATTTAAAATTACCTTACTCCTGGGCAAATGATTTTATATATGCCGTTTCTGTTTTTAAGATCCAGTTTTCTCATTTGTAAAATAAAGATAATAATACTGGTATTATTTACTTCAAAGTTATCATGAACCTCAAAGATAATACATGTGATAACATTTGGAAAAACAAAAAGTTCTTTCAAAATATAAAATTTTATTCTAAGCATTATGATTCACTCCTAGATGACATTCACAAATTTTTCACATCAATGGACACATTAGACATCCTACTTATGACAAGAAATATTTAATATTTAGATTTGAATTATTTTTAAAACAATCAATGTGAAACATAAACTCAAGATTTATATTTTCGATAAATTGTAAGACTATACAATTTTTCAAGTTTTATTAATTTTTAGCATAAAATGTTTTATTATAAAACACATATAATATAAATATATACATATATATGTCATATTATATATATTTCACCTTCCCACTCACCCCTTGCCAGCCCCTTTTTTCTCAACAAATAGTCCCCTCTGTTTACTATAGGATACACAGAGGAAACTGATGGTATCTCACTGCCAGAAATTCTCTTCCTTGAGTAGTAACACCAAGTAATTGGTATATGAATTTATAAGGTTTGTGGATTACATATATATAATATATATACATATATATATATATTATGGATCCAGTTAAAGTAAAAAATGAAAAGAATCTTAAAGGGACTAAGATTATCTCCATCTGAAGGATGATTTGGAGCTCTGTGTGAGCATGAAAATTCCAAGAATATTTTAGGTAAATTGACAGCAATAGCAAAGGCAAAGATTATTTCTACACTGTAAATATTATCAGGATATTATTATACTTGGGTTCTATGTGTTTATAGATGGAAGACTGCAGAGGGGTATTTGGGTATGGGTATTTCAGAAGTAGAATATCAAGTAGTCATATATGAAAGCCTTACTATTGAATTATTTTAAGCGCTGGATTCCAGGTGACATTAAATTTATCTTGGACTTCCTTTACAATAGGGTAGCTAGGTATTTTAAAGGTCGCATCTAGGCTTAAAATAATATATCACAGATTCTAGATTCATATACCAACTTGGCTTAGAATCCTGGCTGTTAGGTTTGGGAGCTGATTGATTGTAAACAAGTCAGTTGCTGTGTAGCTGGTCTAGTAACCTATCAAATAAATGTAACACGGATTTCCTTGTACAGTATAGTGAGGGTTCAGTGAGAGGATGACTCTCACCTTTCACACTCATTCACACAGTACCACTTACTGTGTGTCATCAGCTCTTTTCAACAGATTATGCACATGAACTCATTTGGCCCCATATTCTCTGAGGTGAGCTCTATGTTACCAGTGAGGAGGCTAAGGCACAGGGGTGTAAATGACTGACCCAAACCACACACACAGTAACTGGAAGTCTGTGTAGTACCAGCTCTCTAGCTTTTGTTCTCAACTTTCATGCTATCCTACCTTTCTGAGCACAGGGCCCAGACTAATTAACCCAGTGACAATCCTTCTTCAGTGGGCATTGTAGTTTTTTTCCAGATCGACTTCATTCACTCCCTTTGGTACATTTGCCTACAAAAAAAAATAGAAATAACAGATAGTTTAATTCAAAAAATTAGTGAGATGAGAGAGTAAAATGTATAAAAGGAATGGTAAGAATTCACCTGCAATTATTCAGAAGAGACTGTTTACCTACAGAAGAACAAATCATTGTTGAACATGATATAACTCAGTCTTCCATTGACTAGAAGTGCTTATTTCAAAGTCCTATTAACTTCAAGTGAACCCATTATTTCATAACTATTTCAAGATAGCTTACATAACAGAATTCCATATGAAAATGTTCCTCCTTTTCACATGCTGAACTTCATAGCATATAAAAACCACTTGGATGCCAGGTTTAACAAGTTCCTAACCATGTGACTTTTAAAATAAATCACTTGCTTTACCCCCTACCCCATCTCACATTTTTTTCACTTCTTGCAGTTGTTGCATGGAGTGAGGATAATATGTTCAAATCCTTAAAATCAGGTGTAGTCCAAAATTAATGATCAGTAAATGATGGTGATTATTATTATTTCGAAACCCACAAAACTTGCTTAGGGAATCTTAACCTTAGGACTTCTTTTCCAGTCCATATTTATCCTTAATCAAAAGCCAATAATTCTATTTCATGCTAATGTCCAGCAACTCCAAAAAACCACAAACAATTATATTATTATTCCATGTAAGTTTAAGTAGTCCCTTATTCTCTTTACTGGCATTGTTTACAAGATCTAATTTATGATAGCTACACACTTCCGTTCAGAGTGCTTATCCATACAATTGTAATTGATGGGCCACAGAAATCAGATCATTGAGAGGTTCTAATTGTGCTTCACTATGGTGGTGGAGGTGGGTGGTGGTGGTCGTGGTGTGTGTGTGTGTGTGTGTGTGTTAAATAGCCTTCATTTAAGCAAACGTAAAAATCCAGGCTAATATGGAAGTCTCCATGTGACTCAGGATAATCCCAAATTTTACCTGTCTTTGTGCCTCAGCTGAGATTACAGATGTGTGGTATTACGCCTAGCATGTCTTACTTTTCAATTCCACAGATCCAGATGTGGTCTGAAGTCACAATTACAAAACTGCTGGGTGACTTGCTCATTGGCCCTTCACTAAATTTTCAGGTAGTTAAAAGGGAAACCTCCCTCAGTATCCTTTGTTTTGAAAATGAAGTCACTCTTTGAGGTTCCCCCCCCCCAAAAAAAAGTTAGCTCCCAGTGCATTATTTAGAATCTCAGGAAAATAAAATGCTTAAGTCCATGGACTGAAAATGATCTTCACATGTAAAATGAAATCTGATCAGTTTATAGCCCACATTAGTCACTTACAAATTCAGCACAGCAAACACTGCCAGGCACTAAAGGCACTGAGCAATCAAAGCCTCTAAATCTCTCTTTCTATGACAAAAGATTCAGCAGAGTAGAGGTTAAAGAATATGAGGCAGGGGAGGTATAAAGGAAAAATAAAATAGATTACATTTTTTAGTATGAAGGGATAGAACCTAATTACTCTTTTATGCAGAAAATCCCTTTAGCTGTAAACATGAATAAGAGCACTCAAGGCAGCAACATTTTTCTTATAATTAGAAGAAATTATGATGTCTCTCTTGAAAGGCAGAATTTTCCTTATCATGAAAAACAATATTCTTTATCATCCTTACTTTTTATTAGAGCCTTCAAAATGAGGTTTCTTGAACCTCTTGAAATAAATCCATTCCAGTTTGAACTGCCAGAACTAACTATTAAAATGTGGCCTGATTCATCCTGAGAAATGGTCAAATGCTGACTTGTCTGAGATAATAATGACTGCTAGGTAAATTATGAAGAACACCGAATTCTTTTATTCTACAACCTAAATTATCCAGAAATGGAAAATGTACTGATCACCTTTTTAAATAGGTACCATGCCTCTTCTTCACATTCATTTACTTATATTTTATAACAAATATATATTATAGATTGAGAAAGGCATTGGGCAAGAAGCTGAATTTTCTGTAGATACTGCAGAAATGACAGCAAACAGAAAAACATTCATAGGAAATAATAACAAACCAACACTGTTAAAGGAATTTTTAGATGGGTTGCAGAGGGTTAATAATGCTTTTTAATTCCAAGTAACTGCACAGGGCAGAGGTGCTATTGGCAGTTAATGAAATACAAAGGATTAACTTAAGGAATACAAAATCAGAGTGAAATACTGCCTCTGCTTGCTGTTCCTCATTGCAATCTTGGAAGAAAGCTTCATTCTAGGAAGCCTTCTGAGAGTCTGGCTTAAAAGATGCCTACTCCCTGTTTAGGGCTCCTTCCCAAGTGTGTAGAGTTATTGTACACATGACTCTTTTTGTCTCTTTCTCTTACCTGTATGTTTCTTATATATATTTTCTTTCAGGTTTTCCTCGTTTCTCTCTACTTCTACTTCTCAGAAACATGAAACATTTTGAAAAGTTTTAGAGAGAATACATTTTTAAAAAATCTTTATAATAAGTGTGCTTTTATGAGTTCCCATAAAAGTCTGGCAAACCGTAGTCTCCTATTATTTACATTAAAGTGCACTTACTTGTAATTATTGTTCTACCTCCTCCTAAATAATAGGTTGTTAGAAGGAAGCAGCTATATTCTGTGTGTTCCTATACCTTCAACCATAGTGGATATTTAGAAAGTAATTTAAAAGAAAAATTTTATGCTTGTTCTTTTGCATTTTATATATTCTATACATATTATATTAAATTAATTTAAACTTAAATTTTTATATAGCCTCAGCCATATTTATAGACTGTATGCTTCAAGAATCAATGAAACAAAGAACAAAATGGAATTTTTGTTTTTAGAATAGTCAGAAAGGACAAATAGAATGAATGGAAACTAAGCACAATGAGGGCAAAGGCTTAGGACTTTAGAGCGATAGTAAACACAGAACATGACTATCCACAGTCCTAAGACTTACGACATGAGTCATGCCTCACTTCCTTTCCTGTGCAGTTATAAAAATGTATGTAAAAGTCAACACTGTCATTCAGCACAATGAAAAGCATAAGCCTGCTGTGACCACACTGTGGGCCCATGACATGACTTGTCAGTATGTAACGAGAAGGTGACAGGACATATTTGGCTGAGGGAATATGGAGAGCTTTATTGGTGAGATGTTCTTTAGGATAGACCTGTAAGGGCAGAAAAAAAAAATGTCCTCAAGGAAATCAAGGAACATGATATACAACTGATCAGTGTTTCTCAACCTGTGGCTCACAACCTCTTGGGAGATCAAAGGACCCTTTCTCAGAGATTGCATATCAGATATCCTGAACATCAGATATTTACAATTCACAACAGTAGCAAAATTGCAGTTATGAAATAACAATGAAACAATGTAATGGTTGTGGTCCCCGCAGCATGAAGAACTGTATTGAAGGATCAGCGTTAGGAAGATCGAGAACCACTGTGGCAGGTGGAAGAGTTAACGCTGCCACGGAAGTGAAGACAGGAAAGAGCTGAAAGACTGGGGTCTGGATGGGATTACAGGGTATGAGAAATTCATATAATTTCATGACGTGAGGGTTTCAGGTGACAACCCACCGTACAACTTTCAGAAAGAAATAACTCTACCTACGTGTGCTATAGAAATATACCCATACAGCAACAGCTGTTGGAATAAAGACCCAGAAGTGTTTCCTGTACAGATGGACTTGGGTTCAATTGTCTCATGTCTTTGGCATCATTCAAAAATTGAGAAATGAAATACCACGTCAAATTATCAAATACCAAGTGTTCAATAACGATTCATTGGTAAGCTTTGAGCCTTAGAAAAACCACATACTTTAGCTATAATAAAAATCAGATGTAACCTCTGATATTTACACATTAACCCACAAAATGATCTTTTAATCTCCTAGCAACCACATCAGGAAGGAGCCTGATGAAACTAAATGCTAGTCACTTTGAAAAAGTGCTGTATTCTTCCAAAGTTGTTGTGGTTTTTTTTGCATTAAAATGTTTAGATATGTTATGTTATTATATAATTTAGGAAAACAGCACACTTTTAGCAATGAATAGTATGTTGTCCCAGCTATTAAGGACCTATAACCTACATTTATACAAAATAGGTGTATCAATCACAAAAATGAAAATACATCCTCTAAGAGTCTGAGCAAAACGATGATTGACATAGGCTTCCACTTTTAGATTCATATTTTTCATTGCAGAAAAGAATAAATTATGGACCAGGTTTGCAAGTAAGGATCCATTAATTCTTCCCTCTAAATAGTATCACCAAGATTATTGAAGACAGGTAGCCAGTGTTTTTACAAGCATAAGATCTAACAAAGCAGTTTTTAGAGAAATTATATTCTTATTCAGTGCTTTATATAAACACTTATTGATTTTATAGTAAGAAAAATGGCACCAATATTTTTAAATTATAATGTAATCTTTGAGCTTCATGGATAAAAACAATTTTATTATAAATATCTGTAGAAATACATCAATATACATCCAAGAGATATATGTGGAGAGACAAATGATTTTTTAAAAATTCTTTTTCTGTCGATAAGATATCTTAATTGAATATGCATAAACATATTATGGTTAAATCATTGTATTATAAATTTAAAGATTAATTTTGTTTGTTTGTTTCTCTTACAACAGTTCAGAGACACCCTAGCCCCTTGTTGATTTGATGAAGCTTTCATGTCTAGGTCAGAAGGCTTTAAGAATATTGCTTCAGTTGACTGCCAAGAAGAGACATCTTTAGAATCACTAAATAATCACTTTATATCCCCTCCTGCTTCTTTTGAGAGGCTAAATTTTTTATAAAATCAGATATCTACATATGCTGCTAATTTGTTTGTTTTTCCTCAAGACATTTGTCAGATCTGACACAGAAGGAATGTGCTATAAGCCACTGTGTAATACAAACCTTCCTAACATAATTTCAGTCCTGATTGAAATTGTTAGGAAAAAAGTTTTATCTTGCAATCAATTCTCATCAACAACCTAGAGGTTACAATAAAGGTCTTTTTAGTTCACTCTTTTGGGTGAGGGATTGGATCATAAGGAGTTAAAGTAGTTTAAGACTTGAAAGAGAAGAATGTTCCTGGCAGGAAAGGCTTACAGCTAAATAATGAGCGCCAAGGCTGAGGCTGCTCTTTCTTGCCTTACTGCCAGAGCCCAGTTACTCACAGCTGCCAATCAGCTAATCTGAAAAGAATTTATTCTTTACTAAATTTCTCCTTTATTACTCCCACCCCAGTGGTCTGGTGTATATTGCATCTAGCTACGAGGGTTTAGAAATAGTTCCTTCACAGACAGCAAATGCTGGGCTTTGAATCCAAGGGCAGTGGACACTGAAGAGAAGGGACTTATGCTCACCCCCATTTCCTTTTCACATTTAGCCTTTGCTACGGCAGCACTGAAAAGCACCAGTTATTGCAAAAGGAGAAATTGGCTGTCAGTTTCTGAAAATTCAATGCTGAACTGTTACTGAGGACTCGGGGTGCAGCAGTGGTTACAGGGCTCTGTGATATGATGGAAGAAAAATATTTTCTCCATAAAAGAAATAAATTTAAACAAACAGGAACACAGCAGTGCTGCCTAACTTGAGTGCTGTTGCATGTAAGACAAGGGGATTGATGTGATTTATAGTTGAAAACAAAGAGCCGCACAGATGAAGCTGATATCTGTGTTCTGCTGTTATCCTTTCATTGACATTTTAAGTGTCTTTATGCTTGCTGTGCCAGCATCCCAAATACAAGAGTGCATTCCCGTGCACATGAACAATGCCTGCAGACACGAAACTAGATATAAGTTTGAATAATTGGAGATATATCTAATAACCAAGTAAGGAATAGTGTCTTAGAGAATTTGATTAATACACCCGGGTACGTTTCAGCCCTTTGGTATATTCATGAAGCACCAGTTAAGAATGTTGGAATTTATGGAGGTCTACTGGGGAGTAATTATCACTCACTACATTAGCTGTAAAAAGAAAAAAAAAATCAGAGCTTGTTGCCAGCTTTCCTCCCTTCCAAGGCAAACCTTGACTTTCTCTCAGCCTGAGTCAAAGGGGTCTTTGTTCATTTACTGCACTAATTCACCAAGCTGCAATGCAGGAGTGATTTTTTTTTCCAATTGCAGATGTTTTCATCCTATTGAGAACACCGATGAGTGCTCTTTCTTCTGTCTAAAGAAGAGAAATGGCTATGCATTGCAATGTACACACCCAGCAGATTTCTCACTGGGCATCTCAGGTGGCTGAGATTGTACAGACTGTGCTTTAGCCACTTTGCCTTTCACTGTTGGCCCTTGAGCCAAATGCATAGATACATTCCGATTACGTGGCAGGCGAAGGAAGAAGGTCACCATGGTTAACTTGCACATATCCCAAACTAGCGTGACGAGATGCCGAGGTTTCATTGTCAGTCCTGGCATTGTTGTAACTGAATGCTCACCCTTGTTAAAGACCGCTGCACTGGTACCTAAATACATTCTTTCCCTTTATCCCGCCGCATTTTCTTCAGACTCGTGTCTCCTTTGCTTTGTGCTCTCGGGTATCCTCCTGCTATCCCAACAGCCTCCATCTTGCTCCATATCGCACTATTTCTGAGGGAGTGAGGCGAGAGTGCAACAAGTACACTGCAGGAGACAGCCATACACAGGAAAACCTCATCAGGAAGTTAACCAGGCCACAGCACAGCCTGTACGGCTATGGCGCACACTTTACAATGAGCACGAGTTGCCAAATCATTTCAAACACTGAGTGACTCCCTCAATGTCAGATTCCTGGTCAGAGATACTTCACGGCTAAGAAAGACCACTGAGAATCTAACACACATATCGTTTTACCCTTCTGGAATAATATGCATCCCTGCTACCTTGGCATTCATATGACGCAGGTTAAATGCAGTTTTGTAAGATGTTAACTATACTGATGTGAGCATGCTTATGCGTGCTTAGAAAATACCGTAGTACAGAGGCAGAGAAGGAGAAGAACAGAGGGAGGGAGTAAGAGAGGGAGAATAAGTGCATGAGAGCAGGAGTGAGCTGTGCAAAAAAAAAAAAAAAAGAAAGAAAAAGAAAAAAATATATATCCAGAGGATTCACTGCAGTGCAGTTTTACATACAGACCTGTAGGAGCAAACGGAATGTTATTAGACCATAAAAGCACATCAGGCTGATTTATGGTTTCTGATCAAGGTTTCTGTGAAAATTACTCTGCATCACCAGCTCAAGGTGACTGCTACCATTAATGTGTGGAAAATAAATGAGATAGGGAGGCTGATAGCAGAGGAAGGAGAGAAGCATGAGGCAGTTTATATAGCACAGGTTCCCCATTTTGTTTTACAGTGCAGAGAAGCCTGTCATCAAAATGATTGCTGTGGGGCAGGAAAGGCAATTCTTGGTAATTAGATCTTATGGCATGTATCTGGTGCTTTCTTACATCCAGTGTGTTGGGATATTAGTATGGATGTGTGCTTTCTGCATACCAGCTTTTCTGCTCTCTGCTCCTATTCAGATATAGTAGCTTAGATTTAGAGGAAAATATAATGTACTGCTGTTTCCCTGACTTTATTTTGTGTTAATCATGTGCACTCCCCCTCAACTGTTTTGTTACTCTGCTGCTAAAGAGAATTCCTCTCTTTAAAATAAATAAAGCTTCACGTTTGAGACTTTCCAAGAGAACTGATATCCAGAACTATTTTGCATATCATCTTGTTGTCACAAACAATTCTACTGGCATTTCTCTTCTTGATCGTTAAGATTCCAACATGGAAACATTTCATAAGTGGAAGGTTTAGTTGTGAAGAAAAGCCATGTATCACAAGATTTTCAAATACAGCTTCTGCAAAAGATAAAAGCTGTTGGCTTGCAGATGCCAACCTCTCTTCTTGATTACAATGAGTGTCTCCATGTGGGTCAGGTGTCAGGGAGCGTGGTCTGCTGCTGGCTTTTCACTGTAAATGCTGTTAGAGAAACTGGTATTTTGAAATGCTTAAGCTGAAACTGAGTACACTGAAAGGTTTCCAAATCCTTTCTATGCATCTCTCTCCCTGGCTGTTAAAACTTGCTCTCTTAGGCTTTTGTGTAGTCGTCCACATCTGGATCATATGGTGTTTGATTCCACAGCTGGCCTCTGCTATGATGATGGCCATTTTTTTTAATTGCATGCAGGGCTGGAGAGATGGTTCAGTGTTTAAGAGCACTTACTGCTCCTCCAGAGAACCCTGGCTCAATTTCCACCTCCCATATGGCTTCTCACAACTCTGTAACTCAAATTCCAGTGGATCCTACTACCTCACACAGGCATATATGTAGGGCAAACACCCATGATATAAAAAATAAATAAATTTTTAAAAATACATGCTCCCAGGAAACCCACAGAAAAGGAGAATGCTCGGTACCTACAGCCATGAGAGAGGGACCTGTGTTGTTCTCAACCCATCCTTTCTACCTTGTAAATGTAGCATACAACAGATTGGTGTTCACCTCAACATTTTCTATGCTATTTTCATGTGTTTTCCTTCCTTGATATCTTTTCTTCTTACTGCCCATCTTTACATTACAGCAAGGATGAATAGAGTTTGACCTTCATGTACATGCTCTCTCAATCTCTCTGTCTTTCTCCATCTTTCTGTTTCTGTTTTCCTCCCTCTAATCTCCCCTCACACACATTCTGGTATATTGTTTGAAGCAGGTACTTCTTTTCTATGGTTCAAGAGTTCTTTCTGAAAAGCTCAAATGTAGACAATATTTTGTTTCAGATCCACAGAACACAAGCTTAATTTAGGAAATGAATCACAGTATCTACGTGACAGCTAAATTCTTTTAAACTCATATTAGCTTGAATAATTTCTGGAAGGCTAAAAGGTCACTGGACAGTGAGTGAGATGAGAACTCAGACTCAGAAAAGCATGTTGTCCAACACAGAGAGCCAGCCTGCACTCCTACCTCACTTTCTCCAGGTAGGAAACGACAGTTTAAAAACAAAACAACAAGAACAAAGTTATTGAGACTGGAAGGATAGCTCAGTAGTTGTGAGCACTTAGTGATGTTCTAGAAGTCCTAAGTTCAATTCCCAGTACCTACATAGGTGTCTCACAACCACCTGCGACTCAAGGTCCTTGTAAGCACTCTTCTGTCTTTTTCAAAGTCTTTCTTGAGAACCACACACACTATTCAGGTGTGCACATCCAGTTACCATCTACACTCCAGTAGCAAGAAAAAGACCACATTTCCTAGTTATTAACTCTCTCCTACAACATACACATATATTCACATACACTCTGTGTTACAAAGAAAACTTGAAGCCAGGAGAAAAGCCAGAAATCTTTGTGGGCATCCTGAAATGACTACTACATTTCAGGATTAAAATTGAGTCCAGGGGCGAGAGAGATGATTCAGTGAGCAAGCACATGTGTTACCTTGCCTTGTCTCTTAACCCAAGTTAAGATGTTCAACATCCACATCAGTGCACCTGTAACCAAACGAACCTTTTGGTGGAATGAGGTAGCCCTGAAGGATTACTGTAGCTTAGGCTAGGATTCAGCCAGCCTAGCCAAAAATGGTGAGCTCTAGGTTTAATTACAGACCTTATTTGAAGAAAATAAGGAAGAGAATGATGAAGTTGGACTCTCAACTTTCTTGTCCAGTCTCTACACACATGGGCATGGAGGTGTACTCTTTTCCATACACCTATGTATACATACATGCACACATATACCATACCCATCAATACAGAGAAATTATTATCTCTGAAAATGACCATGATGATGTTACTTGCATATAACAGGACATCTGGAAGTACCAGAGGGATGTGCACCCAAGTTGAGCCTCTCCAGAGAAGAAGTCTGGATGGTGTTGCTTCACAGCTAGGTAAGAAGTAAAATACAACCAGTGTTCTGCCCAGGAGAAGATCATTCCTCTGCTACCTGATTTCATTTAAGTTAGAAAAATATTTATGATCTGATAGAGTATTTTTTAAGCTTCAAAAATTACTTACTTGTTACTGTGAAAGTTTTATATTTGAACTTCAATAACAGTGATTCAGAATTTGAAAGTCAGCCCCTCTGAGAGAGGGTAAATGTTGGTGAAAGCCAATTTCTTGTTTTAAATAATGGATGTTTCACATAGAAAATGGATAGTTAACTGATTACCAAGTCTCCTCATCTTCTAAACAATGAAAAATAAAATATGACTTCTGTCACCTTGATGGTCCTGCTATAGTTTCTTGTATTCTGATGGCCTGCCTTAAGTAGAAAACTGGTTGTCACAGTGGCTGCCCAGGCCTTGAAGTTTTCAGTTCCAGATGTCATTAGCATTCATTTCTTCCCCAGGTCTGTCTTCCCAGACAAAGGCTCAAATTCTCTAGCTCCCCTTTCTTCCCCTCTTCTGAAGACATAAACTATTCAAGGGACAAAAGAAAGCCAGAATGAAAATTTAGAGAAAGAACTCTAACTTTCAGTCACCAAGAAGAGAGCCTTCTGAGTGCCCTGTAGTGTAGAAAAGAGGTGCTCGCAGATGTCAGACTGTTTTCCTGGTCATCAATGACCAGCTGCTCTGACATGAGCCAAGTACTCTGTATATCACTCTGGATGAGTTAGAGTCAACCACATTTACACATAATACACACTAGATAGTTGGCACTCACGTACACGTGTGCGTGCACACACACACACACACACACACACACACACACACACACACACCTGCCAAAGTGTCTTGCTATTACAGATGGTTGTCAGACTATTATAACAAACTCTCAGACTGAGTAGCTTTCCAAACAGCACAGATGTCCTCCCTTCCTCCCACCATCTCTCTCTCCATCTCCCCCATTTCTGTGTTTATATGTGCATGTGTGTGGTGCGCACACACAGAGAACAGAGTGGTAAGATTCTGGACAAGTCTATCTGACCCATTTCAAAAAGGTCCAAAGTTGCTCTCTGATTTCTTAGAGGAACACAGATCCTGTTAATGAGGTCTCCAGTTTCAGGAACTGAATATCATTGAAACTCACCACCCCTAAACACAATTACACTGGGCACTGTATTTCAATGTATGAATTTTGATGTGGATTCAACAGTATGGGTAATAATAGTCTTGAACCTTGCTTGGCTGAGAAGGCTACATCAGATGCCTAATAACATGCATGTTTGTATTTTAGAGAGAACAGTGAGGCAGAACAAAAATAGCAAAAAGTGGGGGCCACCATCTTTTTCCATGAAAAAAGCAAAATCGGTTGTCCCATTTCCTCATACTGCACACAGTAAACAACACAAATCTCTGTTCTTCATAATATCCATACCAGGCATTCTCTCTCTTCATAGAAACCCAGCTTTGCTTTAAATTCAGAGTACGGTCCATCAGTAAAATGCTATGTTCTTCCTGCTCTGAAGAAACACATAGAGGTAGGTCTGTTCTGTTTGAATTTGCAGCGGTAAATAGAAACAATTTTCCTCTCAGCTTTTGTAGCTCACATCCCCACTGCTTATGCAATGCTCTGTGTTTTGTCAGTTTTGTTGTGAAAGTACCCAACAATTTTTTAAGTACTGTAATTTAAAATTTTTCCATTTATTCCAGAAGGCATCATCTAGTAGCCAATCAGACAAAAGAAGCAAAAAGAACAACAAAACCCTTTAATATGCAGATAAGAACCTTTCCAAGCGTTACATGATAAATTAATTTATCACAAGAAAGATTTCATTTTCTTTGAGTTCTTTGCAAAGTTTAGTAAACCTTTACAGAAAACTTTCCTAGTCATTCATTTCACATGCATATAAAAAAGAAAATTCAAAAACCATCTCAAATGTACCCTTTATCATGAAGGATGGAGTCATGATACTACCCCAACTATTTTGAGGGCATTATCCTATTGTGTCTGGTTACCAATGTCAAGATTGTTTTGATGCAGGAATTTAACTTTTACCTTATTTCTTGGCCACAGAGTTGAACTTTGGAGTTAAATGTTCTTTTCTTTCAAGAAGAAGGATGTGTACTTTTGATTGATTAACTCTTAGTTTAAAGGCTCAACAAGATTCATTGCTCATCATAAAAGATCTTGGGGAACAGTGAGGTACCATGGAAATATCAAAAGAGAAGGGATATAGTGTTTTCTATGTAGTCTAAACAAAAACAAAGGAAGTTGAGTTCTTGTTGACCTACTTGGTTCTAAGAAAGGCATGAGGGAGAGGGAAGCCATTGTGTTGTATCTTGAAACCAGACAATCCTGCACTGCCCTGGCCCCCAGGTGGTCTCAAAACTCCCTGAAAGGTACATAGGAACCTATGAATAATCTTGAGCAGCTCAAACAGCTGGAACAGCTACCTTGTGTTTCCAGGCATGGTGCTGGTTGTTGTTTCTGTTTTTATTTTTGTTTGTTTTTTTCTGGAGAGTATTTATTTTTCTTTCTTTCAAATAACAATTCTCCCAATATAGTTCGTCAGGAATGATGCATTCCAGGCATGTGAATATACTACTTCTTCAGCTGAGTTATCCTGAGTAAATCCTGACCATATATTCTACTAGCCTCTGACTCTCTGAAGCTTGGAGTAAAAAAAAAAAATTCATGGGGTCAAAATGTGTAACAACAGATAGAATCGATTTTGAGAACTACTGGAACTCAGGTGGTATGTCCTTTTGTGGGACGGAGTCTTACAGGCCCTAAGCAATCCATTCATTTCGGCAGAGTATGAGACCTAGGTGAGGTCTGAGAAGCAGAAACATAAATGGGAGTGGAATATCTCCATATTTCTGTTGGAAATCTACCCTCCAATGTAGTAGGATGTTGAATCAGATACAATTTCAAATGCTGAACAACTTGGCCTATTAAAGTAACACTTTTGATGATATTATATAACAGAATATTTTAGGAAGCTGGATGCCAGACATTGAAAGCACCCCCCCACACACACTTCTGATATATATATATATATATATATATATATATATATATATTATATGTATATGTATATATATATATTTCTGATATGTGTATGATGTGTGTATGTGTCTGAAACTTATAAAAAGAGTTATTTTGGTGGAGAAAAGGCCAAAGAACGGATAATGGAGCTGTGTCTTCTTAGCAAACAATTTGGAAAGCTCCCCACCTCCCTAGCCTTAGTTACCATCCTGCTAACCTTGCCTTCTTTCTAGCCCATTTTATAACACACATAATTACAAGTAGGTTGCACCTTCCAGCCTTTCCTCCCTTTCTATTTTCATTTCTTGAAATAATACCTTATATACATTGTCATCCTTTAACTTTTTGTGCATGTGTGTTGCTACAGATAAAAATCATGGTCTTACACATTCAACTTAAGGATGCAGAAGCTAAACTTCATGCCCAGTACTTTGATTTTTGTTTCTACAATCAACATCAAAATCTCGGATTCTTATGTTAATGTGTTTGCATTCTGCCAACCTCCCTTTATGAATAATCATATTGCTTCAGGCATTGAATAACTAAAATTTCATCATTAGTAAAAAATAATTTTCATCCAAAACTCTCCACTTTATCTAAGCAAAGAATGATTTCTCCAACCCCTCAGCATGTGACTTCACCTTTATTTCTTTGATGCTCACTTGTTTTTTGTTTGTTTGTTTGTTTATCTTCTTTCTGAGGTGGGTTTATTTGAATGCATCCTACCATTTCACTTCCAGAAACCCAACCATGGCATTCAATTTTGTTGTAACTTCTCCTGGGGTTTATTTCCATATCCTAACTTACACGACCTCTACAAACCTCATGTATTTTCCTTGTCCAGCATTAGAGTATCCATTGTGCTATTCTAATTACTGTTTGTTGCCTCCCATTTTTTCCCCAGGAAATGTTACTGAAGTTGAGATTTTTAATTTGCCTTCTACATAGATTTCTACATCACTATCACACAAACTATTGAAAAACCACTATTTTATATGACATTCATATTTTATGAATCTGGCCCATTTATGAATAATTCCTTGTCAAACAATAGGTTTAAAAGTGGAAGAAAATGAAAAGTGGCATGAACCTGGTGATGAAGAGCATAACACCTCGGTTACTGGAGAAGCATAATGTGCACAGTTTTCCAGGTCACAGCACGCTCCACAGAATGTAAGCCAGAACTGATCGGAGCTTCTGATTGGAACCCAGGTTTCAATGAAATGCATTGGAAATACAAGGTGTACCTTCTGGAGGGCTCTACAGCTCTGGGCATAGAGATGGAGGTGTTTCACTTATTAAACTATTCAGCTTTATGTTTTGTCTGCTAAGAGTATGGCAGGACTGTTCATGACGTTAAATAGGCAAAATCACTTAGCACTAGAGGAGTAATTCAAAGACTGGTAATCCTTTATATGTCTACTTTCTTTAATGGGTCAGTAAAATTCTCATGGTGTTCCTGAACTTGCTAGTCTTCTTTTCCAACAACTCCCATTGCAATCAATCCAACCTCAAAACATTTCTATACTTTTCCACTTCTTGGTTTCAATTTCTAAAATGTTCTCATAGCTGTTCAAAATATTGTCTGCTATCCAAGCACTGGCTTGATGACACCCCTATCTGTAGTCATTTCAGTATCGGGTAAACAAAACAAGCTGCAGACTCCGCTGGACTTTCTGTTTCTTACATTGTCTTGCTGAAAACCAAAACTGACTAACTACATATCTGTATGAAGCACTCATAAAAAATATTTTTTCTCTGTCTTACACTGTGGACATCCATACTCTTCTAGTTCTTTCTATAAAACTATACAGGTTATTTTTTTTCAGATAAGACATGAAGTAATTCATTAATCCTTTGTGAAAACTACAACAGTGTCTTGTTCAAAACAAGACTCAATAAGACTTACTTAATTTAATAAATTATCTCATTATATAATTAAATTGTATAGATTAATACTGAGTATTGCCACTAACTATGCCAAGATACTTTACCATGTTTGAATTAATTATTATTAATATTTGTGTAAAAGGTCCCAAGCCCAACTGTCCCTCATGAAAATATTTTTGAGGATCTCTAAAAGATTACACATATTGACAAATCTGTTCTTACTGCCATAATTATTTCCACATATGGACAGTATAATGTAGCTATCCCAGTCCCACAAGTAACCACCGCAGTTAAAATGCCATCCTCTTTTTTGTTTGCCACTGCTGTAGCTCGAGATTCGCAGTCATATCAATACTTTGTGCAATGAGAAGAAACTAGTTCTCTGCACTATGCTTAATTTAAGGTGGGGTGACAGTGAGGCTGAAAGTGAGATCTTTAATTAGGTCACATGATTGCAAAAGCCTATCTCAGTAACTTCTACTCACTACCACACTTAATATAACAAAACCATCATTTTACAGTTCCAGCTGTTTTAGTTACACAGTCCTTACAGGTTACAGTTCCTGAGCCTGTAAGATATCAAGAAGCACCAGCTGTTCAAATCGCCAGATAAACTATTGTAATGTAGTGTTCTTACTTGGGCAAAAATGTTATGATTAGGACTACTCTTCTACATTCCTTTAGAATGTGTTCCCAGAAAAGATGATTAAACTCAATTTCTTTCCCTCTTTGTTTCTTTTTATTTATTTATTTCTCCAGCTTACGTATGTATATGACAAAGTAATCTTATATTTATAATCTCCATGTTGTTTCGGATGGATGAATTTGGGAATTGGACACCTACCCTCTCACTCTCTTTGGCCTTCTTTGACTCCTTGCAGCTGTCTTCTTTGATCATGAAATGTCTCTCAACGGTCTTATTTCTTATCTATTAGAGTCTCAATAATCTGAGGGAGTGTAGCCTTGACCTTCATTGGTGGTCAGGTACAAGGCTGTTATTTTATCCCATGAGATGTTCTGTCCCAATATACATTACTGAATTTAAATGATATGGAAAGAAAGGAATAGCCATTGAGCCCTTTATGCTGACTATGGAAGTTGTTAGTAATTATAAAATGTCATAAATTACTTAATGTCTTCTAAAGTCCTTGGAGAACACAAAGATCTTGAAATAGTAATTATTATGCTTAGCTTGTCATAAGCTTAACTAGCTAAGCTTATAGTCATATTAACTAGGTCTAGTGAACACATGTCTACCAGTAAAGCACCTGAGTCTAGAGGGAAATACTGTAAGCAATAATTCAGAATGGCCAGAGAGGGTTGCGAAGGCTGCCTACTTATGAGAGCCAGACTAAAAACTCTAATCTTTAAAACACTGATGGTAAACTTGCAATGACCACCACCTAGTCAAAATTTATGGATCAGGCAAAGGACCAGGAACAAGAAAGAGAGCAGGCAATTAATAGAAACCAATAAAAACACAGAACATATCTTAAAATTAGCCAAAGATATAACATATGAATTTCAACTGTATTGATATATTCAAAGAGTAAGCTGGAGAGATGAATGCTTAGCAATAACAGTCAGGAGAAGTGAGGTTCAGTGTTCTTTAGCATAGAAAGGATCTGTGACTGGACCAGGCTGAACATGCTTGTCTGAGAAGACAGAAATGCTAATTATCCTAGTCTGACCGTTACTCCTAGAAAAATGTATAAAATTATCATAATGTATGCTGTATGTAGAAATATCATATGTCAATTAAAATTTTGAAAGATTTAAACTATGGTCAAGGATACACAAACATATAAATCTTTAAAACTAGAAGAAGAAAGGAAGAACCAACAATTGAGATGAGGTGACTTTAACAGTGGTCTTGACCTGCATTGTCCTGTTGGCTAACAAGATTACTTTTACTATGTTGACCATTTATATTCCTTCTTTTTTTATCTTATATTTTACTTTATTTACGTTTTTTGTTTTTTTTACATTTTTTTAAATTTTTTGTTATCAATCACAGGTTAGGTACTTTGCATCCCATGCGTAGCCCCCTCCCTCATTCCCTCACACCCTCCCCAACCCTCCCTCATCTCCTCCCTGCCCCCTCAAAGTCCACCTACAGGGGAGGACATCCTCCCCTTCCATCCAACCCCAGCTCATCCTGTCTCCTCAGGGCTGGCTGCAATGTCCTCCACTGGGATCTAGCCAGTCTGTCACTCCCAGGCATGTATGGGGGAGGGTCAAAGAGTCAGCCATCAAGTTCAAGACTGAGACAGTCCCGGTTTCCCTCACTAGGGTCTTCAGTCCTACACCGAGTTATCCTGGGTTGCATCTGCACAGGGGTTCCAGGACACATCCACACGTGGTCCTTGGTTGTAGAAACCATCTCATACAAGACCCCTGTGCCCTGCTCAGTTTAGTCATTGTGGAGCTCTTGTTCTCTCCAAGTTTCACCAACCTCCTCCATTTCTATCATCACTTCTTGCCCTCT